>CAWUFW010006901.1:600000-1082893 GCA_963921515.1 Calotriton arnoldi | reverse complement strand
TTATGGTAGGTAGGTCAAAGACAACCTTATTGAAAGCTATCCTAGTGGTAGCTGTGGAGAGCAGCCTTCAGGCTAAGTCTTGAAGGAATGTAAAGCAGCTTGTTTTACCAGTCTATAATCTCTTGAGTGACCAAATGAAAGAGCACCACACCAGGTATATATTCAAAATATATGTATTTATTACTAAACACACCCCTCTAGTCTCTTTATGAGGCTAGAGTTCGAAGTACATAGGTTATAAGATCTTAAATCACAGTAATAGCACAAATACACGTTTGGGCCCTAGGGGCGTACCAAACCATATACCAATAAAGTGGTATGCGAACCACGACTGAACTAGACACTAGGCCTAGAGCCTCTAGAAGTGCTTGGACCACAAGGAACCACCCAAGGTAGTGACACAGGGGACCCACGGGAGACGCGTGCAGTGTAAATACACAACCGCGATACGCCGTTAACTTCTATGGAGAAAGTCGGGATCGGGAAAATAGAGGAAAGGGACACTTTAAAGAGGACTAGGACAAAACCCCTTGAGATCTAGGACTTTGAAGAGTCTCTACCCACGGGAGCACCGGAGTACTCGTGTTACCTCACCCAGGGAAGCCGGGTGCATAGGTGCCTTTCGGGGTCGGGTTTCGTCGTCGTTTCGAATGGCGATCTGCTGCAAAGCGCTGCTGGCGACCAAGAGAAAAGTGTCCGGGTGGATCCAAGAGTGGATCGGAGTTCTGAAGAACCTGAAAGCAGAGGGGACAGAGTCTGGGTCACTAGCCAGTGACCAGGGAGATGATGGACGGATGCCCACCGATGTCGAGTGCTTCAGGTGCGTTGACGGTCGTCTCGTTTCAGCAGCCACGAGGTCCAGGAGGCGTTGTCGGCGACCAGGAGCAGGATTCGGGCTGGTACACGATGTCTGTCGAGTGCTGCGGTGTCGGCGACCAGATTGGACCCAACAAGCCTTGGCAACGGCAAGTCTCGATGTAGCTGAAGATCGTCGATGGTGCAGACCAGCAAGGTCTGGGGAACTCACCCAGCAAGGGTAAGTGAGGGCAGGCCTGGAGCAACCAGACTGCCAAGTAAAGAAAAGATTGGCCTTCGGTAAGGGCTACTAGCCAACGGGCTAGCGACCGCGAAGGAGCCTCGTGACGCCGCACGTGGAGCTGGCTTACAGGACACTCGTGGAGTGGGGGCCAGTGATCTTCGGTGCAGGGGGTGCTGGAGGCTAGGGCTACTCGGAGCCCAAAGCACGACTTCTTGGGAGACCCAGAAGATGGTGCACTTGCAAGTGTGCTCGGTGTCCAGGGGTCACGGTCTCACGTTACCCACGATAGCCACGGGCCTCAGCTTTGCTGGGGACTCAGGGTAGCCTCGGGGAAGTCTGAGAATCCACCTCTGGTGATGCGATGACTTCGGCGTCCGACAGGAGCTTCAGTGATGCGAACCGGACAGATGCTTCTTTGGTGCCTGCCAAGCAGGGGAGTCACTCCTTGACCCCAAGGGAGATTCTTCAGTCCTCTAATCTTGTCGTAGAGCGTCGAAGGTCCAGGATTCCGTGTCAGAGTTTCGTCCAGGTATAATCTAATCTTGCTGTGGCAAGGGTTCCCCATTTTAACTAGTAAAACAGGGAGGGACTAACTCTATGACCCCACCTATGGGAGGGTCAAGGGAGGGGTGGCTACACCCACTTCCCTTTGTCCAGTTTCGCGCCAGAGCAGGGGCAGGTAGCCCCTGAGCTGGTTTGAACTGGCATATGCACAGAGGAGCCTTTTGCTCCCCCAGTGCAGGACTTCAAAGCACTCTAAGAGTGCACCCACCCAGCCCCAATACACATTATCCTGTCTGGGGAGGTGGTCACACCTCCCTGCAACAGGAAACCTATTGTCCAGGCCTCCCCTGCCGGAGTTTCGTCCAGCAGCAGGAGGCCAGACTTGTGTCTGTGGCAGCAGCATCCATTTTGTGATGCTAGGGCTTCAGAAAGAAGTTACCGGGTAAGCCAGAGTTAACATGTCTTTCCCTCTAGAAGGGTGGAATGCTACCCCCGCCGCCAGGATTGGCGGGGGGTAGTATTCCAAGATGTTTGACACCAAACACGACATGTTTAGGTGCAGCCATTCCAAAGTTAGCATTTTACCGCGAGGATATAATGCGCTTAAGAGTATATGGTCAGGCTGCACTACAAACAGCATCAGAGATGGTCTCCGAACGCTGCAGAGGGGCCCTGCTCATGCAGGGGCACCCTCTCACATAGGAACCATGCACTCTGCCTTTAGGATTGATAAGGCCTGCCTTAGGAGTGACTTATAGGTTTCTAGGTGTGTATGTATTTCGTGATATAGGTAACCTATATCACAGTAAGGAGTGCATGCACCACCTTACCCAGGCTGCAGTAGCAGACCTGTGGTGTCAGTTTGGATGGCCTTCCAGGGGTGGCATAATACATGCTGCAGCCCCTGGCAGGCCTCTGAGGTACCTATGCCCTTGGTACATAGTATACCATATACTAGGGACTTATAAGGGCACTCCAGATCCCAATCAGAGATGTGCCTAAGGCACATGGAATCCATTTTACAGAGAAAGCAGATAGACTGGGGCCCTGAATAGCAGGATCCCAGTCCAACTAAGTCATAAACCAGCAAAACACCATAAAAAAAGTGGGGGCAACCATATAGTCAGATTCCACCTTCCTACATAACCCCCCCAAACGAAAGGAGATAAGGCTAACCTTGGCCAGTTGAGCCTATATTGACTAAGTGGCCATATAAGGAAGCACCTGCACTAGCATGGTTGCCCCCTATGTTATGGTCCACTAAGCAATCCCTCACCCTAAGGGTATGAGAGGGTCTCCACCATGGGGAATCACTACCTCTGGTGTGCTTAGGTAAAGTACAAGGCTGGTGAGGTGTCTGAGTAGGGAAGTGAGGCCCTAGGAATGTTGGCCTCAGCTTCCTCAGATCACTGGTCACCATGTATGCCTGTCTTTCCATGACTGAGTTGCACTTTGCTCTAAGGGTCAACCTTTGGCTGCCTACAGCTGGGGGTTGGGTCCCTTTGGATGGAACACTGGAGGGACATGGCAGGTTTGGAACCTTCTGGTCCCAGGTTTGCCCTTGCCTACCAGAGTCCTTCTGGGGGAGGTCCCTACATAAAGGTATGGGGGATCCCTCAGTGTGTAGAGGAATTTTCACCTGGCTAGGGCTACTAGACTGGGTGCCCCTAATCTGCTGATGGGGGTTTCCTCTGGACAGGGGGCCCTGGGGGTCCACTGACCTCCCTGACCTCTGCAGCCCTGGGCTGACTGAGGCAGGGTAGAGAGGGGCAGGTTACCTGCTCCAGACTGGGTACCACCTCTGAAGGGTCCTCTGCCATCAGGGGGGTGGCCAGGCCAGGCCTGACTACTTCTGTGGCAGTTCCTTCACTAGGGGTAGGGTCAGTTCCCTGAGGAGGCTGACCCTTACCTATTGTCTGGGGGAAGAAGACTTTTCTTCAACCCTTGTGCTCTCTTTTGGGGAGAGTGGGCCATTCTTTCAGGCTCCATCTCTCCAAATTCTTGGGCTGGGGCTGTGGCCATCACAGCCCCACTAACCTTTACAGGGACGCCCAACATCCGAAGATGGGTTTGGTGTTCAACTTCAGCCCAGGCTGAAATTTCCAAATCATTGCCCATCAGGCAATCTACAGGTAAGGTGGGGGACACTGCCACTCTCTTTGGGCCTGTGACCCCCTCCCAGCTGAGATTGACTATGGCCATGGGGTGATCTGTTCTGACACCATCAATGTTGGTCACCTGGTACTTAAACTCAGGTAAAAACTGGTGAGGGGGGACTAGTTTCCCTGCCACCATGGTAACACTAGCCCCTGTGTCCCTAAATGCCACAGCTTTCTGACCATTAATCATTGGCTCCAATCTGTACCTGCCCAATGCTATGGGACCCATGGTAAAGGTGGCAAATCCTATACCACCATCAGAGTCAGAGGAGTCTGTTGAGGGGTCCCTGTCTAAACTAGGGCCCACCTCTGTTCCTCTTGCAAAAGCACCCAACTTTTTGGGTGCACTACTCCCAACTGGAGGATTACTACTGGTAGTACCAGGAGGGGTGGTAGTAGTTGTGGGAGGAACATTTTCTTTATTGCCAATCCTGGGGCAACTGGGATCAGTTTTCCAGTGCCCAGGCTTTTTACAGACATGGCAATAGGGTTTCTTTTCAGGAGAGGAAGGAGTTTGGGACCCACCCCCAGAAGAGGAATTTTGGGGCCCTGTAGGGGACTTATCCTTAGATTTATCCCCACCTTTCTCTTGGGACTTAGTAGAATCTTTCTTCTGGTCACCACCCTGATTTCTAGTTTTTACTCTGGTTCTGACCCATTTGTCTGCCTTCTTTCCCAATTCTTGGGGAGAGGTCAGATCAGAGTCCACCAGATACTGGTGCAAAAGCTGGTTTTGACAATTATTAAGGATCTGCTCCCTCATAATCAAATTGTACAATCCTAAAAAGTCATGCACTTTGTTGCCATGTATCCAACCTTCCAGAGCCTTTGTAGCACAATCTACAAAATCAACCCAGTCTTGAGTCTGAGCTTTTTGGGTGTCTCTGAACTTCAACCTATACTGTTCAGTGGTTAGGCCAAACCCATCTATCAGAGCACTCTTCAAGACTGTGTAATTGTCAGCATCCTCTTCTCTTACAGTGAGGAGCTTGTCTCTACCTTTGTCTGCAAAGGAGAGCCACAAGATTGCTGCCCACTGCCTCTGGGGGACCTTCTGAACTTTACAGGCCCTCTCCAGTGCAGTTATCCATTTGTGGATGTCATCCCCACTCTGGTAGGGAGGGACAATCTTGTTTAGGTTTCTATGGTCATAGGACCTCTCCCTATCTCTAGGGATATTGCTGCCACCATGGGACTCTAGTCCCAACTTTCTTCTCTCTCTAAGGAGATCTAGGGATTCTCTATCTAAAGCTAATTGCTTTTTTCTGAGTTCCAGCTGAGTTTCCTCATACTGGACTAGCCTCTTTCTTCTCTCATGAGAGGATTCTCTCCTATGAGATGAGACAGAGCTCCCTATTGAGGTGCCAGAGTGGTTAGACTCCTGAGAAGGAGACCTAGACTTTCTGTGCACACTCATAATCCTTCCTGGGGGGACAAAGGTGTGGTTCTCTAGATCCTCATCTTCATCTTCCCCAGAAGGGATTGGGTTCTCCAGGTCAGGGTCATTGTCACCCTCCTGGTCAGTTTCAGAGGGGGGCTGGGGGTAGTGGTACCCCTGGCCCCTTCCTCATCTGCTGGCCCACCCTCTGCTCCTACCCCTTCAGTCTCTGAGGACTTACTAAGATCATAAGCCACCAACAACTCCTGGAGGTGTTGGGTGGTGGGACTTTGGCCTGTCCTTAATTTCCTCACGTTACACAAAGCTCTCAGTTCCAAGAATGGGAGTGTGTCATACTTGGAGGGGGAAGCTCAATGGCTTCCTGCAGGGCATCTCTGGATCCTGCTTTTAAAGACATTACTAGTGTGGTGTGGTGTATGCACTACCTACTCTAGTGTGGCCTACTAAACTCTCTTGAGTTGTAGAAAGGGTTGTGCTATCCCTTAACACACAACTCTAAGTTCAGTAGAACTTACTGATATTCTAAGCTTAAATTATATGTACCTTAGGTACCTTTAGTGGTTTTCAGTTGATCAATTCAATTGAGATTATCTGGTAAAACAATAGCAAGCTGGAATCCCACACGCTGCACACCAATGTGAGAAGTTGGCCTGGCATATGCTGTCCACTAATTATAGTGGGCACCTTGCACCAGTCCAAATCGACTCTTATGGTAGGTAGGTCAAAGACAACCTTATTGAAAGCTATCCTAGTGGTAGCTGTGGAGAGCAGCCTTCAGGCTAAGTCTTGAAGGAATGTAAAGCAGCTTGTTTTACCAGTCTATAATCTCTTGAGTGACCAAATGAAAGAGCACCACACCAGGTATATATTCAAAATATATGTATTTATTACTAAACACACCCCTCTAGTCTCTTTATGAGGCTAGAGTTCGAAATACATAGGTTATAAGATCTTAAATCACAGTAATAGCACAAATACACGTTTGGGCCCTAGGGGCGTACCAAACCATATACCAATAAAGTGGTATGCGAACCACGACTGAACTAGACACTAGGCCTAGAGCCTCTAGAAGTGCTTGGACCACAAGGAACCACCCAAGGTAGTGACACAGGGGACCCACGGGAGACGCGTGCAGTGTAAATACACAACCGCGATACGCCGTTAACTTCTATGGAGAAAGTCGGGATCGGGAAAATAGAGGAAAGGGACACTTTAAAGAGGACTAGGACAAAACCCCTTGAGATCTAGGACTTTGAAGAGTCTCTACCCACGGGAGCACCGGAGTACTCGTGTTACCTCACCCAGGAAGCCGGGTGCATAGGTGCCTTTCGGGGTCGGGTTTCGTCGTCGTTTCGAATGGCGATCTGCTGCAAAGCGCTGCTGGCGACCAAGAGAAAAGTGTCCGGGTGGATCCAAGAGTGGATCGGAGTTCTGAAGAACCTGAAAGCAGAGGGGACAGAGTCTGGGTCACTAGCCAGTGACCAGGGAGATGATGGACGGATGCCCACCGATGTCGAGTGCTTCAGGTGCGTTGACGGTCGTCTCGTTTCAGCAGCCACGAGGTCCAGGAGGCGTTGTCGGCGACCAGGAGCAGGATTCGGGCTGGTACACGATGTCTGTCGAGTGCTGCGGTGTCGGCGACCAGATTGGACCCAACAAGCCTTGGCAACGGCAAGTCTCGATGTAGCTGAAGATCGTCGATGGTGCAGACCAGCAAGGTCTGGGGAACTCACCCAGCAAGGGTAAGTGAGGGCAGGCCTGGAGCAACCAGACTGCCAAGTAAAGAAAAGATTGGCCTTCGGTAAGGGCTACTAGCCAACGGGCTAGCGACCGCGAAGGAGCCTCGTGACGCCGCACGTGGAGCTGGCTTACAGGACACTCGTGGAGTGGGGGCCAGTGATCTTCGGTGCAGGGGGTGCTGGAGGCTAGGGCTACTCGGAGCCCAAAGCACGACTTCTTGGGAGACCCAGAAGATGGTGCACTTGCAAGTGTGCTCGGTGTCCAGGGGTCACGGTCTCACGTTACCCACGATAGCCACGGGCCTCAGCTTTGCTGGGGACTCAGGGTAGCCTCGGGGAAGTCTGAGAATCCACCTCTGGTGATGCGATGACTTCGGCGTCCGACGGGAGCTTCAGTGATGCGAACCGGACAGATGCTTCTTTGGTGCCTGCCAAGCAGGGGAGTCACTCCTTGACCCCAAGGGAGATTCTTCAGTCCTCTAATCTTGTCGTAGAGCGTCGAAGGTCCAGGATTCCGTGTCAGAGTTTCGTCCAGGTATAATCTAATCTTGCTGTGGCAAGGGTTCCCCATTTTAACTAGTAAAACAGGGAGGGACTAACTCTATGACCCCACCTATGGGAGGGTCAAGGGAGGGGTGGCTACACCCACTTCCCTTTGTCCAGTTTCGCGCCAGAGCAGGGGCAGGTAGCCCCTGAGCTGGTTTGAACTGGCATATGCACAGAGGAGCCTTTTGCTCCCCCAGTGCAGGACTTCAAAGCACTCTAAGAGTGCACCCACCCAGCCCCAATACACATTATCCTGTCTGGGGAGGTGGTCACACCTCCCTGCAACAGGAAACCTATTGTCCAGGCCTCCCCTGCCGGAGTTTCGTCCAGCAGCAGGAGGCCAGACTTGTGTCTGTGGCAGCAGCATCCATTTTGTGATGCTGGGCTTCAGAAAGAAGTTACCGGGTAAGCCAGAGTTAACATGTCTTTCCCTCTAGAAGGGTGGAATGCTACCCCCGCCGCCAGGATTGGCGGGGGGGTAGTATTCCAAGATGTTTGACACCAAACACGACATGTTTAGGTGCAGCCATTCCAAAGTTAGCATTTTACCGCGAGGATATAATGCGCTTAAGAGTATATGGTCAGGCTGCACTACAAACAGCATCAGAGATGGTCTCCGAACGCTGCAGAGGGGCCCTGCTCATGCAGGGGCACCCTCTCACATAGGAACCATGCACTCTGCCTTTAGGATTGATAAGGCCTGCCTTAGGAGTGACTTATAGGTTTCTAGGTGTGTATGTATTTCGTGATATAGGTAACCTATATCACAGTAAGAGGTGCATGCACCACCTTACCCAGGCTGCAGTAGCAGACCTGTGGTGTCAGTTTGGATGGCCTTCCAGGGGTGGCATAATACATGCTGCAGCCCCTGGCAGGCCTCTGAGGTACCTATGCCCTTGGTACATAGTATACCATATACTAGGGACTTATAAGGGCACTCCAGATCCCAATCAGAGATGTGCCTAAGGCACATGGAATCCATTTTACAGAGAAAGCAGATAGACTGGGGCCCTGAATAGCAGGATCCCAGTCCAACTAAGTCATAAACCAGCAAAACACCATAAAAAAAGTGGGGGCAACCATATAGTCAGATTCCACCTTCCTACACCTAGTATATGGTATACTATGTACCCAGGGCATAGGTACCCCAGAGGCCTACCAGGGGCTGAAGCATGTATTGTGCCACCCCTGGAAGGCCATCCAAAATGACACCACAGGACGGCTACTGCAGCCTGAGTGAGGTGGTGCATGCACTCCTTACAGCGATATAGGTTCCCTATATCTCACCTAACACTGCACATAGAAACCTATCAGTCACCCCTATGGCATGCCTTATCAATCCTGAAGGCAGGGTGCTTGGTTATATGTGAGAGGGTGCCCTTGCATGAGCAGAGCCCCTCTGCAGCCCTCGGAATCTCCTATCCGGGGTTGTCTGTGGTGCAGCCTGACCATATACTCTTAAGTGCATTATAACCTTGCGGTAAAATGCTAACTTTGGACTGGCTGCACGGAAACATGTCGTATTTGGTGTCAAACACCTTGGAATCCTGCCCCCCCTCCCCCACCAGTCCTGGCGGGGGGGTAGAATTCCACACTTCTAGAGGGAGAGACATGTCCCCACCGGTATACCCGGTAGAAACCTTAAAGAGCCCTGGCATCACAAAATGGATGCTGCAGCCACAGACACGAGTCTGGCCTCCTGCTGCTGACCGAAACTCCGGCAGGGGAGGCCTGGACAATAGGTTTCCTGTCACAGGGAGGTGTGACCACCTCCCAGACAGGCCTTAGTGGATTGGGGCTGGGTGGGTGCACTCTCTGAGTGCTTTGAAGTTCTGCACTGGGGGCACATTTGGTGTCCTCGTGCATACCCCAGTTCAAACCGGTTGCAGGGGCTAACAGCCCCTGCTCTGGCGCGAAACTGGACAAAGGAAATGGGTGTAGCCACCCCTCTTTCCAAACCCTCCCATAGGTGGGTCCCCAGAGTTAGTCCAACCCCTTTCTTTAGTATAAGTAAGGGAACCCTGGCAACAGGACATTAGATATCCCTGGACGAAACTCTGAAGCTGAATCCTGGAACTTCGACGCTCTACTCAAGACTAGAGGACTGAAGAAATCTCCCTTGGGGTCAAGGAGTGACTCCCCTGCTTGACAGGCACCAACAAAGCATTTGCTGGTCTGCATCTCCGAAGCTCCCGCCGGACTCCGAAGTACTTGCAGCCCAGGAAGAGGATTTACAGACATCTGAGAGGCCGACCCGAGTCCCCAGCAAAGCTGAGACCCGCAGCCCTCGTGAGTAGCGTGGAACCGGAACTCCTGGTCACTGTGCACATTTGCTTAGTGCATTGACTTCTCGACGACTCTTGAAGTCCTGCTTTGGGTTACTCGTAGCCCAGGTCCCGAGCACCATTTGCACCGAAGATTGTGAGCCTACACTCCACGAGTGTTCCATGGGCCCGCTTCTTGCATTTCTGCTCGAGGCTCCTTCGCAATCCCTGGTCTGTCGACTGGTGGGTCCCTGTGAAGGCAACTCTGATTTTCATTGGGCGTTTCTGGTTGCTCCAGACGTGCCCTAACTCCCCACCAAGTGGTGAGTCCCTCAGACCTTGCTGGTCTGCTCCAAAGCATCTTTCTCCTTTCTGCGTGGGTTGCTGTTGCCAAGGCTCGTGTTCAATCCGGACACCAACGCTGCAGCACTCGACATCCTTCATGGGACAGCTCGAATCCAGCTCCTGGTCGTCGTCGACACCTCCTGGTCCTGGTGGCTGACGAGTCAAGCTTCACCTCTTTCACCTGAAGCACCCGACATCGGTGGGCATTCGACTATCGTGCCCCTGGTCACTGGCAAGTGACCCAGACTCTGTCCCCTCTGCTTTCAGGTTCTTCTCTTCTCCGATCCAGGCTTGGATCTCTGCGGACACTTCGCATCTTCCCGGCAGCAGCACTTCTCTGCAGACTGCCATTGAAAACGACGACGCGACCCGACACCAATTGACACCTATGCACCCGGCTTCCCTGGGTGAGGTAACTCGAGTACTCCGGTGCTCCCGTGGGTGTTGACCCTAGAACTGTCTAAGGTTTGGTCCTAGTCCATTTCTAAGTGTCCCTAAACTTTAAAACGATAACCGCGACTTTCCCATAGACTTTAACGGAGCTCGCGGCTGTGTTCACACACTGCACACAGCCCCCGTGGGTCCCCTGTGTCACTACCTTGGGTGGTTCCTTGGGGTCCCAGCGATTCTACAGGCTCTAGGCCTTGTCTACTTAAGTCGTGGTTCTTATACCACTTTCTTAATATATGGTTTGGTACGCCCCTAGGGCTAATCGTATATTGTGCTATTTTACTGTGCTATTCGACTTGTAAATTGTGTACTTTCACCTCTAGCCTCATAAAGAGACTATTGTGTTTAGTAATAAATACATATATTTTATATATATATATACACCTGGTGTGGTTCTCCTTTCATTTGGTCATTCATGAGGTTATAACTGGTAAAACAATAGCTTAACACTCCTTCAAGACTTAGCCTGAAGGCTGCTCTCCATAGCTACCACTAGGATAGCTTTCAATAAAGGTTGTCTTTAAACCCATCATCAATAAAGGCCGATTGGACTGGTGCAAGGTGCCCACTATAACTAGTGGACAGCATATGCCAGGCCAACTTCTCACACATAGTCCCTCCCGAAAATGGCTGCCGCAACATGACCTTGTGTCTAGGTCACAGTGTGTTGCATCCTAGAAAATAAAAGGCGAAGGTCATCGCTGTCTACACACATCTGTATTTTACACTCTTTTGACAAGGACGTGGCGTTCTACAGTACTGTAAGATGCCATGCTCATGCAATGCCCATTGGTACTATTGATTCATAGGTATATATTCAACATAGTACTTAGAAATTACTGAGGTTATTCACAGTGCATCATCAACCTAGATTCTTTTGGCTTCCAAAGATCAGCTGGACAAAACCTGCAGAGTCACGAGCCCATGTGGTGCCCCACCGGATATCCTGACCTGTCTGCACTACTACAGTAAGAAGGAAGCCATAGTGGATGCTGCTCAGCTGATGAATGCCATTCAATTTGAGGTTGGTGCGGTACTCTTTTACCAAGATCTGACACCTGGCACTTTACAGCGTCGGCGGCAACTCAAGCTTGTCACCAACTTCCTTCAGAGCAAGTCCTTGAAGTACGTTTGGGCGCACCCGTTCGGATTGCTCTTTACCTGGTACAGAGAGGCCCAAGCGGTCTGCTCCTTAGTAAAAGCTGCCGAAATCATCCACCTTCTGGAGCCTACGAACTTAGCACTTTCATCAGACATCCCATTTGAGATTGGACACCCACCACAGCCTACTGGGAAATGGAGTAGTGTCACGGTGGAAATCAACAGCGAAACCTTTGGAGGATGAGCTGCAAGAGAACGACCTGTGATTTTTGAACAAGCTTCAGCCGGATGATTTGGAAACTGGACAGCGAACACAGGATTATCCACCTGGTATTTGCTGCCACAGAAGGGTATAGGGCAGTGAACATGCACTTCTACAGCTTACTGGAGGCTAGGCCGGAGGAGCACTGGGTGCACATTAATGACTGGTAAGATGAGCCACGGACCCTGTGGGTATGGTTTGGACCCACAATTAGTATGGACTACTCCAGATGGGGGTGGGGTGGGGGTGGGGGGGAAGGGAAGTGAATGTTTGTCCATTTCAATTGTTATTGGGGAACTCTTGGGACACCACCACCACATTACGTCATTACTTCCAAGCCATATGCGCTGAGGCAGTGATGCCCTTAAGACCTGCAATGTCACTTGTATTCCACATCAGACCTGCCTAGCTGCCTCACCTACTCCCACCACTGCACATCCTTAGCCTGAACACTAGAGGCCTTAAGGCCCCAGCAAATCTCGGCGTTGTGCTGAGAATGCTTAAAGATTCCGGATGCGACATATGCTTATTGCAAGAAACGTACTTGCTTAAAAGGGACTGGCACCGACTTCATGCTGGTTCGCCCGCTAGGTCTTGTACTTTGGCCCAGTTAAGAGAAGAAGGCTGGCCATATTACTAGCCTACAAATTCCCTGGCAAAATACTCACCACTGTAGCGGAGGTTCCGGATAGGCCGCTGGCAGTACGCATAACACAATCACACTCTGTAATATATATGTTCCCAGCGAAGCAGAAGAAGGCTTTTTCCGTGAACCAATATCTCAGATTCTGGCAACCCCACACACGGTGATACTTATAGGCAGGGATTTTAACATGGTGATGGATACAGATCCTGACCGATCATGACATCAAGCTGGGCAAAAGGAAGCCTTCTCGGCAGAGACCCACACATGGCTTACGGACCATGAGCTGGTGGATATCGGGTGAGCCCATCACCCTAACAGTAGAGACTACATGTGCTTCTCAGCGTCACACCAGACGTATGCCAGATTTAACTATTACCTGGGTACAACACAGCTAATCCGCTAGGTGCAGCAGTTTGACATAGGGGTAATCTCCCTGTCAGAGCACGCTCCCGTGTGGCTCACCCTACGGAACCTAGAAGACGACCTCCCTGCCTCCCAACATTGACATTGGCGACTAAATGATAACTTCCTGAGGCGGCCAGAAATTACAGACTCTATCCACAGCCATACCTCCTCCTTTATGGCAGAGAATGAGGGGTCGGTCTAGCAAACTGCTATGCTTTGGGATACCCTTAAGGCAGTCTAACAGGGGGAGCTTGTAGCCATTGCAGCTATACTCAACGCAGACAGGAAGGCAAAGCATAGGGAGCTGGAAGAGACGGTGAGCGCACTTGAGACCCAACATAAGAATAACTCTTCTCAGAAGGTTTGGTGCCAACTCACAATAGAGAGACAGCAGCTCAAAGCACTAGATTGGGACGAAACGGAATATTCATTATTACGCACCAAGCATAGATATTATATTGGGAGTGAAAAAGCAGGTAAATGACTAGGTCTGGGCAAAGCAGCAGAGAGGTACTGCTGCCAAATCAACACCCACATCGGGGACTCTGCATACATCCCGGAGGATACAGTAAAGGCATTTCGCACATACTACTCCACACTCTTCAGACCCCTCCCTCTCTAGCCATGCAGGTGTACCTAGGCGTGATCCTACTGCTGTCCCTCATGACACTACAGTCTTTCTCACTGAAAGGGGCCATAAAGGTAGAGGAAGTAATCACTCGCATTTCCAAACTACACATTGGGAAAGGCCCAGGTGGGTTTACAGCAGCCTTTTTACAAGACCTTTAGTGTACAACTGGCACTCTTACTGGCTAAATTGTACAACTCTTTTGCAGACACTGCTGCGCTCAACCCAATGATGCAGACAGCCCTATTTGCTGTTATACCCAAGGATCCCTCCCCCCTGCTCCTCGTATCGCCCCATCTCGCTTCTTAACATGAGTGCGAATATTTTTACAGGCATTCTGGCCCGGTGACTAGCCCCCAACCTTGTGAGTCCGGATCAGACAGGGTTTTTCCCCGAAAGGGGCTGTTATGACAACACAAAACCTATTATTCACATCATGAACAAAACCTCTCGTGCCCAAATGTCGGCCTTTCTCTTATTATTCGATGCTGAGAAAGCATTCGTAGGCCTCGACAAATCTACTGTCCCACTCGCTATGGCGATTCAGATTTTATCAAAGCCAGCTATATTTTGGCCCTACTTGCCGCTTTTAGTGAGCTGACTAACAGGTGTTCTGTTCACTCACAAAGTGAAGGAGCATTAAAGATGCCTTTAAATCTTGTTTTTATCTTGTCACATTTATTCTGTATTTGGAGTCCGAGGTAAAAAGTCAGTTTATTTCTAGTTACTTTTCTTTCTTTGACTTCAACATTGGAGAATTTTGCAAAGTGAACTGTCTGACAAACGTAGTGTACAAAAAGTGTGAAATGAGTGGCTTTAGGATGTCATGTTTAATTTTCACACATTTAAGTAGCTAAAAAGTGAACTGTACAAACATTTCAAAATAAATTGAAGTGGTTATAAAAGCCATTGTTTAGTAATTCTGTGTGATGAAAAAAATATTTTAATAGGATGAAAACAAATCAGAACACTTAGTGATGTGCAAATAATAAAGGTTTGGTTAAACCCAAATTCCACGGATGATTGTTTATACACTATATAGTTTTATAAGTAAAACTGCATGTTAGTGGGAACCATTTCCATGCAAAATGTGCTGTCTTTAAATGACGGTGCACTACCACCTCATGCTTTAATAATATATGTATTAAAAGTGAGTTTTTAAAGATGAACTGGGAAACATTTCTGTCCCTGCCCTGATGGCAATGTTATTAGTGAACTAAGGGTCAAGTCGGGGTCATGTGTACCCTATATGTGGGCTAGATTCTCATTATGCATGGAGCAAACGTTTAGTCTATTAAATCAAACTAAATAGGTTTTTTTGGACAGCAGGAATGCTGAACTCCTATATTGGAAAGTGCTCTCATATGTGATAATGAAGAAAAAGGTGGTTACTCAAAATAAATTTGCATAGGATGACCTAATGAGACCAGTTTATGGGTAAAGTACATTACATTTAGGTTGAGTAGATTATTTAAGGTACTAGACCTGCAAGTCTAGTAACATTTTCAGATTTTTTTTTTTTTAGGCCTGCTTGGTAGAAGTAGAGTTGCCCCAAATTTCAAATGTGGGTGTTCGGTGGCAACGACCGCCTGGGTACGCATCAGTGGCACAACCTCAGGTCCCATCGCATTACAGAAAGGGACTAGACCGGGCTGCCCCCTGTCTCCACTCTGGCCTTTATATGTAACCCCTAGCAGAGGCAATACGTAAAAACCCACACATTACAGGGGTCACATTTGGCTCACAGAACACAAGATGGCACTCTACGCAGATGATGTCCTTTTGACACTTACCAACCTGCTAACCTCATTTCCTAGCCTACTTAATGAATTAGACTCTTTAAGTTTGTAATCTGGGTTTTACGGAAAACATTGAAAAGTCACAGGTCCTAGCCCTTAACTCCGGGGAGAAACATGTTGCAGGTACAATACCCTGTCTTCTGTACCAATCACAATATTACCTACTTCAGCATTAAACTTCGCTAAATAGTTGAGCGTACAGCAGACCAGAACTACTCTGACCTCCTCCACGTAGCTCGTAGGGATTTACACAACTGGCAGATTGGGAGACTTTCCTACCTAGGCAGTGTATAGTGGCAATTAAGATGAGCCTACTACCGAAAATATTGTATTACATGTAGATGCTCCCCCCCCTACAACCACCGTGGGGTATTCTCTCTGTGATGCAATAATTGCTAGAGGGGTTTATTTGGAAGGGAAAGAAAGCCTGAATGCCGAGGTGACAACAGTACGCCCCAACATCTGAGGAAGGACTGGGGATTCCTTCGCTAAAAAATGACTATAAACCACCCAACTGCGCTACCTGGAGCTCTATGGATCTATCGGTTGCCGGCATTCTTGTGTGGAAGGCTTCCTGGCTGCCCAAGAATCACCGGTTATGGGGTGCGTATAGCTCCCTGGTAATGCAGGCCACTCTGGTGGCCTGGGACTATACAGCGGTCCCCCTGGTCCAGACATCCATGCCCTCCCCAATGACTCTTATAATTGGCAATCCCAAAGTTCCTGCCACCCTGGGATGGCAGTGATGTCCTGCCCTAGCAGCATACGAACTGTAAGCTTATAGGGGATCTTTACTATCAATATGGGTTGCAGCCCTTTGAACAACTACAGAGGGACTACGGCCTGCCAGGGAGGTAGTACATGCACTACATACAAATACGCCACTGGTTGACACAGCCTGAGATAAAAGGACTTGCAGCCCGCCCACTTACCCCCACTTTTGAGAAATGGCTGCTCACCAATCTGATGCTAAACATTTTGGTCTCTGACTTACTGCTCCTCAGGGCGCCCCCACAATCCCAAACGACTGCCCATAAGAGATGGAAAAAAGAGCTAGAATGCACATTAACAGACAAGGAATGGGGGAATATTTTATTGCACATGCGCAACCGCAACCAGTGCCCAGGAAGAGAAGCCATGATCTAGCACACACAGTACGGGTACCACCTGCCCAGCCTACATTCTATTGTGACTACCCAATGCGCTTACCTTACCACTGCAGACATGCCAAGGGAGAGCGATGGCCCTGGCTGTGGCTAAATAGGCAATTGTAGCGCTGAGGGACGGTGCCAGATTATGGGGCAGGCTAAACCGTTTTTGGAACCTAATGGGAATGGAAAAAATCTCAAACACTTGAGGCAAAGGAGTTGTTCTTTCAGAAAGCATGGGGGCCATGCTGTAACTTTCTCCAACAAGAATTCAGAGAACTTGTGTGCCCCAGATACTTAATGGTGCTTTGCCTCACTGCTTGAGACATTACTGCATTGTCCAGCCCATTATTCCCTAAGAGCGGTAGTGGCTAAATGGGGCATATATGATCTTTGCCAGGACACCTTGAGCTGGGATATGAAACTATTGGACAATGAAAGATGGAGAGTAGTGTGGCAGGGGCTATTAGGAGGGTGGTGGAGGTTTAAGACCCCAGTTTGGGAGAGGGGCTTTGTTTTCAGTGTTTGTTTTTTATCTTATTGAATACTTGCCATCGTTTGTCCTGTCCACCAGCCTTTGGATGTAGGTGGTACTCCAGTGTATACCAATAAACAGATTGAAACCTAAAGATGAAGAAAAACAAACCAAAGTCCATAGTACCTGCATGAGTGGGAGTGGGAGGCAAAGCCAGCAGGCCAAGATGGAAAGATCCCGTGAGAATGTGTAGCGGTTCCATGAAAGTATTATCTGTTAGATGAAAGTTGAAGTCACAAAGAGGAATCAAAGTGAATATGTGAGGGAGAGAAGTCCGCACACATTCAAGGTCATCAGAGGACTGAGGGGTATATATATATAATTAGAAGACCTAAAGAAAATGAATTTAAAAAAGAAACTGAATTACATTTAAAAGATGTAATATGAGAGAAATCAATAGAGATAGAAATTAGGGCACATGCATTGTGAATGATAAAGTAGGCGATATCAGTGCATGCAGGGTGAGGAGAATGTGAAAAGACTGAGGCTCTCAGGACAGCAGTAACTGTAGTATCAAATTGTGGTAACCAAGTTTTAGTCACGCACAGAAAGTGAAGGTTTGATGAAAGAAATGTGTCCAGGGTAGACATATGTTCATTGTATAATGACTTTGCATTGCACGTCCCAGAGAGAAGAGTGCTTAGAAGACATTGAGGAACAATGCGATAACATATGTCATCATGATTGAGTAAATCATTTAATACATGAAATGTGTATTGAGATATTCATGATATATAAGGTAAGTAAGAAAGCAAAAGCTGAACCATATGGTAAAGGTGCAGGATGAAATGAGTGTCGGGAATATGCTTTTGCGGCCCGTAAGACGGTCTGAGGCAGTAGTTCCTCCCTGTGCTTACCTCTGCCCCGACAGAGGGATCACAATACTTCAAGGAATGCCACAGCACCAGCAATCCTCTTTTTATTGACTAGTTCTCATCTTGGCTGATGCATTTGGTGACAGGAGTATAGTATGAATTTTTCACTCATTTTCTGTAGCACAGACTTGATTCAGAATGCATGCCAGAGTACCAGAAAAGGAAACTGTTTTTACATTGCTCATCGTAAATATTTAACAGTATTACAGGTAAAATATTTAAGAAATTAATTTTATAGATAATGCCTATTCTCTGGAAAAATATAGAAGAGAATACTGTACAATCAAATGTATTGTGAATGACGTCAAATTTGTACGTGAGTGTAATGTAACTAGAAATATATTTTTTTACCTTTTAGCATGGACTTCTTTGACAAAGATGGAGTAATTAAGGACATTCGGGCAATCTTTCAGGTTTACAATGCTCTACAAGAAAAGGTCCAGGTAAGACTAAGCTTTGCTTTGTGCATCTGGTTCATATTGGTTAGTGTGTAACAGTGTCTGCAGGAAGCTTTAGTAAATACGTGTCTTGCGATTGCAGGTAGTGTTGGCAGCTTGTGTGCTGTGTTTTTTCTGACTTTTGATCTTCATCTTTGGTAGGTTTCAGGTTGCACCAGAAAGATCGCTACTGTAGTTAAGTAACTTTTTCTTCTAATGGCTACTTCTACCTGCAGAGTCCTCACCTGTAGACTAGATTCGCAAGCAGTACCTTCTTAAAGAGGACGGTTGATGGATGATTAGATGCGGAAGTATTGCAAGACCCATCTAGGGAAGTGGCCATCTCTATGCATCTCGGAATCCCGGCAGTAATGCTTACCAAAAGGGTTTAGGGGTGCCGATGTAGCTGCTTTGCAGGTCTCTGTAATAAGAACCTCTCTGACAAGGACAGAGGTTGATGATTTAGATCTGGTGGAATGAGCCCAGATTCCTTCTGAGGGGGGTGTATCTTTTTTGGCCAAAGCATAGCAGGTCTTGATGCAGAGAATAATTCATCTGGACACTGTCCGCTTCTGGACCTTTCTTGGAACCACAGTGCCCAACAAAGAGCTTGTAATCCACCTGTATGTGGTCTAGGTAGAAGCTGACTGCTGGACTAGGATCCAACCTATGCATGTGCTTCTCCTCCTCCTCATGAGGTCAGGGCAGAGGAAAGAAGGTTGGTTGGGTGATGGACTGGCTTGGGTGAAAGGGAATCACCGCTCTAAGAAGGACATCAGCCCTGGTTCACAACACCAGTATATCCGGGAAAATGAGGTAAATGACAGACGGGAACTTAGTTAGGGCCTGTAATTCACTAACCCTTCTCCCCGAGGTAATCACCACCAATAACACTGTCTTGAGGGTTAACATCTTCTGCTGGCAACTGTGAAGAGGCTCAAACGGGGACCCCATCAAAAATTGTGAAACCTGATTTAGGTCCTGCATCGGGCACAATGAAAGGAGTTTGTGGCTACAGATTAGTCAACCGCTTCAGAAAATGCATCCCAGTAGAGGATTTTAAGAGAGCATGCTGGTCTGGGAGGCAGAGGAGGTATAACAACGCATCCAAATAGCCTTTTACAGTGCCTGTCTCATAGCCCCTCTGGGCTAGGGGGGAGTGTGAACCTCAAGGTCTGGGACAAATGGACCTGATGAGGGTCTACATTGTTGTCTGCGCACCAAGAATAAACCGATTTAACGGAGGGGCGAAAAGTTGACAGAAGTGTGTCACCCCACCTCCGATGACAACTGAAAGGAGCTTAGATGTCCATTCTCAATCTCCAGGCATGAAGGTGGAGGCCTCGGAGATTGGGGTGCATTATCGTTCCCCCCGCCCCCACCCAAACTTGGAAAGAAAGTCCGGGCTGAATGCAGGCTTGAGTGGGTGACTGAGTGAGAAGCTTCAGAAGTCTACATACTGTAGCATCCTTGGCCAATCCGGGGCGATTAGAATGACTTTGAATGGGTCTTGGTGAATCTTCCCCAGAACTTGGGGAAAAAAAGGGTGGTGGGAGAATACATTTTGCTGCTGAAAGTTCCACCTCAGCTGAAACGCATTGCCCAAAGCTCCTCTCAACAGATACTGTAGGGCACATAACTGCTGACATTGGGCATTTTCAGAGGAGGCGGGCAAGTAGAGTATCCTACTGGGCGTTGATGGCTTGAGCTACCTGCGGCAGAAGGCGCCATTCATGATTGGCAAGATAATGCTCATCCCAACAGTTCTATGACCTTGAGACCCTGCAACGTAATTGGCTGAAAACCACATTTCTTAACAGTCTGTCCAAGATCACAACCTTCATGTCTCTTGGCAAAGGAGAAGCAGCCCCAATCCCCCTAGTAGTGCACATGCCATCGTATTGTCCATCAAGATCTGGACAGGCTGATCTCAGTTCGATGGAACTAAGCCCTTGAATGCCAGCCAAATTGCCCACAGTACCATCCGTTTGATGGGAAGCACCTGCTCCATTGAAGAACCAGGGCCTGTGATCGCCAGATGAGCCCCACACCCTACGGCAGGGACATCCGTCACTACCAAAGTGAGAGGGGAATGGAAGGCTATTCAAGTGTACAGGTTCCCCTCGTTCCCCAACCATACCAATCTGCTGCAGTGCTTGAGGAAATTGCAATGGAGTTCGGCAGATTCTCCTGTCCTAGAACCACTGCCGGTGGAGGCACCACTGCCGGTGGAGGCACCACTGCAGAGCCCTCATATGCAAATGTGCATGTGTATCCAGGAGAATGCATGAAGCCAGTAGCCCTAGCAGGCATAATACTTTCAGGACTGGAACTCGCATACCCTCTAGGAAGGATGCAACCTTCTCCTGGATGTCAACAATTCTCTGAGAAGGAGGGAAGGTAGGGAGAAGCGTAGTGTCCAGAACTGACCCTGTGAACTGGAGGCACTGGGAGGGCTCTAGGTTAGATTTGAGCCTGTTTATTGTAAAGTCCAGGTCAAACAGTAGCAAGACTGTGTACTGCAGATGGCAAGTCACCACCTCTGCTCTGGCGATCTGGCTTTGATCAGCCAGTCATCCAGATACTGGAAGATTGGGATGCCCAACCTTCTGACATGTGCCGTAACCACCTTGATGAAGACATGAGGTGCCAATATCAAGCCAAATGCGAGTAACACAAATTGGTAGTGTATACAACCCACAACAAAGCGATGGCATGGCAATGGGATGGCAGGACTGGAATGTGAAAATATGGTTCCTATAAGTCAAGTGATACCATCCACTCTCCCACTTCCAACGCCAGCAGGATCAGAGTTAGGATCACTCACTTCTCATTTCAAGTTCTTGGGGTCCAGGATTAGGTGGAGATCGATGTCGTCCTTAGAAACAAGGAAATACACTTACCCTATTTTCTTCTTGGGTACTAACTCTACAGCTCCTTTCAGGCGGAGTGCTGCCACCTCCTTAATACAGGATGGAAAGATGGTCGGGTGAAAGAAGGGCAGGGGAGGGATGAAGGGTGGAGCCTGCAGGAAAGGTAGGATGTAAGGCCATTCTAAGATCTGAAGGACCCACTGGTCCAAAGAATTGGCCTTCCAACCCAGTAAAAAGGAAGAGACAGGCTCTGTGCAGGTTTAGAGAAACAAACTAGACTTGCTTTTCTGGTAGTGCAGGGGAGGAAAAGAAGGCATGCTGGAGTGATCCATGATCCTTTCCTTTGGCCTTACCTCTGTATTACTTGACTAGAGGATTCTTGGCCTGCTCTGCTTTGCTTGTGGCTAAAAGGATTGGCACTGGTGGAAGGAGACTCCTCTTGAGAACCCCCTAAAAGTGCCGAAACTGGCGGAAGTCCCTGGTAGGCGGAGGTTGTTGGATTCCCAATGGCCAGGCTGTACCCTTGTTCTCCATGAAGTTTCGAAAGTGGATTCAGCTTTGTTCCCAAACATGTGAGCTCCATAAAAGTGGAGGTCCATCAAGTTGGCCTGTACGTCAGAGGAGAACCCAGAGGTCCAAAGCCAGTCATGCAACCATAGAGATGTGGAGTTACCCATGTCAGGCGCTACAGTTTGCAGTGTCCAGACCAAACTTGATTGTATAACGGAGTTTGTTTTGTCCATCTCTCACAACTTTCTGGAAGTGGAATCTCGTGTCATCCAGAATGTGTGGTGTGACCACCTGAACCATGTCCTATAAGGCATGTGTGTATCGTTCCAGAAGACAGGTGGCTTTCAGGGATTTGAGTGCCATGCTGCCTACTAAAAATGTTTTCTTCCCCCACAGTTTCAAGTGTTTTGATACTCTGTCTGAAAATACAGACGGGAAGGTCTCTGCTAGTTGTCCTGAAGAGCAGAATTCCTGGATGACAAGGCTTTCAGGTGATGGGTATGCGAAGAGGAAGGGTGGATCACCTGTAGCAGGGTGGTAGCGTCTTGCCACCAGCCTGTTGACTGCCGGTGCAGAGATGGGCTTCTCTCCAGCTGCCATGACCGGATCCACCAGGGCCTTGTTGAGGGTCAAAAGTGATTGTGATGTGGCTGGGAGGAGCACTTCGGCTAGTACATTTCTCTGGACATCCCCCGTCGGGAGTTGTTGCTCCAGCACTTCAGCAGCTTTCTTGACCACTGAGTGGACATCACGTCTGGGGTAGAGGGTCCTAAGGAAAGTTACATCTCCATCTCTGGGGAGGTTCCAGTCCACTGGCATACCAGTACATTGATTTGCTCTCCTCCCCCATCACCATAGGCGAAGAGATTCAGAGGGTCTGAGTCCAATCCAAAGAGGTAGTGGATCCTTTGTCTATGTTCTTCCTCTTACAAAAGTCTCTGTGCCTCCCTTATCGACCTCTTCTGAGGTACAGACTTCATAAAAGTCAGAGGTGGCGCTGGTGGATCAGTGGAGGTGACGACATTAGTGGCTTCTATGACCGGGCCAGCCACAACATGGATGGCTGCAGCATAGCGGAGCGCTGGGGAAGAAGTCAGAGAACCTGGTACCAATCCCGAAGGTCCAGAGCCGAACGGCACAAGGGAATAACATGGGCAAGGCTGTAAGGCCAAGAGTATGCCTGTTGGTGCCTTGACTCTAGCAAAAATGCTATTCATAGCGTTGAGGAACACAGCTGGTCCCAAACCTGGCATCGGAAATCCCGGTTAGGATGTGGCCGGCACGGGTGATGTCACACACCAGAAACAATGTAGGAGGAGACTGAGGAGGCTCCGGGGCAGAGTTCTATGTAGTCACTGGCATGGTGCCACTCTGAGGAGAATCTACCGGCTCCGAGGAAGAAGATCCTGTGGCAGATGAAAGGCTTATGTCACCCACTATCTACAGCTTCACTTATGACTTGGATACAAAACATCATGTCCTCTGTCAGAATATCTTGAAAACCTTACCTATCTTCACTCAGAGGTTTCTCACATACATTTTTTTCAATGAACATTTGCAAGGAATCCCAGAATGACCTATAATTTCTGCAAAGTAAAGCCTTTGCACTGGCAACTTTCAAGCAGTATCATAGCAGATAGACTCTAGTAGCACATTAAGGAGTTTATTCATTCTCTGGAGATGCTGTAGTATATTTCGAGCATTTGCGACAATGCTGGAATCTGGTTGTGGATCTGCCAGTAAGAAAAGGCTGTTTATATGTTGAGCTTTGCATTTTTTCAGTAGTTTAGCTAGAGCTGACTTAGCTGATGCCAGAGTCAAAGCCATAGTCTGACGCTGTGTGCTCAATTGTGGAAGCAATAGTCTGTTATTTCTAGGTAGTGATGGTTTACTAGTGTTGGTTGATTTGGATTTATAAATGTGTGAAGAATGAATTTACAGGTTAAATTGACCAGTCTGTTTCAAATGTTTGTGTGTTTGTAACAGTTTAAAAAGTAGCATAGCTCAGTGTGGGTGGTGCTTGCATGGAGAGTTGGCCAACGTGCTGTATGGTTGGTTTGCAGACACTTTTGGTGTCTGTCTTGTTTTTAGGTAGCATTGTTCAGCTTTGTGAAGCAGACATCCCCTAACAAAGTCCTTTTGCGCATGCCTACCTCTCTCGAAGTCATTAAGCTCCCCACAATTAAATGCATTTTCCTAAAAGGGTTGAAAAGTATAAAGATACCAAACAGAGTAACTCAGCATTGTTTGAAGACCTCATCAATCCTCATGCTCTAATGTCACAAATTGTTTCACCGAATAAAGCAAGGAAAAATGCTCTTAAAATGTTAATACCATAATCCAACGTGCAGGAAACTGACAACAGACTGTAAGGAACTTGATGAGGGCTGCCTACTATCTGCTATCCCACCCTTTGATGAAATCTTGTAAAGTATATTACTGTCCAATTAAACAAAGATTGCAGATACCTAGAGCGCATCCTACATGACCTCTTCAAGCCGGGTTTATAGGGTGCGTTGCTTTTCAACTCCTTGAAGCACTATCTAATTATGCCCAGCCACTCTGCTTTCTGCAGAGCACAAAAAATGACCCTCTTAAAGTATGCATTAAGTAATCAGCCAGCCTCCTCCCGTGTCACTTCACCCAGTTTGAGGAGCCGGTTTTAAAGACCATCCAGTGAGATGCAACACAGGATTGTCCGCCTGTGGGATGTTTCATTTCCAGGAAGTAACTTTTGATAATTATACTCTGTTTTCAGGTAATATGACTCTATGTGTTGTATGTTTCCAGGTAATATTGGTCTTTGTGTGTGGGATTTTGCAGGTAGTGTCAGTCAGTCAGTGGACCTCTGGATATATTTGTGACTGTCAATGGATCTTTGTCCTTAACTTTAGTTAGTGTTGACTACTTTCACTTTCCTATTTCCGGTTGCTTGCTTTAGTGAGCATAACTGTTGTTTTTTTACTTTCAGGGGGTCTGTGCCGATGTGGAGAAAAGTGAGAGGGTCGTGGAATCATTCCTGACTGAAGTTAATAAACTGAGAAGACTAATCGGCGAACGGAAAGAGGAGCGAGAACGAGAAAGTGAGTACATGCTGTGTTGTACCTGAAGCTGCAGACTTCTGCACTGGGAGATGTGCCATCATGTAACATTCTGAGCCAGGTAATGTGCCACATGGGACCCGCAGCCCCAGCAGCCATCTGTATAAAAAGTGGGCTGTGTGAAAGGGTCCACCTGTCCTCAGTGCAGTCCTTAAAGAGGAAGTGTCATCCTAGCCTTGCACACACATGTACAAGGAGTTTCATCCTATACTGAAGCCATCTGTGCCATGAGCACTCATCCAGCCCTGCAGCCATCTGTACCAAGGGAAGTGTTAAATCCGCTCGGTCGCCATCTGGTGCTAGGGCATTTTCATCCCCACTCCTGTCAACTGTTGAAGGTATATCGTTTCCTCGTATGGGAGTTTCTGCTCTAGATTGCTGGCAGCTTTAGTCTGGGAACTGTTGCCCCTTTATACTCTCCAGAGATATGGTACTTGTGACCCAGGAAAAGAAATCTCCTCCTTGCCTTCCAAGCTTATGTCTATGTGGCTGGTTTAATGCTTGAAGATCACTTTGTCCTATGCCCACAGAACTGAACATTTCCACAACCTCACTTGCAATCTGACCGTTCTCCTTACAATCATCCATCTTGTGATTTCCTGAAGATGAGTCCGCTTTAACAGGACTGCATAATACAGCCTCAGATAGCGAGCCAAACCTACATGAGTTTATCAGATGCAAATTATTGTATTGGTTATTTTATTTTTATTTCTAAAAACATCCCTTCTCCTGTCAGTCCAGGAATTTTACCTCACAACCAGTTTGGTAAACTGGGTATTTGCATTCACATATTTCCAACAGCCAGCCCCCTAAAACAAAGGTAGGCAAATATACATTGTATCATGTCCAACAAAAAACACCAAAGCACACCAAATGGTCGTAACTATCATCCAATTTCAATGATCTGTGGTTCAACCAGTCAAAATGAATGTCCTTTAGAAGAATTCCACAACAATTGTTGAATCAGGTCCCTTTGCTTGGTTTATTCCATTTCATTACAGATAGAAATCAGCAGCAGCCGACGTACGTTTCGCCCCCCCTGGGCTTTCTCAAGGCTTAGATTTAATATACTGAGTTCAATTTCATGTCTCAAATCGCAAAGTTCCAATTAAGTGCAATAGGTCGTAATTATTCCAATAAATGATGTGAAAAATCAACCCGACTGGCAGTCATGTCAATCCCTGTTGTAAACCGCGTTAATTTCGTCATGAACCGTGGAGGAAACTTTTCTCTTCCACGAGTGTAGGACCTTGATACGTCCTCTCTTGTTTTAAGAGGCAGTCCGTGCACCTCGTGACCGGCAGGCGCTGCTGCCGGTTACGAGGTGCACGGACTGCCTCTTAAAACAAGAGTGGACGTATCAAGGTCCTACACTCGTGGAAGAGAAGTTTTCTCCACGGTTCATGGCGAATTAACGCGGTTTATAACAGGGATCGACATGACTGCCAGTTCGGTTGATTTTTCACATCATTTATTGGAATAATTACGACCTATTGCACTTAATTGGAACTTTGCGATTTGAGACATGAAATTGAACTCCGTATATTAAATCTAAGCCTTGAGAAAGCCCAGGGGGGCGAAACGTGCTGCTGATTTCTATATGTAATGAAATGGAATAAACCAAGCAAAGGGACCTGATTCAACAATTGTTGTGGAATTCTTCTAAAGGACATACATTTTGACTGGTTGAACCACAGATCATTGAAATTGGATGATAGTTACAACCATTTGGTGTGCTTTGGTGTTTTTTGTTGGACATTGTTCTAGGCTGGTTTCAGTCCTAGTGGATTTATACCCTGGTGGGTGGGTATTGTGACACCATGAGAGCACCCTAAAATATTGTGGTTTCAAGGACACGGGTGAGACAAATTGAACACTGATGTAAATAGATGTGCAGGTCATGGAGCATACCCACAATCTTTGGAAACAGTATACATTGTATCATACCTGCATTTGTCATTTTACACCCCATGAGCATCACATTGATAAGTAACCATCCATCCCGCTCACTGCCCCTAACTCAGCTTTGTAGTAAGTGGCCAGCATTATTCGTTCAAAATGATGCCATTCGGCTTCACCACAGCCCAAGTGTTTCACTACATCTCTAGCTGTGGTAGCTGCGCATTTTAGAAGGGGGGCATTTACTTGTTCTCCTAGCTTCAATATTGGCTGATCAAGAGCGTAGGCAAGCAGCAGTGCCTGGCACACACCAAAGTCCCCATTTTCCTCCTTCACAGGCTGGGATTCGCCATAAGTGCCACCAAATCCCATTGCCTGTGCCTTCAGATTCAACCCTTCTAGGGGGCCATTCTCAACTCTGTCGCTGTCAAAGCTAACCCCAGCCACCCCAGAGTACAGGTGTTCCAGCAGCTACTGCCTCTTTTTCAGCCACATTGTCGGCTCACTGTCAGAACAGTGATGCTTCTCCCATGCACAGTGATGACAGATGTAGGGTCACTGGGAGGATCTAGTGTTAATATAGTCCAGCACCTATCGCTCTCTGCAATGGAGGAATAGCAGCAACCTTTTTACAAGGCCATCCCTTCATGGACCCGATTCCAAAGGTGACCATCACCATGGAGTCTTTACTTTCAGGAAGGGGGAGTGCATCTCTAAGACCTAACAGTTCAGGGCATCTGGTCACCGCAACAGGGTTCTCAGATTTGTCACCTCAAGCCTTTGGCCATCCACCTAGTTCTCAAGGCCTTCATTTGGGAAATTCAGCACAAAGTTGTCCTTGTGAATACAGACATCCCCACCATATACTTTCTACAGAAGCAAGCCGGCACACACTCCCTGCAATTGTCCGCACTGGTGCAGAGTATTTGGCATTGGCCGATTCACTATCGAGCTCACCTCCTGGCGGAGTACTGCGTTGGATTGGATAGCAACTTTGCAGACCTGCTGAGCAAAATGGTGCAACAAGTCTACAAGTGGGAACTCCACCCTAAGTCCTGCTCCCTTCGTTGGGATGGGTCCCTGAGGTCTACCTCTTTGCCAAATTTCTAAAATGTTGCCTCCAGTGTTCCACAGTCCATGTCCAATGCCCTATGGATAAACTGGTCAGGGATCTTTGCCTATGCTGTTCCTCCCCTCCCACTCCTTGTGTACGTGGTCAGGCCTCTTCAGCAAGCCTCCCTTACTGTCATCCTGGTGGCTCCTATGTGGGCCAGAGAACCATGGTTTTCGACGCTTCTTGAGATCTCTGTTGTTGCCCACGAGAAGCTCACAAACAGGCCAGACCTTCTCACACAGCACCAAAGCAGAATAAGACACCTGTACCTCCGTCAGCTCAATCTAGCTATTTGGCTCATAAAGTCTTAGAGTTGCTTTCCTCAACCTCCATCAAAAATGCATGGACATTCTCAAAGCCTGCAGACCCACTGTGCACACATGTTATGCTTCCAAGTGGAAATATTTGTCCACTACTACTTCCCAAAGCACTTGATGAACTCTCTCAAACCTGTGGTCCAGGATATTGTCTGTTACCTCCTTCACTTCCTGAAATCAGGTCTAGCTTACTCTTTCATACGCCTTCACTTGGCTGTTGATGCAACCTACATGCAGAACAAGGAACACTTCATTATTTAGAATCCCTATCATTAAGAGTTTTAAGGAAGGATTCAAACCAGTCATCCCACCTACAGTTCTTCCTGCCTCGGTCAGTAACCTTAATATTCTTACCAGATTCATGGGCCCTCAATTTGAACCACTGCACTCATGCCCTTTACAGCTCCTCTCTTGGACGATCGCTCTCCTTGTTGCTATTACGTCCATAAGGTGTGTTAGCGGCCTACACGCGCTTACTGTAGAGTAGCCCTTCTACCAGGTCGATAATGACAGTGGTCCTCGGTACCAACCCCAAATTTCTACCAAAGGTGACCTCTTTTTTTTTTTTTATCTCAACCAAATTATAGAGCTCCAGGTCTTCTTCCCTCAACCAGAATTGGTAGCAGAGAGGGCTCTTCACATTCTTCATGTAAAACATGCCCTCATGCACTACATTGACAGGACCAGGACTTTCTGCAAGACGCAGCAGTCCTCCTCTGTCACCGGCAGGTACAGCTAGGTGGATTAAGTGCATCCAAACCTTCTACCCCAAAGCTAAAAGAACACTTGCTGCCCATCTGGGCTGCATTCCACCCATAAGAAAGGGGCCACAATGGCTTTCCTTTATAATATCCATATAGTTGACATTTGTAAGGCAGCTACATGCTCCATTACACACACATTTACTAAACACTAATGCAAGGATATCCTAACACTCCAACAAGCTAGAATTGGTCAGACTGTCTTAAGGACTTACCTGCACCATCCACTGGCTGACCACCGCTTAAGATCTATGCAGAGCATGTGTATCTACAGCCACATATGCTACGCACGGAAAATGTTACTTGCTGTGCAAGCTTCTGTTCATAGCTGTAGACTCGCGTGTCCACACACCTCCCCGGGTACCAGTGGTTGCCACAGAAATTCTTCTCTTTCATATAGATATTCAACCTAATATACACAACTTCAGACATGGTTACCAAGCTGTCGTACCTACTCTTCCATCAGTATGCTCACCCACTGACCCAAAAAAATCTAAAAATGGAGCTGATGCGCATTGCCAACCAAGGGAGTAGTCACTATACCTTGTGACTCGAAAGACTTCTAAGAAAACAAGATGCAAACATCCCAGCCTAACGCAGTGAATCTACAGAACTACACTACAAACAGATGCTTACCGGGCAGATAATGTTTCTCCTATACTTCCACCCTCACTCTTGGCCTAGCACATCCTCAGATCTTAATTGACTGACCTGCAAGGTATGGGAAATCCTTTCCATGGTCCTTCTTACATGAGACCAATGTTACCATGATTTAGGTTGCATATGAACGTGGTACTTCAGAAATAAGATCAAGGCCATTTCCGAAGCTTCCAAGTGCCTGAGCCCCAGGAAATGGAAGTTTACCTAACAGGGACTTCTATAGCGAAGAATAAAATAGAAAGACTGTCTTGAAGGAAGATTAGCTTATGGAGGAACCTAGCATATGAGATACTGTATGCTTCCTGTGATCATACTAACATGGCTCATAGGTGTATGTCTGTGGGTGCTAAGACCATATTCCAAACGTTTCTGACATTCACATTTGACATGCAGGTTTGAGATGCTAGTGCTGTACTGGAGCTATTTTTACTGTAATGATTGTCTCCAAGTCTACTGTAACGTTTACTCGCCTGCATCATCGCCTTCCTTGCATTCGGATGAGCTCAGCTTAAACGTACCATATGTCTTGGAATAGGAGGCCTAGAGAAGATTTTATTTTGCCATGGACATTAAAGAAAGTACATACCCAAAATTCTTCTTTGACCTCTAATGCAAAAAACAAAATATTAAGTCAAATTTACTGGTCATATTTATCTCCACTTGCTCACTTTGATGAAGCATCACAAGAATGCAATGATTGTCACAATATCATTGCACTCTTAAATTTAAAAGTTAAATGCATTTTTCAAGTCCCTTCAGTATTCATTTAGTTGAGTCAGGATTTGGCTCCCATCCCAATAAACATTTCCTCCTTCACCTTATTGATCACGATCTGAGAATTTGGCAATACAAATATTCCTCAGACTTGGAGTAATAAAAGTGGGCACACTTTTCAAAATGAGCACAGACTACTAATCCATGTTCTCTCAAATCGGCACACAAATTGAGCAATATGATCCAAACCTATTCGCTTCAACTAACAGCTTTCAATGATGCACTCTCTGGCACAGAGCCCTGAATCTATCCGACAGATGAACAAGTTTTCTGTGACATACCTGCTTTCATGTTCTTAATGATCCCCGCAGTGCAGTTTTTCCTCCATTGTGGTGTGCATGCTTCTTATCAATATAGATTCCCTTCACTCAACCTCGCCTCAGCATCCTGACTTTTCACCAAGGTTATGGAGGCTCTGGGTGGTCACATTAGCAAAGAATGGATTCAGATCTTACCTGGATGATTGACTGAATGATTGGAAATTATATAAAGCACACAGTCGCCTCACCGTGTACTTGTGCAGAAGTAAAACCAATTATCATGCGAAAAGATGATTTTAGTTACTTATGGAAAGTGAGATTGTTCTCTATTGAGCAAAGTTTAACAGAAAGCTTCTTCCTGTTAGAAGCTACTAAATTAGAGAATGAATTACCACCCAAGTAGTCTTTGTTGATCTGAGGGATAACCAGCAGTCCGTGAGTTACACGAAGGTAGAATATGTGAGGCAAGATGGTGTCTAAATTTACCTTGAAGCCACTTTTTGTGTGCTGAATGATGAAATGATGAATCATGTTGAATGTTTTAAACAAAACTATCTTGGCTACACCAATGCAGCTGGCAAGCTGATGGGATAAATGTTTTGATTTACATAGGCCAAGCAACAAGCTGGTTGAGTGATCGTCAACAAGCTAGCTTATTTCGCATACAAATGTGTCCTTGGCATGAAAGACATGAGCTTCCATTTTTCAAAAAGTGGTGCCTTGTCGGCTTTGTAGTTTTAGTAGTTTCTGAGCTTCATAGGTTTTAAGCATTTGTATTTTTCATGGAAGTCGTAAAAAGACATCCATCAGATCACTGGGATTAAGATTAGGACATGCATAATTCTATCACCAGATAGTGTGAAAGAGAGGCCTCATTTGGTGGTATGTGAAATCAAATGTGGTTCAGTGTCTTCAGTTGTATTCTCTACTCAAAGGTATCTCTAAAAGCATATTTCTCAAAATGCAGATGAGCTAAAACTTTGGGGGCTTTGGAGATTTGAGATCTATTACCCAGCAATGGACTTCAGTATTTTGGCAATAACCAATGTCATCTGTCACCTTTTAAATGTTATTCAGTTTGGCATAAGGTACTATTGCACACAAACACCACACAACTAGGTTTTACATCAAGTAAGATAATGCTCACTCCACAGTCTATCAACTTCAGAAAGAGCTCTAGCCAACTAAACAGGCTATCTTCCTTGTATACCACCTATCAGGGTTACATTTGTAAATGAGAGTAGGTGGTCTTGACCCTATTCGTGCCTAGAGCATCCATGTTCAGGTGCACGCCACACAGCACTGGACCCTCTAAAGAAAAAAATCGAACAGAGGCTGTCTGAAAAGCACTTAAAAAGACAAAAGGGAGGATTTTATAGTCTGAGGATGCTATTGCAACAAAGGGTAGGGTGGTTCCGAATGGAGCAAATAGAGTTAAATATAAAAATGTATGTGGCCACACACTTAGTGCAGCAACCTCATAGCAACAGGAGAAATGGCCAAGGCATGTGCCTTTTGTAAATATTCTTTAAATGTCAAGCTCAAGTTTTTTTTTTCTGTCGTTCAGAAATAATCCAAAAAGGATTAGAGCCCTCTTAAAAAAATTGTAAGATCATGACAATAATGGTAGACAATATTCAGTGGTAGTAAGAAGGTTAAAGGATATATGATCTAAAAAATATTAGAGAAGGCATAATTTACAGCCATGACAAATGTACAGTAAAGGGCATCACATAGCAGGGTTTATAAATGCAATGGTGCTAGAGAGGGAAAAAGGTAAAGTTAGTTTTATAAGCAGGGGCGGTCGCCTACTGACTCCGAGCCAGCAGTTGAAAAATAAAACTATATTCTATAATCATTTTATTTTTCACCTGCTGCCTCTGAGCCAGCGTGTGCAGGGCGGGGTGTGCCCAGCCAGGCCAGGCCAGGCCATGGGAGTGGGAAGGAGGACTGGTTGGTGCACTTCTAAGTGAGCATGTGTGTTTGGCCAGCTGTCTTAGGCCGGCCAAATACGCATGCACACTTGGGTTTATCCAACCTGGCTGTATTCACATCGGGGTTAGAGAAACAGCAGACTCCCTGTGCCGGAGCGGAGAGTCAGACCAGTCTGCTCAGGCCAATCCTTGCTCTGCTCTCATAGAATGATTGCGTTGATTGCACAGGGTGTCTGTAATGATGTCCCAGTGTCTGCTGGAACCAGGAAGAACACCAAGGCGCAACGCGGGAGGCAGCACCCCCCTCCCCAACCCTGCGCTCCTTCCACCTGCCTCACCACTTTTGGTTTGTGACGACAGCCACTGGCAGGTTAGATTTAAAGTATATAGACTGTGAGCTGCCTAGCTCCCAGGGGTACCTGTGAAAAGGCCCATGTGCCTGAAAAATAATTGACTGCTACCCTGATATGATGAGTCGCCACCCTCAAAAAGAGATGGGAGTACACTTGGGTGCACCCCCTGCTCACCAAAGCCTTGTGCTATGCTAGCTAACGTCACCAAATATGTGAATTCTTCTCAATGGACAGTGATTGCGAAGTTGATTTGTTGAAAAAATCAAAAGGCTGGCTAGAATGTCGACGAGGGCAGAGTGGCATCACTCTTCTTGCTTCGTGAGAACTATATTCCAACACCCGCACTCCTAAGATATTGTGTCCATAACCTCTAATACACAGTCTTAAAACATACACACAATTCCAACACCCAAACACTGAAGTTTTTGTCCCAATACACACACATCTAGCATACTCTAAAATACACTTTCCAGTGCTTGCACACTCGCCAAGCAATGCTGCATCCCAATACCCACACACCTAATATACACCAAACATACTCCATCCTAGTACCTATACCCCTAACCCATGATATCCAGTGGTCGTAGACCAATCATACTCCATTTAATATCATACTCTATTTAATATCCATACTTAACGTGCAGCATCCAGTGTTGACAGACTGTAAACTACACCAGCATATCAGGTATGCTTTTTTGAAAATGTGCACTCCTAACCTACTGTATTTTAATACACACACACCCCTAATGTAAGATAACCAAACTACTAAACTACACTTTAGGTTTTCAGGGACTGATTACAGTTTTTGGAAAACCAAACATTTTATTTCCGTTATACTTACATCTGACTACTTAACATACTCTTTTCCATTGTCTACATGTCTAACGTACCCTGCACTGTTTCTAAGCACCTAGTGTTTTATAACTAATAACCATAAATCTATTATACTCTATCAAATAGTTTATTTATTTGAAAGGTTTTATATAGCGCTGGCTAGACCCGTGGGTATCGGAGCGCTTTACAGGAGCAGACGCAGTACAAGAAATAAAAACATTTGCACAGGGCAAAGCATAAATCAATCTGGGAATTGTAAGCGCGCTACTCACCCGTGAGGGTCTCAAGGCGCTGAGGGGGGGGGGGCGGGGTACTCGGATCCGTTCAGCCGAAAAGCCAGGTCTTGAGAGCCTTCTTGAAGGTGTTCAGGGAGGGGGTGCGTCTGATGTCTGTCGGTAGCTCGTTCCAGGTCTTGGCTGCAATGTGAGGGAACGATCTTCCGCCTGCTCTGGCTCTGTGGATGCGCGGGGTGTCAGCTAGTGCGAGGTTGGCAGATCGGAGGTTTCTTTTGGTACGTGGAAGTTAATTCTGTCTTTGAGGTATTTGGGTCCGTTGTTGTGTAGGCATTTGTAGGCGTGAGTGAGGATTTTGAAGGCGACTCTTCTCCACGGGGAGCCAGTGGAGTCTCCGCAGGTGTTGGCTGATGTGTTCATGCCGGGGGATTCCGAGGACGAGTCTGGCCGCGGTGTTCTGTATTGTCTGAAGTTTGCGGAGTAGGGACTTGTTGATGCCGGCATAGAGAGCGTTTCCATAGTCCAGTCTGCTGGTGATGAGTGCGTGGGTGACTGTCTTCCTTGACTCCGGGCGGATCCATTTGAAGGTCTTACGAAGGATGCGGAGGGTGTTGAAGCAGCTGAAGGTGACGGCGTTGACCTGTCGGTTCATGTCGAGTGATGAATCGAGTACGATGCCGAGGTTTTTGGCGTGGTCTGAGGGGGTAGTTGGGCTTCCGAGGGCGGTGGGCCACCAGGTGTAGTCCCATGCTGAAGGGGTGGTTCCAAGGACGAGGACTTCTGTCTTTTCTGTGTTGAATTTTAGGCAGCTGTTGGTCATCCAGACTGCGACGTCTTGCATTCCTCTCTGGAAGTTGAGTTTGGTGGTGGTTGGGTCTTTGGTGAGGGAGAGGATGAGCTGAGTGTTGGCGTAGGATACAATGTTGAGGCCGTGTTGACGGACGATGGCTGCGAGGGGGGCCATGTAGATGTTGAAGAGGGTCGGGCTCAGTGATGACCCATGTGGGACTCCGCAGGGGATTTCTGTGGAGCCGGAGAGGAAGTGTGGTAGTCTGATCCTTTGGCTTCTTCGGGTGAGGAACGATCGGATCCAGCCCAGGGCAGTTCCTTGTATGCCGGCGTTGTGTAGTCTGTCGACTAGTGTGTGGTGAGAGACGGTGTCGAAGGCTGCAGACAGGTCGAGGAGGAGGAGGGCTGCGGAGTGGCCTTGGTCCAGGAGGGTGCGGATGTCGTCTGTGGCGGCGAGTAGGGCGGTCTTGGTGCTGTGGTCGCTTCGGAATCCTGATTGGGACGTGTCGAGGACGGTGTTCTCTTCGATGAATCGTGTCGGTTCCCTGTTGACTGCTTTCTCTGCCACTTTGGCTGCGAAGGGGAGGAGCGAGATGGGCCGGTAGTTCTTGAGGTCGGTGGGGTCGGCCGTGGGCTTCTTGAGCAGGGGCCTGACTTCTGCGCGCTTCCAGTCGTCTGGGAAAGTGCCTGTGAAGTTGGTGTTGATGGTCCGTTGCAGTTCAGGTGCGATGGTGTCCACGGCCCTGTGGTAGATGTGCGGGGGGCAGGGGTTGGTGGGTGGGGGCCCCCAAGTGGATGCCTTTCATGGTCGTGATTGATGTCCTCGGTCGTGATTGATGTCCTCGGTCGGGATTGATGTCCAGTTGGCGATGGTGGGCTGGCTGGTGTCTCTGGGGGGCGAAGGGCCAGCTGTGACGTCTTGTGGGTGGTCGACGAAGTTGTCGTAGAGTGTTCTGATCTTGAGGTGGAAGTAGGTTCCAAGCTTGTCGCAGAGGTCTTGGGATGGGGTGATGTCTGTGGCTTCGCTGCGTGGGTTGGTGAATTCCTGAATGGCACTGAAGAGTTCCTTGGAGTTGGAGTTGACGAGGATTTTGTTGTGGATGAAGTTCATTTTGGTTGTTCAGATTTGGTTGTGGTAGTCCGTCATGGCGTCCTTGTAGGTGGAGTAGCTGTCGGTTGTCTTGGTGTTCCTCCAGCTTCTCCAGGCGTCTGCAGGTGTGCCTGGCTTCTTGGAGATCCGTGGTGAACCAGGCGGCTTTCCAGGGGCGCTGTTTGCTCGGGTTGCGTAGCGGGGCAAGCTTGTCTGCGCAGTTGGAGATCCAAGTGTGGAGTCCTCTGGCTGCGATGTTTGCGTCGGATTCCCAGGTGGGGTTGTCTCGGGTGAGGGTGGAGTTCAGTTGCTAGTCGGTAACCTTGCTCCAGTTCCTTCGTGGTGGGCGGGGGGTGGTTTTGGTGTAAATAAACAGTCGATTACAACACCACAATTGAAATGGAAAATAAAAAAGGGACGGGAAATTATATTTTTACATGAGCGGAAGGAATAAGGGTAAGATATGAACAGTCAATTATAAACACAACAATTGGATTATAGCTAAAGAGGGACGGGGAAGAGCAATTTACATGAGGAGGGAATACGGTAAGGCAAATTTACAAAGGTAATAAAAACATGCAGGTGGAGCTCAACCAATTGAGTAAAGTGGGGGGTCAAAAAGCTGGGCGGAGTAACGTGACATGAACAGCTTAGTAATATAAGTGGGGGAGAACAGTTTTAAGGAGTAGAGGGGAGAAACGACGGAGAAGAGATCGAAGGAATTGATGGGGGGGGGGAAATGGAAAGAGAACATGGGGAGGGGGTAGAATGGGGGACAGGTCGCAGTTAAGAGGATGAATGTGTAATGTGGGGAGAGAGGAGAGAGCAAGGGGGAACACAAAGGATCATCAGTAAAGGGGAGGTAGAGAGTAGGTTCAGAGGAGGGATTATGGACCAAAGTATTTGTTGAGGAGGTGAGATTTAAGGTCTTTTTTAAAGCTGAAGTAGGAGGGGTTACACCGCATGTCCTTAGAGAGTGAGTTCCAGATGTTCGGCGCTTTCCCGGAGAAGGAGCTAGATTGGGTGGATTTCTTTTTAAACAGAGGGGGGACGAGGAGGAGAGCATTGGTGCTTCTCATCGGTCGGGAGCACCCTGCTTTGTTGAGTTTGTAAGGTATGAAGGGGTTTGCTGGTAAAGAGCTTTGTGCGTAATGCATGCAGTCTTGTAGAGGCATCTTCCTTCAATGGGTAGCCAACTGAGGGCTTTGAGGGTCGGAGAGATGTGGTCCTATCTTTTACAGTCAGTGATGAGCCTAGCCGCCAAGTGGAGAACAGCTCTAAGGGGGGCCAGATGTACTTTAGGGGTTCCGGTGAGGATAGCGTTGCCATAGTTGAGTTTGGAGAGAACTAGAGATTAGACAACCCATTTGAAGTCGTCTAATGGAATGAAGGGTTTGATTTTCTTGAGGTGTCGGAGAGTGAAAAGAGCTCCTTTAGCCGAGTTTTTTATATGGTCATTGAGAGTAAGGTTTTTATCAAGAGTGAAACCAAGTGATTTTGCCGAGTTGGAAAAGGAGAGCGAGCAATTGAGGGCATTAAGGTCCGAGATCCAGCTTTGGATGGGGAGTCGGTTGTTTTTTGGAGAAAAGAGAATAATTTCTGTTTTTTTTAGGGTTAAGTTTGAGATGGTTAGAGAAGAACCAGGCTTGAATCTTACTCAGGGTGTTGTTGAGATGAAGTATGTCTGAGTGGGATCTCATCTTATAGTAGAGTTGGGTATCATCGGCATAAAGGTGGTAATTTATTCCAGCTTTTTTCAAAAGGAGGGTAAGGGATTCCATAAAGAGGTTAAAGAGGGATGGGGAGAGAATAGAGCCCTGGGGGACGCCCAGGGAGACAGGTGTAGGATTGGAGAGGCAGTCTTTGATTTTGATTTGTTGCGTTCTATGTTGAAGGAAAGAAGTGAACCATTTGAGGACCTGACCTTTAAGGCCGAAGCAAGCATTAAGTGAATTCAGTAAGGAAGAATGGTTAACAGTATCAAAGGCTGCAGAGAGGTCAAGGAGTATAAGAAGGCAGGTCTCACCATTGTCGAGGGAACCTTGAATGTCATCCACTATGTTTAGCATAGCGGTTTCTGTACTGCAGCCTTTTCTGAAGCCAGATTGAAGGGAGTCAAGTAAATTGAAATTTTGCAGCGTGAATCTTTCTGTATTCACTATGCTGTGCATTATTCCGCGGTCTAGTGGTTGGGTCCGGAATCGCAGTCTTTTTTTTTTTTTTTTTTTTTTTTTTCGTGTAGCCCAGGTGGGCGTCGACGCCCCACCATTTGGTGTCCTCCCGTGACGTCGGCGCGCTTCCTCCGGAAGCTCCCACCCTTGGGCTCCATCTTCAGATTCTTTTTTCCGCCGTTGGGTCTGGATCGTCGTGAAGAGCTCCAGAGTTGGAAGAGGAGAGAAGAAGTAAGAGAAAAGCAGAAAGAACCGAGAAAAATTGGAGATCTTCATCACAAGACAAAGAACATACTACCGGGACGACGAAGCTGGTGAGAGGTAGAAGAAACTTCGACGTCCAACGGAGAATGCGCACACAGGGGGCTCCCTGAGCGCGGGAATGGACAAGACACCATTCAAGTTCTGTCGTAACTGCCACCACAAGTTCGCACAGAAAGACCAACATCCAGTCTGCAACCTCTGCCTACCGATCGACCATCGAAGCGACGACTGCAACGCCTGCGCAGCATTCGCCACCAAGACCCTCAGGGTGAGGGACAGACAGAGGAGAGCAAACTACAGCATGCAGGGCCAAGGGCCACCTCCGTCGCTGCGGGACCTGGGCCTCTCCAGTGGGGAAGAGGACAACATCGCCGAGGGACCAGAGGACTGCACGGTCGTAGAGACCGTTAACACTTCCAGGAAGGAGGTAAGAGACACGTCGACCCAAAGAACCCCGACAGACTCTCGAAAATCCGAGCCAAAGTCCTCGAAAGGAGCACCGGCGTCGAAGCACTCGACGACCAAAGCTGCATCCATGGACAAACAGCCCAGCGGATCCTTCGAAAAGGACTCCCGGTCGGCGAAAGCTCTTGACACACCCAGGTCGTCAAAGCACGGTTCCGAGAAACCGCACTCGACGCCGAAGTGGAAAGAGCAGAAGGCACCTCCGACGTCACCTACGACCTCGAAGAGAACTGCCGAAACTCTCGACGCTGATCAAGCGGCGGAGATGGAGAGGAAGAAGAAAAGGCTCGAGGCCGAAATGGCCAGTATCATCCAAAAGAAGGACTTCGACGACCGGATGAGTAGATACACCATCCCTTCGAAGCCCTCGACGGTCGTCGAAGCGGAAACGCAAGAGGAGTTCGACAGCACCGAGCCGCCGAAAACTCCCGAACCGTCGGAACAACAGGACGAAGAGGTCCTGTACGATTATACGGAGGGTGAGGACGACCAGCAGACGCACTTCGGCTCGACGCCCTCGGAGGCTCAAGACCTGGAATGGCAGGATCTCGACGCCGAAGACCCGGAGGAGGCCGTGGAGACGTATCCGTCGAGGCCTTCGCCGCCGGACGACATAGGAGTGTACAACATGGTAGTCAGGAACGCGGCAGCCACCTATAGAGTGGAAATGGAGGAGGAAAAGCCTAAAGCCTGTTTTCTCCTGGAAACACTGCTACCAACACAAACTAGGAGCCAATTCCTTCCTATGCTCCCTAGTGTGCTAGACCAAGGCAGGGAAGCTTTCAAGGAGCCATCTACCTGCAGATCGGTCACACCCAGAACTGAGAAAAAATATAAACTCTTCAAAGGATCCACCATATATCCAGGGATCTGTGCCAGCTGATTCAATAATAACAGCAACAGCCAGGAAGAGGGCCATCGTTCCCACAAACTCCGGTCCGCCCCCAGACAAGGAGAGCAAGAGGATAGACCTCACAGCGAGGAAAATTGAAAGGAATGCGGCAATACATTGGCTCATTGCCAACTCCAACGCCCTTATAAATAGGCACGCCTACCAGCACTGGGAAGAAGTTTGGCAGTTGCTCAAACTGCTCCCCACAGAAAACCAGCAGAGAGCGGCACACCTGGTAGAGGAGGGGAAGAACATGGCCAACACCTGCCTAAAGTCGGCCCTAGACGCAGCTGATACATCAAGCAGGCTGATGATGATCGGGGTGACAGAGAGGAGACATGCCTGGCTCAGGATCTCCGGGTTCAAGCCGGAGGTACAAAACAACATCCTGAAGTTACCCTTCAACGGGGAAAAGCTGTTCGGCACGCCCGTGGACAAGACGCTGACGCAGCTCAAAAAAGATAACGAAACGGCAAGGTCCATGGGAGCACTACAGTTCAGGGGTATGAGAAGGGGCACCCCCTCACGAAGACCAAACGGCAGAGGTGGAAACCAGCCGGGAACATCGCACCAGGCCTTCCAGCAAACATTTCAGGGAAGCAGCCAGGCACAACAGGGTCAGCAGCAACAAGGCTGGCAGAACCAACAGAGGGGCCAGTCCTTTCGTAGCCGACCAAACGGACGAGGCAATACAAGAAGAGGCGGCCAGCAGCCCGCCCCCAAGTGACTCCACACTACAACACGTGCCCGCACCCCCAACATCGCTAGTGCCGCGGCACAACAAAAGACACGGACAACATGTACAAATTTACCATCATGCAACGCCCGTAGGAGGAAGACTACAACACTTCTCCCAGGAGTGGGAGAAGATAACCGACAAGTGGATACTCAACATCATACAGTTCGGCTACTGCATAAAACTCGTAAAGAGGCCACCAAACAAGAGGCCAACAAACAAAAAACATTCAACAAAAGAGCTGTCACTATTGTGGCAGGAAGCACAAGAACTCCTCCACAAACAGGCTATAGAAAAGGTGCCGTACAGAGAAAAGGGCACAGGAGTGTACTCCAACTACTTCCTCGTACCAAAGGTAGACGAAACATTAAGGCCCATACTGGACCTACGGTTCCTAAACAAATACATCAAAACTCAAAAGTTCAAAATGACGTCCTTACAAGAGGTCATACCTCAAATAAGGCACGGGGATTTTATGTCCACAATAGATCTCAAGGATGCCTACCTACACATCCCCATAAACCAAAGAGACAAGCGTCTGCTCAGATTCACCATCAGCATGACGCACTACCAGTTCACGGCCCTAGCCTTCGGCCTCAAATCAGCGCCAAGAGTATTCACCAAATGCCTAGCTGCCATAGCAGCACATCTGCGAAGACTGGGGATACACGTATACCCCTACCTAGACGACTGGTTGGTAAAAGCGAACTCCTACAACCAATGCAAACTACATACTCAGCAAGTCACACAAACGCTGACAAAACTAGGCTTCTCCATACACAAGGAGAAGTCATCGCTGGAACCAGAACAAGTGAAGATCTTCCTGGGTGCGAAGATCGACACCATTCAGGGGAGGGTGTTCCCCAGCGAGAAAAGGATCCTCGCACTACTGAAGGAGACTCGCCGCTACCTGAAGGGGCAACGTCTGACAGTGAGGACAGTGAGCAAGCTCATGGGCATGATGGCATCATGCATACACTTAGTCCCCAATATTCGGCTACACATGAGACCATTCCAGGAATGGCTGCAACAGCAATGGTCACAGTCAACAGGGAGTTGGGAAGATCTAGTGTTTGTAACGCACGCAGTGCAGGAAGAGATAGCATGGTGGAACAGGGGCAACATAACAAGGGGAAACCCATTCACACCACCAACTCCAACAGTGACCATCACAACAGACGCATCCCAGATGGGGTGGGGAGCGCACATGAAACTGCTCAAGGTAAGGGGGTTATGGACACAAACAGATGCCGTCAAACACATCAACTACCTAGAACTCAAGACCGTGTTCCTTGCCCTAAAAGCGTTCCAGAAACAGCTGTACGGCCAAAGGGTGTTAGTACAAACAGACAACACCACAACGATGTTCTACATCAACAAGCAGGGAGGAACACACTCAGTGGCGCTCTCAGATATAGCGCAACAGATATGGAAATGGGCAATTCCATTACAAATAGAACTCCTGGCAATACATCTGCCAGGGAAGGACAATGTGGAAGCAGACAGACTGAGCAGACAGACGTCAATCTCACACGAGTGGGAGCTCAACGCGCAGGAAACGCAAAAACTATTCAAGAAGTGGGGGACCCCACAACTAGACCTGTTTGCAACACACCAGAATGCAAAATGCCAATACTTCGCATCCAGGCAGCCAGGCCATCAATCCCAAGGAAATGCCCTATGGATGAGCTGGTCAAAGACATTTGCCTACGCTTTTCCACCGATACCGCTGATACACAAAGTGCTCAGCAAGTGCAGAACAAGCAACATTACACTAATTCTGGTAGCACCACTGTGGGCCAGGCAGTCCTGGTTCTCGCAGATCGTGGAGATGGCACAGGGACCACCACACAAGTTCCCAAGAAGGAAAGACCTGCTCTCGCTACAAAAGGGAAGTGTACTCCATCCAGAACCAGAGAGCCTCAACCTAGCAGCGTGGCTCCTGAGGACTTAGAGTTCGCTCACCTCAAGCTTCCACAAAGCACGCTGGCAGTGCTGCGAGGAGACCCACCACACGGAAATGCTATGCAGCAAAATGGAAGAGATTCACTGAATGGTGCATCAACAAAAAGCTCCACAGGAGAATCACTAAAGAATCAACTGTGCTAAAATACTTAACACACTTACTAAAAAGTAACCTAAGCTGCACTTCTCTAAGAGTGCACCTGGCAGCAATAGTAGCCTATACAAGAGGAGAAACGGGGAAAAGCTTCTTTACATCTCAAGTAGTAAAAAGATTCCTAGAAGGAGCCAAAAGAATAGCACCGCCAAAGAGGATGCCACCGCCTGCATGGAACCTCAATGTAGTTCTAACACAGCTTATGAAAGCACAGTTCGAACCCATCCACAAGGCATCGCTACATATGCTCACAATAAAGACGGCCTTTCTGGTAGCGATTACCTCGCTACGTAGGGTGAGCGAGTTGCAGGCACTCACACTACAAGAACCCTACATTCAGATTCACAATGACAGGGTGGTAATGAGGACGGACCCACACTTCATGCCAAAGGTGGTGTCCAGGTTCCATATAAACCAAACAATACAAATTCCCAGTTTCTTCCAGAAACCATCCACCACCGCTGAAAGGGCACTGCACACTCTGGATACCAGGAGAGCAGTAATGCATTACATCGAAAGGACTAAGGATTGTAGAAAAACAAAGCAGTTCTTTGTGTCCTTTGCAAGCAGTTTCCTGGGCAGACCAGTGACGAAAAATACCATCGCACGATGGATCGCACAAACAATTCAATACTGCCACAAACAGGCAGGCCAAGAGCTACAGGGAGCAGCTCAGGCTCACTCAACCAGGAAAAAGGGAGCAACAATAGCCTTCCTAGCAAACACACCTATCCAAGACATTTGCCTGGCGGCAACATGGGCTTCAGTGCACACATTCACTAAGCACTACTGCGTGGATATACAGATGAACAAGGAAGCACAAGTAGGTCAAAAAGTGCTTCAACATATATTCAACAACCAACGCTCATCTTCCACCCAGCCGCCACAAATATAGCAAACCGCTACAAAATCTATGCACAGCATAGTGAATCCAGAAAGATTCACGCTGCAAAACGAATAGTTTCTTACCTGTCGGTATAGTTTTGCAGCTTGAAGACTTTCTGGATTCACTAGCGAACCCACCCGCCTCCGCCAGAAAGATGAGACAGGAGGAAGATGGGACTAACAAATGGAAAACACCTTTAAAAGGGTAAAAGGATAAACACAAGCACAAGACAAGAAAAAAAGAATCCGAAGATGGCGCCCAAGGGTGGGAGCTTCCGGAGGAAGCGCGCCGACGTCACGGGAGGACACCAAATGGTGGGGCGTCGACGCCCACCTGGGCTACACGAAGAAAAAAAAAAAAAGACTACGATTCCGGACCCAACCACTAGACCGCGGAATAATGCACAGCATAGTGAATCCAGAAAGTCTTCAAGCTGCAAAACTATACCGACAGGTAAGAAACTATTCGTTACCAATGTGTTTGTCCATTTGGAGCAATGCACATGTTTCAAGTGCTTTAGATAGAAGTGGCAGGTTAGAGATAGGGCGGAGATTGTTGATATAGTTGTTGTCAGCAGTAAGGTTTTTCAGAATGGGTGTGATTTGACCGAGTTGATGGGAGTCTGGTACGCGACCAGTGGCAACGGAGGAGTTGATATGAGTCCAAACAGGGGCAATGATGTGGTTAAGCTCGTGAACAAGTTTAGAAGGGAGAGGATCTTTAGTATGTGAGGTTGGTTTAAGTTTAAAAATGATATTGAACACTTCGAGCTCAGTCATAGGGCGAAAATTATGCCAGGAGGCATAGTTTTTCAGAGGGACGTTGGGAGAGTTGTCATCGGGAGAGTTTGTGGTGTGTAGGTAAGTGGGAGGATTAAGTGGTAGAGGTGGAGTTAATGAGGGGGGCGTGTCATTGGTAACGTTGAGGGCATATGGGGGGGCTGGTTGGGACAAGAGGTAGATGGAAGGATTGGTCAATTTTGGCGATTTTGGCCGAAAGGAAATTAGCAATTTCCTCATCTCTCAGTTGAGGCCAACAACTCAGGAGGGGTAGATGACGTTTGTTTTCTAACAGTGTTAAACAGTTCTCTGGGCCTATTTTTAGTACCCTCAAGTTGAGCTCGAAAAAAGGTTGCTTTTTCAGTGAAAATGTGTTTCTTATAGGTTGATCTAGCCGATCTGAGGAGGGTAAGATGAGAGGGAGAGGGGTGTTGTCTCCATGTTCTTTCTGCCAGTCTAAGTTGTCGTCTTTCGTAATTGAGTTCCGGATTGAACCAAGATTTGGAATGAATTTTTCTTTGATGCTTCAGTTTCAGAGGGGCAATTTGATCCAGGACGTCGCTAATAGTCTTATTGAAGTGTTCTGTGAGATCGTTAGCGTTATGGGAGAGGGGGGGGGGATGAAGTTGTGCTTGGAGTTAGCTTCAAGAACACCGGGGGGGATTTGTTTGAGGTTTCTGGTCCACTTCAAGTGTTTGGTGTTTATAGTAGGGAGTAGTGGGGCATTGGAAGCAATCTTAAATAGGATGAGGTGATGATCAGACCAGTCTGTGGGGATGATGCTAGAAAGGGAGGTCAAGTCTGAGTTGGAAATGATGGCATCAAGTTTGGCCCCTTTGATGTGGGTTGGTTTGTGACATAGTTGCTTCAGGTCATTAATCTCTAGAAGGTTGGTGAGGCGACTGACAGTGGGATCATCGAGATTATTCCAGTGGATGTTGAAGTCTCCTAGGAAAAGATTTTTCGAGTCCGGAAGGGAGGAGTGTGAAAGAAGGTCGGATAATTAATCAGCAAAGAGAAGAGGTTCGGCAGGAGGGTGGTAGATGTTGTGTAGTCTAATAGGGGGGAGCCCTGAATGGTGAGTTCAGCGCCAAGGTATTCCAAAGTTGAATGATCAGAGTTTTTTAAGGTGGTGAGATGGAGTTCATTTTTGTAGATTATGGCTTGTCCACCCCTTTTTCTGTCGGGTCTGTCGTTCCTAATGATGGAGTGAGGGGGGGGGGGTGAGTAAGTCAAGGATAGCCATTGAGTGCTCATTGAGCCAGGTTTCTGTAAGGAAGGCGATGTCAATAGCCTCACTGAAGATAGTTTCTGATATTTCCGTGGCATGTCGGACTGCCGATCGGCAATTAATAAGAAAGCAAGAAAGGGGATTAGGGTTGTCTCTGACAGGTTTGCTAGAGTGGATGGAGGTGAGTTGAGCTGGAGGTCGAGGAGAGATGAGCGAGGAAGGTATTCTGTTAATGCCCATAATCACTGGAATGCTGGAGTAGGGGCGCAGGTGGTCAGTTATTAGAGGTTTAGGTAGGTAGGAGTTGACTAGGTTCGTTAGGTCAGAATTGGAGAGGTAGCTAACCGCACGGAATGGTCGGTGAGTTCGATTGCAGAGGGGGATAGTGCGCCATCGGATATGCTGGGAAATGTGGGAGGAAGGGCAAAATGAGTCAGTAAGATTGGGGTAGGTCTTGGAGATGAGGGTGTGGTAGTTCTCCCTGAGATGTGAAAGTTCAGTCGTCATGACTGAGAGTTTGCACTCTATGTTGGTTAGTGTCTGTGTTATAAGATAAAGGGGGGAGTCCATCGAGATGGGGGGGGGGGATGAGTAGGGATATGTGTTGACAGAGGAAGGTAGTCTAATGAGCGGAGAGGGGGTGAGGAAGGAGGCGGAGTAGGGACAGTCTTCTGGTTGTTGAACACTGGATTTTCAGTGGAGAAGGGCGGTTCAGTACTAGAATCGGGGAATGTGATGAGAGAGGATAGGAGAGAGTGGGGGGATATCGGGAACAACCACTTCTGGTTGAGTGGGGAGGATGCTATTAGGAGATGGAGAGTTAGGCGTAGGGGGAGAGTAAAGCAGGATAGTCCCGGGGCGGGGGCTGTAAAGTCGAAGAATGGTTAGAGGAAGAGAAAGGGAGGAAGGTAGGGGTTAGAGGGGGGAGGTCGGTAGAGAGAGTAAGAAAGGGAGCGTGGGAACTAGAGGACAGGACAGGGGGGGATCCAAGGGGAGGACAGTGAGTTGGTGGAGATGTAATAGGAGGTTCAGGGGGTGAGGAGGGGTCGGAGGGGGAACTGACGCTGACGATGTAAGGAGTAGGAGGAGCAGAAGAGGGATTGGACAAAGGGGAGAGGACCGATGAGGACTCGGGAAGGTGCCTGAGAGTAGGGGAGGAGTTGGGGGAAGAGTCCGGTTAGGGGTAGAGTGGAAGAAATCGATGTTTTGAGTAGGGGAGAGAGCAAGTGTTGAGGGGGGAGTGTGTGGGGGGGGGATTCGGCACGAAGCATTGGGGTCTCTTCAGGGACGGTGGAGGTGGTTGAGACGTGTATAGGAGGGGAGGTCAGTACCGGGGAGGTGGGAGAAGATATGTGGATGTCGGGCAGTTGGATTGGGGAGGGATTAAGAGCTGGTTGGGATATTTGGTAGGAAAGGGAACAGAAGTGGTTGTCAAAAATGTTGAGGTGGTATTCAGAGGCTTGAATAAGAATGTTACCAGTTTTGAAAATGGAAATGTCAATTGCACCAAGAAAGGTAGGGGATGGGGTGGTAGATAGTTTGAGTCCATAGGGGATTTTGATTAATTTAGAGATTGTAAGGTGGTGAAGGAAAGTGTTTTTCCATTTGAAGGGGCGCTTAGTGTAGAAAATGAAATTCGTTTTCATAGTAGAGGAGGGGCTATGGTAGGTATCAACAATTAGAGTTTCGGGGTGACGAATCAAAAGTTTGTTTAAAACAATTTCTGGCGCTTTTGGAGAGATTAGACGGGTATAAGATGTTCCAGGAGTTGGGGCCATGTTTGGAGAGAGCAGGATCAGGGGAGAGTGGAGGGGATTGGGGGGGTACATGTTCGGTCGCAAGATGGGGCTGTGGGAGAAAAGGAAGAAGGGGGTAAGGATAGAGATTTTTTGTGTGATTCTACAGCAAAAAGAAGAGATTAAACAGGAGAACTTTAAAGGTCCGGGTGAACGGCATGTATGATCTATGCAGCGAATCATATTCAACCAGGAGGCGGTCAACTATGAGGTCTCAGAGGGCAGTAGCCAGACTGTTAGACAAATTTGCATGTTCAACAGCACAAAGAGAATTAAGCAGTGGTATTAACAAAGTTCAGGGTGGTCAGCATTCGTGATCTTTAGTGAGCATCCTATTCATCCATGTGGGAGGTTTCAATGGGGCTTAGAGGGGAGCAGCCAGTCCATGCATCAGAAACGTTCTTAATCCGATTGTATTCGCTCCAATCCGAGTTAGAGGCAGAACGGTCCAGTGGGAACAGCATTCAACCTCCCAGGAAGTCCGGCGATGAGAGGGAATAACACAGACATGGACGTAGTCATTGGCAAAGTTGTCGAGTCTGTAAGCTGGAGGTTAAAACGAGGACTACGACCAGCACGCGATCAGCCTCCAAAAGACAATGCGGGGGTTAAGGAAGGCGCGGTCTCAGCCGTTATTGACGAAGACCCGGATCACGGGTGCAGTCCGGCGGTAGGATCAGTCAAAGCACGGCCGAAGAGCCATAACAAAATTAAGCATCAGGAAGGTCTTGTAGCGGGAAGTGCGACAGGATGGTATGCAGAAGACCAGGGCAATGCCGGTACGAACAGGAACACGGCTGTCAGCCTGTGGCTCGTTCACAGCGAGCACAGGTAAGTGATACATAACAGAGGCTGCGGGAAGTACATGCAGGGCCTCCTCAGTTTCAAGGCGCACTCAGAGGACTGGAACGCCGGGTAGAAAATAAGCTACAAGGCTTCTTCAGCGGGACGATTCCTCAGCGGAGCGTTAGCTCAGTCAGGGAGCACCGAGTAGGCTGTGGGCTAGGCGAAGATACGGAGCAGACCCAGCAAGAGAACCAGCCGCAGCGGAACGCAAAGAGGGGGGCCCAATACGGCCAGGTAAGGGGTAGGTATTAGCCTTACCTCAGGGCTGCGCCATTTTGCGGTGCATTCAGCGTGAGGTATCAACAGCAGGGCAAGGTGGAGGTTGAAGATGCAGAGTTTGGCTGCGTGTTGCGTTGAGGCGAGGTGCTGTTCACCAGTTCCAAGATCGTGCTGCCGCTAGCACAGCTGGAGCCCCAGACGAACGGGCACACGGTAGATTAGAGGTATAACTGGGGAAATCCGGGCACTGCCATTTTGTGGAGCACCGGGTGGAGGATAGTCTGCAGCAGCAGAGAGGCAAACTCAGGACCTGGATAGGCAGCGGGCGGCATGGTGGCAGGGCGCAGACCCGAATATTTGTGAAAAGGCCGCAGCTAAGAGCGATGGGGTGGGGGGGCCAAAACGGCCCGACCACGACCGTTAATTGCCTAAACAGGGGGGGCAATGGGTTAGTTATAATCGGCAGACTCGGTGCCAGGATAGGCTGCAGGCTGTGTTGCTGCGAGGATCGGATCACCAGTTCCCGTGGTCAGGTAACCGCTCGAACAGCGGGAGACCAAATGGCCGGGAACTAGGTTGTTAGAGGCCTTTCAGAGGCAATCTGGGCATTGCCATTTTGAGGAGGAGTACACGGCGGAGGAAAGCTGGCATCAGCAGCGAGGCAAACACAAGGACCAGAATAAGGCTGCGTTGAAGCGGGTATCGAATCACCAGATAACGAGGTCAGCCAGCCGCTCGGACAGCGGGTGCCCAAACGGCCAGGTACTAGTTCGTTGGAGGCCTTTCAGGGGCAATCCGGGCATCGCCATTTTGAGGCGTAAACAGCAGAGGAACGCCGGTAGCAGCAGCGAGGCAGTCACAAGGACCAGAAAAAGCAGCGGGCCGTGCAGACACAGAAGGCGCAGATCCCCACAATAGCGCTCCGGCAGCAAACTCCGAAACGGGGGGGGGGGGGAGGGCAGAAGCGTCCAGGCCAGGTCCTTCAAAAGCCCAACAGGGGGAGCAAGTGGTTCATCGATTTTGGGCCCTTTCATCGACCCATAGAGGAAGAAGATGGAGCGAGGAGCGCTTACCCCAGGGAGGCTCGGTCCTGCAGGAGAGCAGCGCGGTTCAGAGACACACACTGCACCAATTCTTCTAGCGAGGTGCTGCACGCACCAGCTACTCAAGGAGCACAATCATGGAGGCGATCGGCCTGATAGATGAGAGGCTCGTCGGGCTCCCGGATGCCGTCCCAGCAGACGGACCACAGCACCGAATTGTCAGAAGCGGAGGGGATGCTGAACGTCCTGTAAACTTCGAAGAGCTCGATCCTGGAGAGGGATCGGCGAGACGAAGGCACGTCAGGAATCGAGGAGATCTTCGCAGGTGAGCCAACGTAGAACCAGGTGATCCAGTATTGTATAGTAAACGATGTCTGAGAGCGAGAAAGGCGGATGGCAGGGTTAACAAGGGGATATAAACCGATGCGGTAATCCCCAACCCGGGAGCTCCTGCAGAGAGTTCCTACTTGGCGGCCATCTTGGTAATCATTACTAAGACTTAAATAGTCCTATACTTGTTTTATTACCAACACAACTGACACATTTTCAGTGCTTGCATAACTAAATATATTGCATCTAATAATGACTCATTAATACTGTAGAACAGCATCTCTCAAACTGTGGGATGCAAGCCGATTTTTGGATGGTCGGTAAAGTCTGAGCAAGAAATAAGGATGCATTTAAATTCTCTGCTTATCTTGTCACATTGGCCATGCTTCAAAGACATAGGCTAACATTTTATCCATGTCTTCTGACAAATTAGTTTATTTTTTTAATATGTGGATTGGTGTTTAATTTTCTTTCTCTGCGTGCAAAGTGAGAGGTGTTTTTTTGTCAAACTTATTTTTATTGGTATTTGCACAAAGAAAACATCGTACAGCTTTACATCGGAGATGCCGCTTCCCTGCCCATCCCCAAGCAGTACTGCCGAATATGCATATCTCTTTATTAGTAAACAACAACCACCCCCCACCATTCCCTAGATGGAAGCAAATGAAATATACAGTGTCATATTAAGCAGGTGGTCAACAGCGCCCCCCATCCGTACTGCATGGTGGAACAATAGGAAAGAACTGACTGCTTCTCTTTCGCCTAAGAGACATCCTCAGATATCCTTCGTCTGTGGAATCCTGAAAACCGATGTCCGCTATAAATAATAAAGTGCCCCCAACTGCAGAGCAAAAAAAGCAAAAAACAAAAACATAAAGATAACACCTCCTCCCCCAGCCCCCCCCCCATCCTCCCCCCGCCCCCCCCCCCCATGGCGGCGGCAACTGGTGGAAGCTATCCAAGGTCGGTAAACTCGGCAGTGAGTTACTTCTAGATCTGGAATAGATGTAGCTCTCTAACAGAGGCCGGACAGACAGCAGACGGCAGGCCCTTGGAGAGAAATGAGACCAACGGGCCCCAGCGGAACTCAAAATTTTTGAATGTGTCCCCATACACCTCAGCCATCCGCTCCATACTGAGCAGTTGCCATAACCTAGAGTGCCAAAGAGACAGTGCCGGAGCCTCCTTTTGTTTCCACGCCGCAGCTAGAGTGGTCTTCGCGGCGCCTATGCACAACCACATAATTGCCTTGTCTGGAGCTCTAAGGAGGGATCGCGCAGGCACAACAGAATACCCCCTATCGTTGTCGGAATAGGGTATCCCAGCATCGGCTTGATTTGAGCAAGTATTTCTTCCCAGTATGGTCGAATAGTCGGACAGTCCCACCAGATATGACGCGGAAATCCCCTAGCATCCCACAACCCCTCCAGCACCTATCAGATGTATTTAGGTACATCTGTTTAAGTCGCGATGGATGGAGGTACCAATCCATCATGGTCTTGAGGTGTGCCTCCCTAAGCGTTATGGAGTGATTGAATTTCCTAACATCCGACCATAGATGGGTCCACTCTCGTCCGAAATATGTCTCCCCAGAAGCCCCTCCCACATTGCCATATAACGTGGGCGCACCGAGTGTAGGGTCAGATAGCAAGAGTCAGTAGAGGAATGAGATCGTGCCTCTCATCGTCGTGGTTTTCGTAAGAAAGGTTTCAAATTTTGTGAGGGGTCTAGTAGCGGCCTCCCGTATGTGTGGTGTATGGACCCAGTGCATCAGTTGCGTGTAATGGTAGTGTTCATTACTTTGCAGTCCAAAATCCCTCCTGCAGTCTTCAAAAGAGCGGGGGTCATAATTGTGAAAGAGGTGTGTCAGGGCTAAACATCCACCACCCCCCCACGCATCAAACGGCCAGGTTGCAAACCCGGCGGGAAGGCTGAGTTAAAATGTAGGGGCGTAAAGGGAGACGGAAAAGTAGTCCATCTTCCATCCTTAGACACCGAATCCCAAACCTGAAGTGTAGTACGTGTAGGTGTGCTAAGATATACGTTTGGCGGTCGCTCCTGTTTGGAGCGCCAGATAAGGTCCCATATGGTCCGTCCGGTCACGCTACGATCCATATGGAGCCAGTGTTTATCGGAGTCGCGTTGAACCCATTCCACTAGAACCCTAAGCTGTGCGGCTTTGTAGTATAGTTGGGCATCTGGGAGCCCTACACCCCTCCTCCTGGAACGTCTAAGGATGGAGAAGGAAAAGCGGGCTCTACGTCCCTGCCAGACAAAATTGAGAAGTAAAGATTTGACGCGCTTGAAGAACGCCCCCTCTATTGGTATAGGAAGAGCTTGAAAGAAGTAGAGTAATTTGGGCAACAGTGTCATCTTTATCGTATGTATGCGGCCCAACCAAGACAAGAAAAGGGGCTTCCATTTGATAAGTTCACTTTGTATTTGCGTTAAAATAGGGGGGAAATTAGCTACATATAACCCTTCTACTTTCGCGGTGAGGCGCACCCCTAAATACGTCAGAGAGGATGTAGCCCATTGGAGAGATGTCAGCGGCCTCAGGCTATCCACTTCCGCGCTTGACAAAGTGAGATTGAGTATCTGCGATTTTTCCATATTGATTTTAAAACCTGCTATAGCCTCGAATCTCGCTAACTCATCCTGTAGGGGAGGCAGAGAGGTATCTGGGTCAGTGAGTGACAATAACACGTCATCTGCGAATAGTGAAATTTTGTGTTGTTCGCCGGTAAATGGAATCCCCTGTATCTCCGGGTGGGCCCGAATCGCGATAGCAAGTGGTTCAATACTTAGAGCGAACAGCAGTGGCGAGAGAGGGCAGCCCTGCCTGGCGCCCCGAGAGTGCTCAAATGGTGCTGATGCCTGCCCATTAACCATCACCCGTGATCGAGGATGTTGAGAGTTGGCCCGCAACATGGTGATGAAAGCGGACGAGAAACCAAAGGCCTCCAGGGTACTAAAGAGGAAGGCCCAATCTACCCTGTCGAATGCCTTCTCGGCGTCTAATCCCACCAGGATTGCCGGGATCTGACGCTTATGTGCTTTTTCAATTAAGTGGATAATACGACGCGTATTATCATGCGTCTGGCGTCCCTTTATAAACCCAGACTGATCCGGGTGTATGAGGTCGGGTAAAATGTCATTCAGTCTTCGGGCTAAGATAGAGGAATAAAGTTTTGCGTCGAGATTAAGAAGGGCTGATAAGCGCAGGAGCTGTGGTCTTTCCCGGGTTTGGGTATCACTGTAATCACCGCCTCTGAAAGCGATCCTGTGGTCTTCCCCTCCGTCGCCATTGCATTAAAGAGGCTCGTGAGGGGTGGGGCGATTTCCGTCGCAAAGGTCTTATAAGACAAGAGCGGTGAAGCCATCTGGACCCGGTGCCTTATGTAGTTTGAGTGCTTTAATGGCCGCCATCACTTCCTCCCCAGAGATAGGTGCGGACAGGTTCTCGTTATTCACCGCAGATACTTGTGGGAACGTTAGTTTGCTAAGGTAGTCTCGCTGAGCCTCTGGATCTAGCTGCTCCCCAGAATATAGTTTTTCATAAGAGCCCCCAAAAATAGCCGCTTTTTCGTCATCCGCATGTGTGGTATTGCCCTGCCCTCCCCGTATCCCCCCCTATGTATTCCTTAACCCTCTTATCTTTGAGTTGCCTAGCTAGCTGCTTGCCAATTTTATTCCCTTGTGAGTATGAAAGTTGACGCAATTTAAGCAGTGTAAATTCTGCCCGATTAGAATAGATAGATCGGAGCTTCCCTCTTAGAGCCGTCGGTGCTCGTAATGTTTGTCGGGTAGGGCGTGCTTTGTGTTCTTGCTCACTTGCCTGCAGTTCTGCCTCTAATTTCACCCTTTCTTTTGCTCGTCGTTTATTCAGAGCCGCATTCAACGATATACACTGCCCACGGAGTACAGCCTTGAAGGCATCCCAATTAACATAATCAGAGGTGTCCTCCGGTTGATTCAGGACAAAAGTCTTTGATGTGTTCTCTGAGTTTCAAGCAAGTCTCTTTGTCCCTTGTCACGGCAGGGGGAAAATACCATCTGGATGAGGTCCCTTGCCCTATTCCCCATTCTAAAGAGACCGCTAAGAGACTATGGTCGGAGATCGAAAGGGGGAAAAATGTTGCATCCTCTAGCCCGCCTTGTAATGATTGGCTAAGAAAAACATAATCCAATCGGGAGTATGTCCTATGTACGTGGGAATAAAAAGTATAGTCCCGGGTGGTGGGGTGGACCGTGCGCCAAGCATCTAATAATCCCCTATCTATAATCTGCTGACGTATGTCCGGGGGGAATGAGCTCGTCCCTACTCTATGGGTGTGGGTACTATCTAGGTCTCCTTGCCAAGTCAAATTAAAATCGCCCATAAGGACTAAAGACCCTTCTGCAAAATCCACCAATTTGTCGAGAGTGTGGTGTAGGAAAGCAGCCTGGCCCGTGTTAGGGGCATAAACCGCGACGAACGTGCAGAGGCGTCCCCGGAGGCGCCCCTTCACCATAACCCAGCGGCCGTCCTAATCGTGTTGTACATCTAGAGGCTGGAACCTCGTTGATGCGTGAAAGAGAAGTGCCACCCCCCTGTGTTTAGTTGACGCTGAGGATCTGTATATCATCAGGTAGAGCTTGTGTCGCAGCCGCATCTCATCTACTCTAGTCAAATGGGTTTCCTGCAGGGCTATGATGTCTAGTGTATGGTCTAGGATATATTTCCATATCCGTTGGTGCTTCTGCGGGGAGTTGAGGCCCTTTACATTCCAAGTGCCTATAGTTACCTTCATTTCATCCGAGGAACAACCCTGATCTCAACATCCCAGGCATCGCCTGCACTCTCATACCTCTTTCCCCCCCTCTGTCTCAGCCCCCCCCCCCCTTTTGTGAGCATGTGATTTGGCATGCTTGAATGAAACCTACCTCCCTGGACATTAAAAAGCCACCACCATGGACCCCCCCACTCCCTCCCCTCCCCAACACCCCAAAGTAATCCCCGAAACTACAACCACAAACTAAAAACCAACCAAAAACTTTAACAAGCATAGGCATTACTCCCACCTGGGAGTTCTTGCCCCCCTGTATACGGGAGGGCGGTGAGGCCATGGTCCCCTCCCGCCGTCGCCCGGAGCTTCACAAGTATCACCTATATATAGAGTACTACCAGGGTATAGACTTTATGCTTCGATTGTCTCTCAACCCTATTGACACGCCTCCCTCCGTGGGGTTCCTCCCGTTTCCCCATGGTGCGGGTGATCAATCGGAGCATTCAGGGCCCCTCACATCAGTCTCAAGTCTGCCTGGAAAGCCCCTGGAGCCCGCCCTGATATCCATGATCCTATTCATGCATCCCTCCTGTGCAAGTCCTCTGAGTAATGTGGCCACCCCCTCATTGCCCCTTGCCACAAACGGAACCTGTGTCAAATCCATCCTTTGCTATACCGGACACCCGTCCCACAGATTGTAGACTCTCATCAACGGCGGCCTCTGCGTGTGCCCATGACCCAAGTGGATGGTCTTCGCTCCCCTCCCCGAGAGCCCGAGGTTCTGTTCTCCGTTGACTCCAAATTTTCCAAAGGCAAGCCCAAGAGCTCAAGTCCCCTCTGAAGCTCTGTGACATGCTGTTGTTTATTGCTATACTCAAAGCTGAGGCCGAAGGGGTAGGTCCATCTGTACCTGATGTTATCCGTGCGCAGCTTGGTAGTGATGGGTCGGAAAGCTTGTCGTCGGGCAAGGGTTGCAGGCGCAAGATCCTGAAATAATGCACAGGTAAAGTTCTGAAAGGACACTTTATCGGAAGCTCTGGCTGCAGCAAGCACTGCCTCTTTCACTTTGAAAGAATGAAATTTGACCAGCACATCCCGAGGTCGCCGCTTGTCTCCCTGCGGTGTGGGCCCCACCCGGTGTGCACGTTCCAACTTAATTTTGGGGGGGTGTGAGCCCAATATTTCAGTAAAGAGTCCCTCCAGGAACGCAGTCAGGTCCGGTCCCTCCGCTCCTTCTTCCAGGTCTCGAATACGAACGTTGTCCCTTCGAGACCTGTTTTCCAAGTCCTTTGTTTTTAGTTGAGATTGCTGTAGTTGCTCTTTAAGCGCCTGCATTTCTTCCTGGATCTCCGCTGTTTGCTTCTCCTGGGTCTGTTGATGTGCTTCCAAATCTAATACCCGTGTGCCCACCGAGTCAACGTCGTTTTGTAGGGAGGTTAATTTTTCGGTGAGGTCGGACCGGAGCTGTTCCATGCTAGCTTTAATGTCCTGGCCCAAATCCTTCCTCAGGTCAGCTTTAAAATCCTGAAACATCGCCATCATCTCTGCCTTCATAATCGCCATGGCCACAGTGGTGTCTACGGGGCCGTCGGAGTTGCGTTTATCCGAGCCCGCGAAAAAATCGGTGACTTTCGTGGATGCTCTGGACGTCACCTTCTTGGGAGGCATACGGCTCCCCCTCCGGCTCTCCTCCGAAGCCTCTTGTCTGCGAACTTCGGTGTGCTCCCAATCAGGCTTTCCTCTTTCCCGCCACAGTTAGCCCAGGCCTCGGAATTTGTAGTGGGCCCACTCCACTCTTCAAGTGCCCCCAGGGGGGGATCCCCCAACTTGCACTCTCACACCGTTGTGGCCCCTGAACCCTCTTCTGTGGTTCTTACAGTGAGCTCCTGTACACCAGCTTCCTCGAGGGGTCCCCCGTGCTCCGTGTAGCCCATCCTGATACGCAGCAGCTCTCCACTTGGCCTCTCAATTCCTCATCCAAGTTATATCAGGGCCGCCATATCTGACTCTCCCACTGGTTGCCGCCACTTCTGCCCTCATGCCCTGTCTCTTGCCCCAGGACAGCGCTCCCTCCTCGCTTTCCACATTTTGGGGGATCAAAGTTCTCTGGCCTGTGCCTTCAAGGACGGGTTCTCAGAGCCCCCTCTCACACCTCCGGCTCATTCCTAGCCGACCATTGCTCATGGATTCCAGAGGATCACTCGCTCACAGGGCATCACGGCTCCTCTCCCTTTCATGCGCGGCACCCAGTTCCCTCCGAGGATCCCCACTCCCGGGGCCGCCGAGCACCTGGCAATCACTGGGTGATCTTGTGTTTCCCGGTAGCCGTTGCAGCAGTACCTGCCTTGATCGCCGCCGCCTGCATTCGCGGGCCTGTCCCTCACAGCAACTCAGCGCTCCATACCGTCCGCCATGTCAGGGTCAGGCAGATCCCAGCCGGGAGACGCGCCACCTCACTCTTGCCTCCGGGAGAGCCGAACAGGGCCCCGCCAGTCAGCCACAGCTCCTTTCGTCCCACAGGACCGTATCGGAGCGTCGGGGACCTCTGATGGAGCTGCCGTATCCCCTGAATCGTCCCAGGGCTCGCATTCACTTCGCGGCCACCATCTTGTGGCGCCCACCGCAGCTCCGGAGCGAGTCTCACCGCACCTTCATCCGGCTATCTCGGGCTCCGCACAAGGCTTCGAAGCGGTCCCGGTGTCTTCCGCTACCGTCAGGAGTCTTTTATGGGTCCTCTAGCCCCTGTAGCCTCCCTGAATCTCTCCGAGTTCGCCGGCGGTCCGGGAGCCGAGACGGATTACGTCCGCTCGGCCATCTTGCCCGGCCACGCCCCCCGAGAGGTGTTTTTAAAATGACTTTTGTGACAATCTTGCAGGAGTAGGAGTGTGAAAGGAAAGGCTGTAAGATGTTTGTTTTTATTTTTTTACACCACACAACAAAATGTAAAAACCTTTAAATGAACTCCACGCATTCTGCAGTTAGGAAAGCAAAAATGAAGTATATTTTTTGTAATACTGAAGAGTGCTGGAAACAAAGATTTTAATAGGATCAAAACAAATCAAGACACTTTACTTGGTAATGCAAACATGATACTTTTTCACAGAAACCCGATTTTCCCACATTATCATTTGGGTACCAAATAATTGGATCAGTAAAACTGTGTCTGTGCAAATTTTATTTCAATGAAAAATATGCGGTCTGTAAATGTGCTACCATACATGGCTTTAGTTTCATTCAAAAATCGTCCCGCTTCATGTCCAGTAAAGGTAGGTGAGTCACAAACGTTTGTCATTTTAAAAAGTGGGTAGTAGTGCTAAACAGTTTGGGAAGCATTGCTGTATAAGATATTCACACATCCGATACGCTGTTTCCAGTGCCTGCATACCCAATAGTCTTTCCAGTACCTGCAAACATAACATATTCTATTTGAAACACTAATTTACTCCATCCAGTACATTTGTGGAATAATCTATCCATTGCCCAAACACCTACCATTACTCACATTTCTAGGAATAATGTATGCAATACCCACTCCTAAGATACATAAATCCAGTACTGAACATTAAGTGTAATACACAACATGCACACGTCACTTGCAATTTCCAGTAATATCCAATCAGTAAAAACAAATCTAACTTTGCAAGCCCAATACCTACACACCCAATATATACGCTGTATGTAATTCTTATTCCCATTAAATACATACCCAAGATACTCCATCCAGTACCTGTACAGATAGCATACTCTATTTCAATACTCGCACACCGATCATATACCTTGTGCGCTTCTGTCTTTGCCTGACCATTCCACCTGAGTCATCGCACATCTGTATGCCTGCACTGTTTAGATACTGTTAATAAGTACTGCATATTTTTGCACATAGAAGCAAAGTCAGTTAGATGCTTATCAAAAAGCTGTATGTCATCGTTGCAACATGTACATCTTGACACCATCTTCAGTTCGGATTGTTAAGCAACAATCAAATCATTGTACTGCCCATTTCCTTACAACAGGGGCAGAGTCCACTGCAGAATATAACCTTAGACTGCTAAATTCTCGAAAATTGATGAAATGTCAAAACAGATTGAAAGTGTGATACACTTAGCTCTGTAATCTTTTTATTTAACCACTGCAAAAGGAATCCTGCTGATTTTCTTTCGGAAAATAATCAAAATACCTCTGAAAAATGTTTTTATCTAATCGTGATCTGAAGGTTAAAACTTATAAGTATCTCGTTTGATTGCAGCAGTACCTTCGTTTTGTCTCCTACAAAGTGCTAAATCTTGCCGTACTACATGTAACAAACTGACCTTTCTTCTAATATTCTCTTCTGTTCTTTATTAGGACAGCAGCAAGCCATTTTAAGTCAACCTGTCCCTGCAAAAGACATGGAGCCTGCATTGGTGTCGCTGGAAGGATCTTGCTATCGTTCTACAAGTGAGGAGTGCACTTTGGAGCAGCCTGGGTTCTCTGACCTTCCCCCTCCGTACTCCGATTTGGATGTGAGCAGCCAGGACAGCCTAGTGGGCCTTGCACACACTTCAAATAACCCTTACATGCCACGACCTCAGGCAGTGGGATCCTCAAGCCATAATCCCATCAGCACAGGTTTTAAATATTCCTCAAAGGAGGCAATTGTCCACCAACCCCAAAGAGCTACAGAGGAAACTCTTGAAGAACTTGGGAGTGGCGATAATGAGGACTCTCCTGCTGAGGGCTCTGATGGAGAAGTCTCTCTGTCTCAAGATTCTCGACCTGATGTGCAGCCGGATGGGGACACAAATACTTCAGCTGCCCCGATTTGAGCTAAAGCTTGTTGCATTGGCACCTCTATCAGCTGTGGTAGCTATGAGCTTTTTCTGTACCACCGTCTCATGAAGAGGATTTCGCAGGTCTGAGCGTGGTGGGGAAAATGAGCATAAAAATAAAGCCTTTCTGTGCGGCCATGCTGCCATATGGATTGCCGCACCCAAGTGGTGCCCACGGCTCGCCTGCATTTTGCGAGTTTTGTAATGAAGTCTGTAGGATAATCAGGTTGTATACTAATGCCAGTGTGGTTTTCTGGACATCTTGTGAAATTAGACACGTTTCAGAACTGGGTAGATTTTGTTGCCATAAGTTGTTTTAAGCCAGTAAGAAAAGTGAGATGCCAGCCCCGAGATGGGGAGGAAGCCCCTGCATTGAGCGTCTGCTCTGAGCACTGTCTTTGGAACAGGCGTGCCTCTTGCACTTTGATCATGCCTTGAAGCCACAGTCAAAAAGGGAAGAAAATCACTTGCAGCTTGCGTAGCTGTTCTGTAACCAGAGCCAAATTTTGCTTTGCCAGAGAAAATTAAGTTAACTATTTGAAGGGCAATATAGAAAGGAATGATTCTTTCAGTCCACTGTCTTACTCTCCTTTATATCTGCACGTCACCTTGCCCTCTGATGTTTCCCTCTACTTCCAATCTCTTGCACTCTAGATGCCTTTTCACACCATGTTCTCATTTTGTTTGCTCTAGCACAATCCGTCTCACCTGGTTTACCAAGGGAAAGCGCAAGGGTTGATGGGAGGCCTGGTGAACATGCAGCTATGCTTCCACAGGTGAAAATAAGAGACTGGATTTAGATATGAAATAGCTTTATTTCCATTGAGGGTCTCTGTGGATTTCCACATTCTAAATTCTACCTCCCAGGATGACCGTGGAAATCCCCAAAGACAATCACCCACAGAAACCTAGTGTTACAGAGTAACTTGTTCATATGAAAGATCCAATTATTTATAATTACCTATTAAATACAATTTCTATGACTCCATCAAACACATTTTATGCAGTGTATTACTTAGAGGAAAGTGTAAACAATTTTATGAACATTTTAACCAAGGTTGGTAGGGTACAGGGACTGAAACACAGTCCGTGTAGAACATTTTTCTCAATTTCTTCATGCCTTTTTACTGCCTGTACCCGCAGCCCAGAGACCTTTCATGCGTGGTGCCACTCTGGCTTAAATTGTGATGTCAGATTGTTGCTTTCTGTTCTCACCGAAGCCTGGTTACTTCCTTCACCTGATTTCTGTATCAACATTATTTTCATGGCTGGTCTAGGTGGTAACAGTACAAGGATTGTTGCACAAAGGACAGCAGGATGACTCCCCCACCCCCCAATCCCCCACCCACACGCCCTATGGATTTAGTAATCGTGATTGATTATCCTGCTTTAACCACCTCCCCTTCATTGTTCTTCATGTCCTGAACTTTCATCTTATTCCTCTACTGAGCCTGTTCTTTTCTCCCTCCTTTATCCTGCTCTCTCCTGTTCTCTATCTGTGGGAAGTTCTGCATTATTGTGGCAAGACCGTAAACTGACCCTTCAGATCTGTTTGGGTAAAGCTATCCCCGCCCATACCATATATACATGTCCCACCATTTGGCCAGTCCTACCTGGTTGTTTGTTTTGACCTCTGTCTCCCAACTGGATGGAGTGGATTGGAAGCCTGCATCCAAGTCTCTCTTCTGCATTCTCCATTTGTTAGAGTGGATTTAGCCTGGTGCAGAGTTTGATTGCATTTATCAGTGACTGTGCGGCGTATTTTACATCATCTTTCCGGATTTTCTCCAGTTAGTAGGTCAATGCTCTTCTACCCCGTTTTCTACAGACTGAAATTTGGTATCAAGCTTGTTTTGATCACTCATCCTGTTTTTTGCATCATGAATTTTGCAAATATGGTTGCTTTGCAAAATCCCACTATCCAGTTACTATATTACAGAATAATTTCCAAAAGCTTGAAAAAAGCATACCAATGAGTGTTGATTCGAGGGCATCTTATAAACCGATTCCTCACAGCATTGAGCAGAACTCTGGAATGCATGGTGATTCAATAGCATCTACAGATTTATTTGCCTACCATTGTATTCGATTTAGAAATGATGAGCTCTAGCCAATTTTTCTTTGTACCATTTTTAGGTCGAGCCTACTAGACCTGCACATGAGCTGCCTGTTGCGAGGCAAATTATGGCTTACCAAGAAAACAAAGTGGCTTGGAGCCCTCCCATTTCTTAAGATTGGCTGGCTTTCCTTGACAATAATTTGCCTACTCCTTATTCCTGTCCTAGCTGTTTAATTTTGTGTTTGTCTCTTCCATGGAGTATTTCCTCTTTACAATCTCTTTGATTGCCTGGCTTCACTGTTTGCTTTTCAAACATTACTTTTTTCTTTTGTGTGAATCACTGTATAAGAGTGCATGCGTTTTCGAACAGTTTCCCTCGTGTATGCCTTCCCCCTGCACTCTGTTTTTCTCTGTTGCCCAACTGCTTTTCCCCGCCTTCCTCTTCCTTATAATTGCCCGTGTGCTTCTCTCCATTGGTTCCTTCAACCCACCGTTGCTTTTGTGTCCCCACCAGCACTTCTACCGTTGCTCCCATGTTGATTCAGCGTTCCTGGAACCCTCTCCAATGTTGCTTCGCCAAATTTGCCTTCCCTCCCCCATACCCTCGCTTTAAAACGGAAAAGCTTTTGCGTGTGCTTTTTTTGTTTTTTTTACTGATTCAACTCAGATCGGTAACTTTAAAAAAAAAGTACCTGCGCCCTCCTACAGAATGATGTGGGCAGTTGTGCCAAAGGCTTTGGGGGTGGTTGTGGGGAGTTCTTTTTTTTTTTTTTTTTTTTTTTTAATCTTTATTTATAAACTTGTCATGTTGCAGAGTATAACGGATGCTGTGCAGGGTGGCTAAAAGCATTGTCACAAAGCTGAGACTTGCTAATGCTTGTTGTAATATTTTACAGTATAGCCGATGGGAAATTGGAACTTATCACCGTAATAACGCTAACTTAGGAGGTGTTTCTTAGTTGGGCATAGGTCAGTAGTACAGTTGTAACCATTTCACAAGTTGGTTTTATTTTCCAGGTTCCCAGTGAGAAGTGAAAATGGGGGCAGCCTATTTGTATTCTCTCTGTGATAACATCTTATTCGTTGAAAGACAATCGTGAGAATTGGCTGCCCTAGGATCGTGCTGAGCCAAGTTGTGCAACCAAAGAAAGTTTGAGAGCAGTTCTATGGAAACAAAGGAAAAATTGTAAGGAAAGTTGCATTGTAGTCGAACGTTACTGAATATCAGTTTATGGTTGCAGGGACAAGACATGAATCCTACTTTAGAATTCCCAAATTTGGAGACAGAACTATGAGGCTACGGCCCCTAAAACGTTACAAGAAAACACATGATTATGAGATATACTAGCTCAATAACATCATAAAACTGATGCCCACTCGATCCCGAAGCAAAACTCTTTATTTAGTACCAATAGCCTCAAAATGCTCTACCGCTTATTGAAGACTTTGATCTTAAAAGAATGTCCAATTTAACCGTGGTCCAAGAGGGCCAACTATTCAGAAACACAATACATCTATATGCAAGACCTCTGAATGGGATTAAATCTCAAAGCCAGTTCTGATTTTACTCGTGTGCCATAGTTCTAGCCCTATGGTAGACACTCTTGAATCTTCAGCCCAAGATGCACCCATGTGTGGTTTCAAAATGAAACTTGGGGACCAGTCAAGGCAGGAACATTCAACATTTAAATTTTTGACATCTACAGGGCGGTTAATTGTTAAAGAATTTTCAATGCTGCCTTAACTATAGTTAGCCTTTAGCACTAATCTCCCACAAAAATTGAATGTTTGACAAAACAAAAGCATAAAAGTTTGGAGAAACAAAAGAACATGTCTTTCCTTCAAACTTTCCCACAGTTCCTTTGAGATGAAACTGATTCTCACTGTAGAAGGTATTCTGGGAATACAGTAGGCCGCTGTTAGACGGAAGCAGATACAGATTAAAATGATGTAATTAAATACAGTGTTTATTTTAGAAATGTATTTGGCACAGTGCATCACAAAAGCAATAAGATGGCTAAATCATTGTAGGAGAAGTTAATTTAAAGGCCTTTTAGAAGAGCTTTTTCATTGAGGACAAGTGGGGAAGGTCTCAGTGTTGCTGCTTGCACTGCAAATCTGTTCCAGCGAGTGAGTATTTAAATAGAAGAGGGGGGTGTCAGATTCAGGTTTTTTGATTGAAGCAGTTCACAAGGTCTAGTTCTGGAAGTTAAGTGATTTGTAGTAGGAAGCCTTGTTCCTCTTGAACTTTGAGTAAGTGACTGGCTTTATTGTAACTGTAGCACCAAGCATTGCAAATTAGGCTGAGTTCTGAGGTTTGGAACGCCTGAAATTTCCTTGAAAAGGATAAATTTCACATTTTCTAAAATTAAATTGCAGTAATTTGAATTTGGCAGGAAAGTGTCCCGCTTACAGTCCTGTGTTCTGGGTAGTGGTAAAGGAATGTAAGTTGAAGGCATTTTGAACATGCTGTTGCCAGAGCCTGTAGGTCTGCGCATGTAGCACTACTAGTTAACAGAACTCTAGGGGACACTTCGGCTAGGAAATGTCTTACTAACATTCAGACAGCTGTAAATGAATTCAAGAGAGGATGCAGTATGCATATGTTGGTTAGCATCTTTCCCACAGATGCTGGCGTGAAGCCATATGTCTTCAGCATCTCCAGATGTAGATGTTGATAATAAGCGGTAAGTGCAGGAGAGTTATGCTGACGATGCAGAGAATGTTCTTTGGCGTTCTTATTTAAATCAATTTTAACCTTTAAAGCAAAAAACAAAATAGAACTACTGAGCCAAATCCACATCGACCAATCTTGCAACCTAAAGATTAGATTGACAAATCAAACAATTGCAGTGCTGTAAGATACAAGTGAAAAAAAGGTGGGGTTTGGGGGGTAGAAACAGACAGGAGACATTTGCGATTCACATATTAAATTCACTGAAAGCAACGCATCAGCAATATTGGCCCATCTGCCACAGTGAGGGAGTAGGTGTGGGAAGGGTGGCAGATGCTATTATGAAAGATCCTCCTGTAGATCCTGCTTTTTGGAAGTTTGAGTTTTAAAGTTTGTGTTAAAAGCACTTTAGTCTCCAGTTAAATAAGCACTTAGTCACAGCATGATTTTCTGGACTGACGTTTCTTGAGTGTACGACCTGGCCTTTGAGGACACTAGTTGCTTCACTTGAGAAAACGGTAAGTTTTCCAAATTCCCTCCATCCTTTAATTTTTTCCAGATTTCATAACTGCAAAACAACGTCCTTTCTTTTGATGGTGTACAACTTGTAACCAGGAAAATATTTCTTGGGAGAATCCTCCAAGGGAATATTCGTCTTTACCAATGTAGTATCCCAAAACGGGGAAATTTACAACATGTGCCATGAGAATAGGATCTTACAAAGCCAGAGGGTTTCGACATACCTTTGCAGCTCTGAAACTGTCTGCCTATAAAAAGAGGCTATATTATTAGCAGCCCCCTAATTACCAGAATAATATACAGTGTGGCTCTCTTTTAGGAATCACAGCTGAGCAGACCAGAAGCTATATAATCATACATGTGATGGCGCTAAATGTAGGACACTTTGTCTTAAATGTAAAGATGATGCTGTAGGAGATCCAGACTAAGTGGCGGCGCCTTTATCCTCATTGTGAAGAACTCGTTGACGTAGCTATCAACAGTTCCTTCATTGTCAGCCCTGCATAATTTGGTGAATCCATTAATAAAGTGTAGTTATCAAGCTCATCAGTGGTGCCACAATTGACCGGGACTTGCCAACAACAAAATCTCTCACATAAAGATTGCCAGCTTCTGACCATCACCAGTCAACATGCAGTTCAAACCTGGCGGCAGCAACTTCACTCTCATTCAAAAAGGAGATAAGGTGATTTCAGAGACTCAGCCACAAAAAAGTTTCATCAGAGTGACAAGAAGATTGTGATGTTTATGGGAAGAGTTTTTGTGGAAGGGACAGTTGGACCTTGGTTTGAGTTTCTAACCATCAGCAAAGAGCAGTTAAAAAACTTGTTTGAATTTGTTGTTTTACCATAGAAATGGACTAGAAAGTAGATAAGTTTAACGACCAAAAGGAAACTTAGCAATCCAGTTTTTAAATATCACGGTGAAATCAAGGGAGCCGTTGAACATGTGCATTCTCTCGAAGAGGAGCTGTCTTGATGTTACGTCAGCAATAAAAGACTACTTCGAGAAAAACAAGTTGTTGAGTCCGAGCTCTACACTCAGTAGCAGGAGTGTGCATACCAAGTGAATCTGCAGCACTAAAAGCAGATGCTTGTAGTGCTGCAAGTCTCAAATCTGGCCATCAAACACAGTCCCTTAAGGAGAGTAGGAAAATAGATGCCATTCAGGAAAGAAGTCATCAAAGCAATGACATTTAAGCTACCAAGGCGGTTAATATGGTTCAGTGCAGACTAGCCTTGTTGAGGTGTTCACTTTATCACAAGAAGTCCAATCAAACAAAGACATGACCAGTGATGGCAGCAGTTTGGAAAGTAGACAAAACACTGTACTTCATCTAGAAGGAAACCACTAAGAGAGCATAATTTTCTTTCTTCTGTGTCAGACGAAGGTTGTCACCTTAACAGAGTCCTGTTCCACTAAATCGACCTTAGCCATCAGTTTTGCATGAGACCAAGAAGGCAGTCTTCTTTTCATGCCAAATTCATGCTTAAAGGGATGCCTCACAAATAAGAACCGCCTCTTGCCCTAAGGTTCTGCTTGTTGCTTGCCTCATTGTGAGGATCCATCTGTCACACTACAGGTCCTAAGGTTTGCAAAACTAGCCCAATTTATGTCTGTCCCTTTAGGTCTGCACCATTGTTTTAACCTAATATATTGCCTCGGACGTAGTTCTCTTGATAAAAAAAAAAAGTGCACATCTAAACCGTACCTTGGCAATTGCCTCTTTATAGTAAATTGACAACACAAAGCATGTGCATGCTTTAAGTTGCCCTCTTGAGGGGTTAATCTGTGGCCCTGCAGAGTAAAACAGTGCAATGCCTGATTGTTCTTATACCACCTTGCCTCATCCTGATACTTCGTGTGCCAACTATAAATGAGAAACCTACAGATGAACCAAAATAATGAAGACAAGCCTCTAACAATTAGGACCCAGCTGGGTTTGGACAGGTAGGTAAAATCTATTAAAATACATTCACTTCTGAAATCAAATCCAGGCCTAACTTTAGTTACAGTTGCTCATCTAACAATCTGGGCTGAAACAGTATAAAACTTTAGTCATTACAGGGCAGAAAATGCTATCAGAAATCTAGTGCTGAGGTCTGATTTCTGGGCATTCAAGTACTTTATCACTGGGTGAGCAGAAACATTGGAAAAGATGGACATCACCACCATCTTTAATCTTACCAGCAGCATGGTTGTTTCCTGGAACGCAAAGTGTCGATACGGCCACACTATTTTTAGACATTGGTGTTCACGTAACACCATGCTAATCCGAGACCATCTCAGCAAGGTATGAAGGAGTATTTGGTGGCACAGTTGTGTAAGATATTTTCCAAAACCTGGGGAGTTTGATGTCTTTTTGCTGCTATGGGATATGAAAAAACACACTCCTTACATTAGTGTACCCACAATGCGAGGTGGCAGGTGCTACAACACAGGCTAGCATTGATGAGGCTGGTGGTAGGGCTCCTGAAGCCTTAGGCCCCCATTACTTAAATATACTTTCTGATGAATATGTCCAGAAACTCTTGCAGTAGCTCCTTGGCCTCTGTTGAGACCCCCTTCTTGACCCAGGCATGAGACAGAACAATGTATATGTGCCACCTTTGCACACTGACTTTTTTGTCTACAGCCTTCGACATGGATCAGAAGTGAGCTCTTTATGTTTTTAACCTTTTGTGTAGTTCAAGTCTTCTGTGTCACAAGCAGGTTTTTGTCACACACCCACACAACGTCTGTCTTTGATGCCTCAACACTAAGTCCTGTAAAATATGCTCTCTGATGTATTCAAAAGCCATCAGGAAGTGAGAATGTAACTCTACATCCCTGACAGAAAGAAAAAGGCTAGGTCCTTGTAGGAAGCTGGCTCTGTATATGGTATGCCACTAGGTGGTTATACTGTGCACAGAGTCCAGGGGTTCCCCAAAGGTTTACAGGGCTCAATGTAAAACCCAAAGTACTCTATTAGTGGTAGAGTGGGCGAGCAGCCTTAGGCCTAACACAGGAGTGTAAGACATTTATTGCACACACATGGCCAATAACTGACAAAAAGGAGATCCAAACCGACTTTAGAAAAATAAGCCTTTGTTCAGGTTTTATTTTAAGACCAATATCTTCACAATAAGGTAAGTAGGTTTTGCAGAAAAAATACTTAAAGCTTTTAAAAGTCGACACAGTGCAGTTTCTGAACAGTTCAATGTTATCCTATGGAGGAAAACAAAAATGCACTTAAACAGGTAAGTACACAACTTACAGTTCCAGTCTTCGGGACTAAGGGACAGCAAGGGGCTAGGGTCAGGTGAGTACCAAACCTGCACTACCAGCGGCACAGGGGCGGCAGGATGCAGAGGTCAAAATCTGAGTTCGGCCCAATGCTTTTCAATGGAGACTTTGGGTGCTCGGAGCCATGCTGCTTGCAGGTAGGTAAATATGTTGCAGGTGCATTCTTTGGGTCTTAGAGTAAGCACTGGGGCACAAAGCAGCCCCAAACAAACACCACTAGCGGCACAGGGGCAGCAGGGTGCAGATTCAGCATCTGGTGCCCAGTGCTCTTCAATGGAGAACTTGCTTCGGACAAACAGGCTGCAGGCGTAGTACCCTATATTGCAGGAGGAAGACCAATGACAGCGGAGGTAAGTAGATATGTAAAGGGATGTAGGGGCACCGTCAATTCAGCTCACCAAAGCCCAGGGGCTTCGGATGCAGGGGTGTCTTTAGAGGTTGGAGTCTTGTTACCGGAGCCGGTCGTGGTCAGGGGAGCCTCTGGATTCAGGCTGCAGGTGTCGTGGAGTCCGGGAGGGGTCAGCCAACAATGGACTTAATATCCGGATCGCTGGGGAAGCTGTTGTGGATCAGTGGGCCACCTGGACACGGGCTGTAGGCGTCAGGTGCAGAGTGGTCAGGACTCGCAGTTCCAACTGACACCGGGGGTCCTTGATGTTGGGTTCTCGGGAACAGAGCCACTGTGCTCGGGAGTTCTGGTCTAGATCAAAGTTCAGGCAGTCTTCCTCGGGATTCTGGAAATTTCTGGCTGGAAAGGCATCTTCTTCTTGCAGGGTCTTTGAAGCTGGAGACAGGCCAATAGGGCTGGGGCCAAGTCAATACTAGTCTTCATGCTTTGCTGCATGGCGTCTTCTTTGTCCTTCTTAGGTTGCAGTCAGCTAATTTCAAGGTCTGGGGGAGCCTCATAAATACTAGATTTAGTGGGCGTTTTGGGGGAGTAGCAGGTAGGGCCAATGGGCACCTTACCTGGGGTGAATACACCCTCAATTGTGTTACATTACATTGAGCCCCGTACACTTTTGGGGAACCCCTGGATTCTACACAGTATAACCACTTAGTGGCATACCATATACAGAGCCAGCTTCCTACATTGGTGGTGCAGCGGTGGGGTACAAGACTTTGACATTTGTTTTACCACTTGATTAATAATTGATTTCACAAGAGGAAATTCAAAGTTATCTTTAGTTAGAAATTATCGATTTTTGAATTTTGTCCAAATTTATTAAAGTAGTGGTAGGGCCTTTGCTAAGTCCCCCATTGATTAGAAAATTAAAAAGTCTGTAAAGTTGTTAGACCTTAGTAGTAATTTTGCATTTTCTGTAAGTCTTTAATAAGACCTGAGTGCCATGCCAGCCAGCACTGCCTGAAGGTATAGGTAAGTCACCCCTATAGCAGGCCTTGCAGCCCTAAGGCAGAGTGCACTATACCACTGCAGAGGGCATATCTGCAGGAGTAGATATGCCTCTAAAATACTTAAGTCAATTCTTAAATATTGTAAGTGCCAAGGAAGCCCTAAGGAGTATATGGTCTGGAAACTCAAGTTACCCAGCACCATGATGGCTTCACTGATACCAAACAACTCTGTAAGAAATCCACATTGATGCCAGTGTGAGATTTATTAAACCATGTATTCAGATGGCAGCCCCTGGTTTACACCCCCACTTTGGGTGGGAAAACTTAGAAAGACTAGGGGGTGTGCCCACCTTCACCTTCTCCACCTGAGAGGTGGAGTTGGCAAAGTTAAGAACACTTTTCAGTCCCCTCCATCTTGAAGATGAGGGTAGTCTGCCAGTCAGGGCTAGGTCTATGCCTCCTCCCAAAGGATGGTGGCATAATTGAGGGTGTCGTCACCCCAGGTAAGGTGTGCATTGGCCCTACCTACTACTCCCCTAAAATGCCCCTTAAATCTAGTATTTGGGAGGCTCCTCAGACCTTGAAATTAGTTACCTGCGACCTAAGAAGAAGGACGAAGAAGATGCTGTGCAGCGAAGCCTGAAGACGAGTACTGACTTGGCCACAGCCCTACTGGCCTGTCTCCAGCTTCAAAGACCCTGTGACAAGACAACACCTGTCCTGCAGCCAGCGACTTCCAGAAGCCAAAGGAATACTGCCTGAACATTGATAAGACCAGAACTCCTGAGGACAGTGGTTCTATCCCCAAGAAATCAAAAAACGGGAGGTACCCTTCAATTTAAATAAGGGACAGGGTGGATACAGTCAAGAAAAAAGAGTCCCTACACATTTGATAATAAACACTAAAAAATCACCACAGTGCTGAGAGTCAAAATAACAATTAAAATTTGTACATATAGCTATGCCAAAAATATCTAAAAAGAGTTTTACTAATATGCTAAAATATTAAAAAGCAGTGGGTCAAAGGCAACAAATGACAGAAAAGATTCAAAAATATTAATATTTATTTGCAAAAATATACACAGTCAATATTAAAAACCATACATCATTAAAATTTACAAATTCATGTCAATTATGATCACAATTATAAGAAAACAAAGTTGTCGACGCTGCGTTTCGGTGACTAGACAAATGTACACCTTCTTCAGGACAGTTTTCTAAACAAAAAAATTATAGAAAACAATATATTATTATAAAAACATTTGTTGCTGACCTATTATACACTGCTAACAACATACCAACAAGAAATTTATTATATAATGGCAGTATTCAACAATTGATCAAAATTACAGCCAGTAATTAAAATTATGCTCCACTATCCATAGTGGAAAAGTGTTATGTTATTGTTACTTCATATACGCAAAATTCATGCACCATCTTTATAAATCCTAAAGGTAGTGGTATTAGAAAAAGTGCCACATACCTTAAAACACTGTAGACCAATTCTAACGTTCAGTGCTGCAACACATTTCAATGAACCAAATTTGTAGGGGTGATGAATTTAAAATGTTCACCTCGTCAAAACACCTTGGATTTATAAAAGAGAAACACAAGCAAAAAATATGTATTGTATAAGAGTTTCCACTACGAACGGTATCTCCAAGTTATATTTATATTAGTGGAATGTACTGGAGATAACCAAAAAGTCTACACGTACCTTATTATTGGTAAGACTTATAAGTATAGGGTGTTCGTTGAAGCCACCGTTCTATTCTAGTGCACCAACTGTGCCAGAAACCTATGGGGAAAATGTATACAAAGGGTATTATACCAAAGGCACCCGATTCATATTATGAACTGCCCGGATACAGTAAACGAGCTTACCAGTAAAACAGATAAAAACTGGAGCATCAATAGGAAGGGATACGCCGTGATCAGAGGTATCAATTCCACAATGAGGTTCTTCGCCGGTATTGTGCTCAATATCTATGATGAATAATATAGATTAGTCCCTCAGACACTAAGAGGGTCAATAGTTTAAAATCTATAAAGAGACATTCTATAATCTGATTCTAATGCAGTCACGAATCTCTATCATAACTTAGAGCCGTTTGTCTTCAATTTAAGCTTTTAATGTGTTTTTGGCAACAACGCGCCTAAGGGTCTCCACAGTATGCCACCAATCGCGTCACTCAAGCAAAACGAAGCTTTGCATAACCAGGTTAACCTAAACCGAGTGAACCATGTAAACCTCTTTTTAGATGTTTTTGGCATAGCTATATGTACAAATTTTAATTGTTATTTTGACTCTCAGCACTGTGGTGATTTTTTAGTGTTTATTATCAAATGTGTAGGGACTCTTTTTTTTCTTGACTCTATCCCCAAGAATCCAACACCAAGGACCCCGGTGCCAACTGAAACCATGAGTCCCGACCACTCTGCACCCGACTGCTACGGCCTGTGTCCAGGTGGCCCACCAACCCAGAACAGGTTACCCAGCGATCCTGACCTCAATCCCAGTGTTGGCTGTCCCCTCCTGGACTCCACAACAATGCCTGAATTCAGAGGCTCACCCTGACCTTGACCGGCTTCGGTAAGAAGACTGACTTCTAAAGGCACCCACGGATCCAAAGCCCTTGGGTGTTGGTGAGCTGTATCAATGGTGCCCCTATGACCCTGTACATCTTTACTTACCTCTGCTGTTGCTGCTCTCTGTCCTGCAACCTCCTGGGTGATGCCTGCAGCCGGTTTGTCCAAAGCAAGTTCTCCATTGAAGAGCATTGGGTGCCCGACGCTGAATTTGCACCCTGCACCCGGCTGCCCCTGTGCCACTGCTGGTGTATGTTTGGTGCTGCTTTGTGGCCCCCGTGTGCTTGCTCTAATCCCCAAAGCTTTTCCCCTGCAACTGATTTACCTACCTGCGTGGCTCCAAGCACCCCCGTCTCCATTGAAACGCATTGGGCTGAACTCTGTTTTTGACCTCTGCACCCGGCCGCCACTATGCAGCTGGTGGTGCAGTTTTGGTATTCGCCTGACCCTTGCCCCTTCCCGCCACTATGCAGCTGGTGGTGCAGTTTTGGTATTCACCTGACCCTTGCCCCTTGCTGACCCCTGGTTCTGAAGACTGGAACTGTAAGTTGCGTACTTACATGTTTAACTTCATTATTGTTTTCCTCCATATGATAACATTGAACTGTTCAGAAATTGCACTAACTGTCTACTTTCAAAAGCTTTAAGTATTTTTCTGCAAAACTTACCTTATTGCGAAGATCTTGGTCTTAAAATAAAACTTGAACAAAGTGTATTTTTCTAAAATTGGTGTGGATCTCCTTTTTGAGTTGTCAGTTATTGGTCATGTTTGTGCATTACATGTCTTACACTCCTCTGTGTTAGGCTTAAGGCACCACCTGCAGCACACATGAATTATTAAACAGTTCCCAGATCCAGTCTGGCAGCTGGGGAGATTGACAAGGTCTCTAGAGTATCCAATAGCGTGTTACTAAAGGTAACTGAAAGCAACTTGTTTATCTAAACTGACCAACTATAGGTATGCTTAACACCAGGCAGTATGATGTAATTGTTGGCCTTTGCCAGGAAAGGCCAGCTTAGCCAGTGTAGTCCTGTGGGCAGGACCTCATTTTTATTGAGGGTGTCTCAATAGAAATGTGTTTGGCTGTTGTCAAACATGACCAGAGTCTCAGGGCGCACAGCCAGTTTTGAAGCCTCCATGGCTTTTATTCCCAATTAAACATGCGGATCATGCTGTTAAAACTTCTCTAGTTTCTTCTTTTTTTATTTCAAAATCTTTTTATTGATTTATGTTGAAACGATAAAATTGCACTTGCAACAAGCATGGTTTACAGGCCAAGACTTACAGATATCACGAAAAATACACACAGCTTGTTTCCAAGGTCTTGGCCTACTTTAAATTCATGCATTTGTGTCCCTATCTAGTGAATCCACATGTTAGCATGCACCATACATCAAGTTGGCCCTGATGTGGGACAATAGCTAATTAACGCGTGTGCTCCTTACCCAAACATTGAACTATAAAAAGACAAGAAAAAAAAAGAAATGGAGGAAAAAAACATATAATCAAAACATATGCATCATGGTGGGTACATAGCCTCTCTGGTCAACTGGTGGGGCGGTTTAATGGGCGGGGATCCAATCTCTCTCACGCTCAGCCTACTTTGTGAGAAGCCCCAATATTTTAAACATGAAAGAGGTGAAGAACTCTTAATCTGGGGCCACATGCAAATAGGGGCAGACCCTCTGACAGATATTCCACCAGTGGGGACCAAATGTACTCGAACCCTCTTCTTGCTTCGTCTGCTATGTCTGTCATTCGTTTCATTGCTAGTGCTTGCCATAATCTAGTATGCCATTGGGTGAGGGATGGGGCGTCCGCCTTTTTCCAAGCTGCAGCTATTGCCATTTTGGCGGCACCCAGGCACAGCCACTAGATGGAGCGATCCCCATATGTTTGACGTTTCAGATTGGGGTCCCGGATCCCCAGGAGGGCATGTTCCATGGTGTCTGGAATAAGGGTAGCCTAGAATCAGTTTAATTTTAGATAGGATCTCCTTCCAGAATGGCTGGATAGAGGGGCAGTCCCACCAGATGTGGTGAAAGTCTCCCAGAAGCCCGCACCCCCTCCAGCATCTGTCCGTGGTGTTGGGGAATATTTTGTGTAGTTTCTGGGGATGTAGGTACCAGTCGTACATAATTTTATAGTGGGCCTCTCTCAACATAGTTTATTTTTTTGTGTGGATGTCGTGGACCATTTGGGTTATGCCCCTCCTTGTGTGACATCTGACGTACGCCCGGTAAACCATTTGATGTTGCCATCTTCAGATTTTATTTCCACCATTGGTTATGGAAGCTAATGAGAGAGCTCCGAAGTTGAGGAAGATGAAATTGCACAAGGAAAGTGATTTTTCATCAAAAGTCACCGAGGGAAAACAGTTGCGACAATCGAGAGAGAAAGAAAACGCACTGAAGAACACCAAAGAGAAGAAGACCCACGCACAACAAAACTACATAGTTGGAGAATGAAAAAGGGGCTTACCTCTTTTAGATTATGCCACAAGTGCCATCACAAATATTTACATAAGGACAGTTCGGAGTTGTAACCTCTGCCTTTCGAAGGACCACAGCTCGGAGGTCTATGCGGTGTGCGCAGAGTTCTTGCCAAAGACCATCTGAGAGAAACAAAAGCAGAGGTGGCACACTATGCCATGGCCTCACCACAAAGAAAGTTTCGGGCTCAGAACATCAGAAACTGACACAGACTTTAAAAACCTTGATGCCAGAGGGCAAGATCAGACCGATGAGCCACACAGAGTCCAAGACAAAGGAGACTGCTGGAGAAAAACCGTCAATAACAGCTTCGACCTAGAGAGAGGATCAAAACCTTGGGAGAGAAGAGCTCTACGAGAAAAAATGGATCAACATCGAACTCGAAGATGGCTCGACAATGACTTAGAAGAACAGCTCAACGTCAGCCCTGAAGAGCTGCAGGCCCAAGGTACCGAAGAATAGTGCAGCATCGACGCCAAAGAGCATTTTTACCTAGACATCAAAGAAGAGAAATGAGGTTGCAGTACTTGAAGCTAATGAAAAATCGCTCGAAGTCGAGAGAAAGAGGAGGCATCTTGAGGCAAAAGTAGAGGCTCTGTTGAAAAAGAGTTTGACTTTCTGTAAGGGTATAGCAGTCCCCTAAAACAGCAACTGGAATGGCAGGAGGAACCAGAAGATCTAGAAATCCTCCTTACCTCAGAGTCACAGGAGGAGATGGAAGAGAACATCTTTGAATTCAAAGAAGAATTGCAGTAAGAATACTCACAGATGGGGGTAGCCACAGATGAGTGGCCAGACAGCTTCGCCGACTCTCCAGATAAAGGGGTAGAGTCTTACCCATCTAGACCATCACCACCAGATGACATCATTGCATACAATGCAGCTATTATATAGCAACAATTACATATGGGGTGCAACTAGAAGATAAATAGATGGAAGCATGCTATCTTCTAGAGGCATTTCTACCAGACCAGAAGAGGAACCAAATAATCCCAAAGTTATCCATTGTTCTGGACCAGAGCAGAGAGGCCTTCAAAGAGCCCACTGCATGAAAGGCTATAACCCCAAGGGTGGAAAAGAAATAGCACTTTTGTCAAAGAACTCAAACTACATCAGAGGTAACCTGTCGGCTGACTCCCTCATTGTGGCTACAGCACGCAAGAGCGAACACTCCAACATCGACAGGTCCCCTTCCTGAAAAGGAAAGGAAGCAGGTAGACATGATGGAGAGGTCTGCTGCGACTCAGTGACGTATAGCAAATTCAAAGCCCTGCTCAACAGGTACACTCACCAGCAGTCAGATGAGCGGATTAACTCATGCAACGCATGTCTGAAGAGTTCAAGAAAAAGGAGAACACTGTGCTGCAGGAAGGCTTGAAGATTGTCAACACATGCCTCAAATCTGCATTGGACACAGCAAGTAGGAAGCTATGCACTGCTGTCACTCTACACAGACACGCTTAGCTTACAGTCTCAGGGTTCAAGCAAGAGGTCCTGCCAGTATAATAAACATGGCCTTCACAGGCGGACAGCCTTTTTTAAATCTGTTGACAAAGCGCTGCAGCTTATGAAAAAAATGAGATTGCCAAGGCCATGGGAGCTCTACAATACAAGTGACATTTCAGAGGAAGCATGGCACAGAGGAAAAAGAGCACCCCCAAAGGAAGTCACCTTAACTTAGCAAAGAGACCAGCGGAAATCCTGAAAGAAGCAAGGCAACGGACAAGAGAAGATGCTAAAGCAACAGGTGGAAAAGATTTGTACACTGGTGCAACAAGGAAGGAGACCACTGGGATTGGGCACAAGATGCGACTGTGATCAGATACCTGACCCACATACTGGACTCTCCTGTGCCTCAATCATGGTCCACCTAGCGGCCATTGTAGTACACAAGGGTTACTAGTAAAAAGTTTCTTCACCACACCAATGATCAAATGTTCTCTAGAGGGACCAAAAAAAGTATTGCCCCCCCTGGAGCACAACCAGGCCCTCCTGGAACCTAAAATTTGGTACTTACTTAATGAGATCAGCTTGCGAACCAATGCAAAACACACAGTTCAAGTTCCTAACTCTTGATACTTCATTTTTAATGGTCATCACGTCACTAAGAAGGGTTAGCGAGATACAAGCGCTCACCACAAAAGAACTGTATCTTTAAATACAAAGCTGAAAAAGTGGTGATAAGAATAAACCCAAGTTTCATACCAACGGTGGTATCGAAATTCCACATTAATCGAGCCATCCACTTACCAGCCTTTTTCCAGCATCCGAAGACAAACGCAGAGAGGAGTTAGTTTTCTGTATCCCTGTTGATTTCTCTCTCTTTATTATCTTTGTAAATTCACTTCTACTGGCAGAGGTTGGCAAGTCGCATATGAATCCAGAAAAATTCTTCAAGCTGCAAAACTACTACTACAGGTAAGTAACCATTTCGTTTCACTTGTGTTCTGTGTATTTTGTTTTTTAAATTGTGCACAAAATCACCAAGAACTAAAACTGTGGCAAACATGAGCATTCTTGACAAACATGCCAATTAATCCTGTTAAACAACAAGACTGAATCAAAGTGATAGTAGATGCTGATAGTTCAATGTTATGTACAGGCTTTCTAAACAAATGTAAAGAAAGGAAAAAGTGAACAGGTATTACCCCTGTATGTTGACACAGAGCAGTGCACACCAAGTAACGACGTACGAAGATTACCTTGAAAAGTTATAATACACACAGGAGTGCAACATAGGAACATTCACTATTTATTTTCCATTGAAACGAGACCACCCCTGTAACTATACTGGCAACTAAAGCAGATTTGGCATCTGTTTCTGTCTCCCACTTTGCACAGTTAAAAATACGGCCTGCCTTGCTTAGCAGTATTTCTTATTGAATGAGGGCGCTACAATTTGAGCTCCTGTATTTAACTGAAGACTAAATTGAATTGCAGTTTGAGACCAGCAAGGGCTACTTATACAGTTTGTCATAAAAGGTAATGGAAGACGTTTGTAGGCAGACCAGTGATGTCACTATTCCTCTGTCAACCCCAGGGCGTTATAAAATACCTTCTGAAATCAGCGTTGTCTGCTATGGAGCATATCTCAATAATTGTTCCCCTTGCTGCTGTTGCTAATTTCAGGAAAAGACTTAAAAGTAGCCCTCTGCATTTGCTTTGCTTGTAGAGAAGCAGTTTCTGATAGACCTATTGAGAAAGTCCTCATCAAGATGATGCTATCTGGGAGTTCAGTTGATTCCTGGGGTAAGTTGGAGATATGCTCGATCTCTTGCTCTCTCTGTCCATGGTGTTAGTCTCCTGGGAAGGGGCATTTGAAGTAGTTTCATTGCTTCCTCTGAGATAACGTGGTGCTTAGAATGCATCCAAAGGTTACTGTGAGTAGTTCTAGATTCCCACCTTTATCATTTGGCACCACCCCCTCTCAATTTTCTCTGAGTACATCAACAGCATGCAGGTGGTTGTACACTCTTAATGCCAAGAAATCGTTTGCACTCTCCATCTAGTGCTTTGTGATGTATGATAGTTAAGGGAGGGATCAAGTTTATCGCAAAAAATGGCATTGGGTGGATGGCTTTTTATGTTAAGTCCAGTTATACACAGAAAACTGCCTGAAAGAGTTGCAGACCTTTCATTAAGAGTAGAGTCTGCTGCTGCAATGACCCTCTTTGGGAGATGCTACTACAAAAGATATGTAGATTAGCGTGTTTGTAAATAGCCATACATTCACAAAAAATGACTGCTATGTCATGCGTAGCATAGATTCAAATGTCTGTTAACTAGTACTCTCAGATCTCTTCAGACTGAGAGCTGTCCTCTGGATCCTTCCCAGATAGCTTCCTGAAAATAACTGCATGAAAATATTCTAGACAGGGGCGCGTGATTCTATGAACGACCTAAGCCTAGCAAAAAATTAATTGCTGATCTGTGTGACCTTCCAGCAATGTTATCTTTCCTGTACTCGCGTGACTCTCCCGGGAGAGACCCTTTCTCATTGGTTTCTGATTAGTAAAGCAAAATAATCACCGGTACGATCTGATTGTCTGTAGACTGAGACAACACCCTGCATGGGGTTAAAGGCTTCACTATAAAAGATAGAATGTGTGCAGCTGTCCTGTTTGCTCTACTGTAATACTAGAGAAACAGGGGAATTCCAGCTTGATATTAGGGTGCAAAACAATGTAAATGTGAAGAAACCATTATCTGAAAGAGACTGTTAGTTGTAGATTCCTTACTTTAGAATTTCCCCCCGTTGTCAGTCTGGATCTGGAGATTTTTTCTTCAGCAATACCCCTGCGCGTCAGTAGATGGCGTCGGTTGGCTCCACGTCCGTCGTCAGCATCGTGGTTGCCCGGATGACATCGCGGTGCCTACATAGACGCCACCCCTGCGTGCTGACATCAGTTCTTTCTTTGTCTGTGCCAGCCTAGCGCAGATCTGGAGAGAGCTACCCCTTAGCTGTTTTTTGGCTAGCTTTTTGCGACTTTTGTCGATGTCTTTTTTGAGTCTTTGACTCCTGGTATGCGAGGGATGTCCCGACGTCAGACCGGCTTCAAGCCCTCTGGCGCCTGTCACAGGATGATGTCTTTGATGGACCTGCATTTTGTGTGCTTGTGGTGTCTGGAGCTTGACCATGACCTGAAGTCGTGCTCCGACTGCCGGGCCATGAATCCTAAGTCTTTGCGGAAATGGTCCCGAAAATTGTTGGAGGCCCAGCAGTCTGCTCCGTGTCGCTCCCGGTCTCGTTCCAGAGGAAGGTCATGAGGCCATTCGCGGATCCCCCGCTTCTTGTTGCACTCCAAGTTTATCGAGGTCTTCGGGTAAGTCCAAACACAAGAAGGCGAAGAGCACTTGTGCTTTTTTGCCTTCTCCCCGTCGGTCGTCTGACGTGACGGGGACTCAGTGTCGTCGCTCAAAGGCTCCTTCTCCCGTGCCTGCTTCGAGGACGACTCCGTGCCTCCCACCCTTTCCGGCAGCTGGAGTGTCCCCTGCCCAACTTTGACAATTTTATGAGGCCTTATACCTCGTTTTTGGGCAGCCCGACTCTGCCGGCATGCCTTCGAGCCCTGTGGAAAGGGTCGGGGGTCCTGGGCCTTCGAGGCCAGAGGGCCCCCGTGGATCGAGGCCTGAATCCGGATCGATGCCGGTCGATCTCACTCGACCTTAACCAGCGTCAATCCAAATGACTACGCCTCCGGCCCCCAGCTGTGCCCCTGGCTGACGCCGTCCCCATCCTCATCCCCGCTTTGAACACGGAGCCGGACTGACATTGGAGGGTACCTTTTGTTCCCCTGTTCATCCCTGGTGTTCCCTATCGACCAGAGGGTGGTGTTGAGGACTGGGAGGGGTCGCTGGACCCTTTAACCGACGAGCTGGGAGAACCAGACTGGTGAGAGGATCTGGGTGATGCCAGTGGTCTGGACACTTCTCCAAACACTGGTTTGCTTTCTCCACCTACCGTGGCTATGGAGGAGGAATCGTCCTATGCTGTGGTGGTGAGAAGGGCAGCAGAGGTTCTTGGCCTTGAGCTCCCTTCGGTGGCAGTCAGGACTAAAACCCTGACAGAGGTGCTTCAGCCTGCGGCTTCCTCCTCTGAACCCCTACTGCCATTCAATGAAGCCCTTACTTATGTCCTCCTGGGCACTTGGTCCAAGCACAGCACAGGGGCTCCTGTGGAGAGGACAATTGCCCGCTGCCATCGCCCGACCCCGGGCGACCCAGAGTTCTTGACCCAACACCCTTCCCTTGAGAGCCTGGTGGTCCAAGCCTCTTCTTCTTCTAAAGGCACGTTCCCTTCTTCTCCCCCAGATAGGGAATCCAAGAAGCTGGACCATCTTGGGAAGCAAATGTTTTCTTCCTCCAGCTTGGCACTGCGGTCCGTGAATACTACGTTCCTCTTGGGCCGCTACTCCCATACCATCTGGAATACAGTCACGCAGGTGCTGCCTCTGTGCCCGAGGAGGCCCGGGCCGTTCTCTCCCAGGCAGTTGCGGATGGGAGAGACAAAGCCAGATTAGTCATTCGATGTGGACTGGATACCACCGACTCACTGGGCAGAGCGATTGCCAAGTCTGTAGCCCTTTGGCGCTATGCCTGGTTGATGTCATCTGGCTTTTCGGGGGATGTCAGTCAACTTTGATGGACATGCCCTTTGATGGCCATCGTCTTTTTGGCGACAAAGCAGACTTGGCGCTTGAGCGCTTTAAAGATTCTCGAGCCATGGCCAGATCTTTGGGCCTCCCTGCACATTCCCGTCCACTCCAGTCTGCTTTTCGTCCCTTTTGTGGCTACGGAAGGGGCGCCCTACCACGTCCGGTCCAGTCTAGCCACCGGTTCACGCAAGCTACCTAGCCTCTGCCTGGCCCCGGACGTGGGACCCAGCGTCCTTGCGGGTCTGGGAGCCAGGGGCAGGCCAGTCCACCATCCAACCCCCCTAACTGCCCCCACCACTGCCTCCAAACCTTCTTAGTCCATTCCAGGCCCATCTTCAGCCAGTTGGAAGCAGGATTCGCCATCCCCTCCTCCACTGGCAATCCATCACATCGGACAGGTGGGTTTTGCATATCGTCCAAAAGGGCTACTCCCTCCCTCCATGCCACAGTCTTATGATCACATGTCGGAGGATCATTTGGCACTTCTCTGCCAGGAAGTCTCAGCTCTTTTGGCCAAGGGAGCTATAGAGAGGGTCCCTGCGCCAGAAGTAGGTCGTGGTTGCTATCCTCGCTACTTTATGGTGCCCAAGATGGACAAAGGCCGTTGTCCTATTCTAGACCTACGGGCCCTCAACCGCTTCCTCCGGAAGGAGAAGTTCAAGATGCTCACGTTAGCTCTAGTCCTGTCTGCCCTCGACCCCGGAGACTGGATGGTGGCGCTGGACTTGTAGGACGCTTATTTCCACATTCCCGTCTTGCCAGACCACAGACGCTATCTGCGGTTCAAGGTGGACCACGAGCACTTTCAGTTTACCGTGCTCCCCTTTGGCCTAACCAGTGCCCCGCAGGTGTTCACAAAGGTGATGGCGGTGGTCGCAGCTCATGTACGTAGATCAGGGTTTCCAGTCTTCCCCTATCTCGACGACTGGCTGTTGAAGGCGGGCTCACCCCAGGCTGTCATCTCCCACCTCCAGACTATGGCGGACCTCCTGCATTCTCTGGGGTTCACTATAAACGTGCCGAAGTCACACCTGACCCCCTCTCAGACTCCTCCTTTCATCTGAGCTGTTCTGGACACAGTGCAGTTTCGGGCCTATCCTCCCGAACATTGAGTCCGGGATATTCGGCTATGATACCGATGTTTCAGCCTCTATCCCGCATTTCGGTGAGAATGAGGCTGCTGGGCCTCATGGCCTCTTGCATCCTGCTGGTGGATCATGCCAGGTGGCATATGAGGGCTCTGCAGTAGGACCTGAAGTTCCAGTGGGCGCAGCATCAGGAGAATCTTTCCGCCTATGTCCAGATCTCAGAGGGGACTGCGACACAACTACAGTGATGGTTAACGAACCAAGATTGGGTCAGAGGCAGATCCCTCTCCCTTCCCCAACCAGATCTGACGGTAGTGACGGATGAGTCACTCCGGGGAAGGGGCGGCCATCTGGGAGAGGCGGAGATCAGAGGCGTCTGGTCTCCACTGGAGTTTGGGCTCCATAGCAACCTGCTGGACCTCCGGGCGATCAGACTGGCACTGAAGGCATTCTTTCCCTCTCTCAAAGGGAAAGTGGTGCAGGTGTTCACAGACAACACCACTGCCATGTGGTACTGCAACAAACAGAGTAGGGTGGGGTAGTGGACCCTTTGTCAGGAGGCTCTCCGCCTCTGGACATGGCTGGAACAGCAGGGCATGACCCTCGTGGTTCTCTGAATGCCAGGGCGGACAAACTCAGCCATCGGTGCTTGGTCGATCACGAATGGCATCTTCATTCGGAGATGGTGCAAGGTCTCTTTCAGTGGTGGGGAGAGCCTTGGTTAGATCTGTTCACCACCGAAGAGAATGTGTAATGTCCGCAGTAGTGCACGTTGGAGTTTCCAAGGCACGACTCGCTCTGAAACGCTTTTCGTCGAGAGTGGAACTACGGCCTCCTGTACGCCTTTCTGCCTGTACCACTTCTGCCCTGAGTGATCAAGAAGATCAAGTGCGACAGGGCCCAAGTTATTTTTGTCGCTCTGGACTGGGCACAAAGAGTCTGGTACCCCGAGCTTCTGAGCATGGCCATTGATCATCCCATCAGACTGCCCCTTCGGGAGGATCTTCTGTCGCAGCAGCAGGGGACGGTTCTTCACCCAAACCTGTCCAGTCTCCACCTCCTTGCGTGGAGATTGAGCAGCAACAGTTGACAGCTTTCGACCTTCCGCCTGAAGTCTGTGATGTCATCTTGCCAGCCAGGCTTCCCTCCACTAAATCGGTATACGCCTGTAGATGGAACAAGTTTGTGGCATGGTGCACAGCAAAGGCTGTGGATCCCCTTTCTGCCCCTCTTTCAGAGGTCCTTTTGTATATACTTTCTTGGCCCAGCAGGGCTCTGCTCTGGGCACTTTGAAAGGTTATCTTGCAGCTATCTCTGCTTTTCTTCGGCTGCCGGATCAGCCATCCTTGTTCAAATCCCCTATTGTTAATAAATTCTTCAAGGGCGTTACTCATCTGTTTTCTCCATCTCCCTTCATCATGCCCCAGTGGGACTTGAATCTTGTTCTCACATTTCTTATGTGCTCTCCCTTCGAGCCTCTTCATAACTGTCCTCTCAGGCTTCTCACTCTCAAGACTGCCTTCCTTGTTGCCATCACCTCTGCTCGCAGGGTGAGTGAGCTTCAGGCTCTATCTTCAAAACCCCCTTTCTTCTCTGTGCATCTGGACAAAGTGGTGCTTAGGAGGCCTTCGTTCCTTCCTAAAGTGGTTACACCATTTCATGTAGGACAATCCATCACCTTGCCTATCTTTTTTCCCACCTCAGCACCCTTCCAAGGAGGAGGAGAGACTCCACCGTCTGGACCCTAAACGTGCGTTGTCATTCTACCTTGACCGCACCAAAGACTTCCGGGTGGATGATCAACTCTTTGTTGGCTATGTGGGTGCCAAGAAAGGTCGGCCTGTTCAAAGCGTATCATCTCTTGATGGGTTGTCCTTTGCATTAAGATCTGCTACGCTTTAGTGAAGAAGGATCCTCCAGTGGGGTTGTGTGCTCACTCCTCTAGGGCTACGGTAACATCCCCTGCATTGGCACGCAGAGTCACACTTCTTGAGATCTGCAAAGCGGCAACGTGGGCATCTCTGCACACGTTCACCAGACAGTACTGCCTAGACAGTCCAGTCCGGAGGGACGGCTATTTTGCCCGTTCGGTCATCCAGGACTTTCTCGTGTGAACTTGGTTCGCAGACCCTCCTCCGGGGATGGTATTGCTGGGGTACCTTTTCTAATAACGAATCTACAACTAACAGTCTCTTTCAGATGAACAAGTTACTTACCTTTGGTAATGCTGTATCTGTAAGAGACATATGTTAGTTGTAGATTCCTTACCGCCCCACCCATCCTCCCTGCTCTGCGAACCGATTTCTAGGGATAGGGACTCCCTCACAGGGCCCTAGTTGTGGCGCACCAGTGGTCCGTGTCTTTCATGGCTCTGCGCATCTGGTGTGGAAAGTCGTGTCAGAACTGACGTCAGCGTGCAGGTGCGGCGTCTAAGTAGGCACCGCAACGTCATCCCAGTGACCATGATGAAGGACGTGGAGCCGACCGACGCCACCTACCGACGCGCAGGGTTATTGCTGAAGAAAAGATCTCAGGATCCAGACTAACAACTGGGGAAATTCTATGGTAAGGAATCTACAACTATAACAAAACAATGAGAGAGCAAGGGATATGGTTAAAAATAAGTGTGGTGCAACTAGAATCGGAGATTGTTATCCCTAGTTGACTATGTGTATGGTCTACATGTTTCAGCCCGCAATGGGAATTACGTGGGGCTTTCTTCAGGACCGTGTGGTGAAAAAGTGAGTGGCAAAGTGGATAGTGCCACGTGAAAAGAGTAAAAAAGTACCTACACACGCGCTAAGGTGTGTGGACTAAGTGTCTACGTACTTACGGACACTGAAAAAACACTATGTGTGAGATTGGGCAGCCGATCGGGACTCGGGAGGGGTCACATCCGATGACCGAATTTGGTATCGGGGTGGAACCTGTCTATGAACCTAGTGCGGTATCCCGTCATCCCGGCTGGGATTCTAGTTGCACCACACTTATTTTTAACCATATCCTGAGCCGCCACTAATAAAGTTCACAGGCAAGGATTCTCAGAGATATTTTTAATTCACATCACACATATACACCAACCAGCTCCGCTGTAACCAGGCGTTGTAGCACAACCGGGCGGCATTCGGCCACCCGGTTGGGACCCCAATGATGAAGCATGACACCAACTAGGTTGGTGTGTGAGGGGTCTTTTAAACTAACCTAGTGGGTCCATGTACCAACGTAATTAGTGATTGTACCACATCCACACAGAGGGTTCGTCCTTCTTTGTTTAAGAAGGAATCTACAACTAACATACGTTTCTTACAGATATATCGCTACCGAAGGTAAGCAACTTGTTCGTTAGAGACGTACAGGTTAGTAATTATCTACCTTTTTCCTGGTGATGGAAAACTAAGCCACTTACTGTTTTTTTTACTCCGCAACCATAATTCTGCTAGCAACACCATGGCCGAGGTGTGTACGCCTGCACCCCATAATCTGAAGGGAGGCATACATTGCACATTCTGCCATTTCCAAAACAGCTTAATAATAGCCCAATCATTGCCAGGCCGCTTTTTGGCGGTGTTTGATGCGGAAAGAGGGACGACTGCCCAGAACACGCTTTTGAAAGTTACGGGTCAACAATGACCACACACCGTTCAAGGGAATATATTCTATAATATCAGCTCAACTAAGGACTCAAAATAAAAGACGTACAGCTACGGAGGCTGCCATTTTCCCAAATAAATCTTATGGGGAATAAAAGTGACAAGCGCTACTTTGATCGAGGACTCCAATACCATAGAGATGCAGAAGAAGTATTGCAAGGTCTGCCCAATCTGAGAAGAGGGAATATTCATGTAATAAAACGGATAATTGATGAGCCCTGAAGAAGTCCTCAAATAGGACGAAACGCGTTGGCTACCTGTGAAGAAAAGAGAATAAATTTAAAGAATAAAGAAATGTGTGAACAATTTCACTTGGTGGAACTGATTCTTTGCCTTTAATGAGTGCGGATCAAATCATTTCTGTAAATGTTTGATGTGGAAAGCTTTTTCACATACTAGGAAACTATGGGGTCTTGTTTCCTTTGATCATTTGATCATTGTACCATATGCTAACAATCTCCCAAAATACAAATAAGTGCGGTATTAAATCCTAGACCTCTTTTGTATATCATTCTGCACCCCATAATCCGAAGGGAGGCATACATTGCACATTCTGCCATTTCCAAAACTGCTTAATAATAGCCAAATCATTGCCAGGCCACTGCTTGTAAACTATTGTGGAATATGGCTCTATCGAAGTGTTGCCAGTCACACAGATTGAGGATTGAAGTTGCAAGTGTTGCACTCCATCGAGGAGGAGGGCTTGCAGATGCCATAGTATTGATACAGCAGAGATCAGTGTGATGAGGTGACTGCTTTGATTAACTGCAATAGATTAGCCAGAGGTGGCTGCCGCCATAGTAAGTAGCATTTAAAATGGATTTAAAGCAGTATTGCATTATAGGAAAATATAGTTACAAATACATTTGAATTGTAGAAAGACATTGGAGGATAACATTTCCTGGATTCCGCCTTGGGGTACATGCACATTTGCTTCAAACAGGTCACAGTTATATGGAGTCATATGTAAAGTCAATGACAACCAGGCACCACAATGTCATTATGATAGCTGTAAAAAAAATAAAAAAAAAAGACAGCTTATGCAGAAAAAAAACTTTATGCAGAATGTTCCATATGCCACAGGTCTTTCTTACAGTTTCTGAGCATGTGCACGTTTTACCAGTGATATATTATATGATCATAACATAATCAAAGTAGATTACTTTGAGCAAGTCGGTTTAGAGGGGAACAAGGAGTAAATGCTGACTTTCCTCAAATACGTTACTGGCTCCTTTGGCCACAACACTGTATTGGGAAGGAATGTTCCAACATTTCACAACTGACATGGAACTCCCAAAAGCATAATTGTCCTCTACACGTCTCCCTGCACGACTGCTAAATTTAATCGGATGGAAATTCTTACGGCAATTAAATAACGGGAGCTGCAATCTATCTCTTCTTCTGTTCCTCTATTACTTGGAATACCTTTAAACAGAGGACTGCCTAATTACTGCTTTGAGTCTTTCCTCCTGGCTCTCCATCAGATGCCCAATAGACCACTCAAATTAAGAGTCAGACTTCCTCTAAGCATTTAAAAATCAGAATCTATAACTCTAGCTTTTTTCCAGTTCCAACCATCAATGGAACATGTTTACAGATACTAGCCAAACCCCTTCAACAAGAGCCACTCTACCCAGGATCAGTCTAGGAGATGTATACCCCAGCCTTGCCTCAACTCTGATAAGTGAACGCCTCAAGCGATGTCCTTCTTGTTAGCCATTCAGGCTTGAAAAGCTTTTAGTACGTTGTCCAAATGACCAGTATGGTGGAGACTGCTTGAAAGACCACAGGCCTTGCAGATGATCTTATCGGCGTTGCAGCGGGTGACCAATAACTCCCATGGGCCTGCAGGGGATCTAGCCAATGGGTGCCAGGCAATATAAATTACCTTGAAGGCCCTGCCCTCAGTGCCTAATTTTTTAAAGAATAGGTTCAGGGGCCCAAATGATTTCTCAGAAGCCCGCAGCCAGCACTATCAAAGGTCTAGGTGCGACATACTAAGGCCGCTTAGTCTTGATTCTATCTCATGCTTCTTTAATTCACCACCAGACACTTACTGCCTCTTTGTCTCACTCTTGAAGGTTCTTTTCCATCCCTGCTTTTGCACAATTTCACTTTTTTTTTCTGTCTTTCTCGTCTGCCTTCTTTCTCCTTTCTGTGTTTTATTCTCCTTTGCTCTGGATCAAAGTCTATTGAGGAAAAATAAGTACTGGTCCCCAAAAATGAGTGCCAGTGGGTGCCACCTGCAAGCACCGACTCAGATTAAGCACTGTTTTCCCTACACTGTTGCTGCTCTTATAATTTTTTTTTTAAGTAGGCTCAGCCACCCCACCACGAAAAGTCTTCACCCCTTCAAAAAAAGTATGCAAGAATGAATAACTGCCAATTGCCTGCTTAGAATCTTGCCGGCTGGAACGGTGGGTGAAAATAACCTTGAAGAAACTTAGCCTACACTGCCTCTGCTGCACCAATCTTATGTAGGCTTCCCAGGAGAGTCTTGAATCCATTAAAAAAGGTTTATATTGACCCTGTTTTAAACCCAGCAGGAGTGGGTGTATTACCTGAAACTCATGAGTCTCAGATGAATTTAAATTAAAGTTCAAAAACCGCCAAAATCATTTAAATGTGATCAAGAACCTCCAGGGCACGAAGGAGATGCTCCTTGTCAGCTTACTGCTTCCACCCAAAACCCAACTCAGTCAAGAAAACCAGACTGCACAATACACAAACTGCCAATTATGTGTTTGCATAATTAATGTGTGCAATCGAACCCTTTTCTGAGTCGGATGGCTTGTCTCCCACAGGAGGGATAAAAAACTATAGACCCTCAACCCCAGAGTGATGCCTTTTGTATACCAACATTGTCAATTAAGAATAATTCACCTACAAAACCAGTTAAGAAGGCTAGACTATTATAAATTTACAGGATTCATGCATGCAATCGAATCATCATCTTTCAGGTTTAATGTCCTGCACCCCCCAAGCAAGATCAGGTACTAATCTGCAATTTTGAACTGACATGTCAAACTATTTGATCAAAAAATCAGAGGCACGCCTAGAGAGTGACATTAGAAAGGCTTACTCTCTCCAAACGACAGATCTGCAGTGCCTACACCCAACCACAGATAAAACATTACATTGTGCAAACTACTAAATATTACAAAGGAAGCACATTTCTGCATTGTTTTCCCTTCCACATAATTTTCTGTACACCAAAGTTCAACTTTACATAACACTAACTGCCAATTCCATTTGCTTAATCCTTTGTCCAGAACTCACTGCCAATGCAGATATTCATAGTTGGTCTGTTTCCTTTTTCCATTTGTTGAACATAACATTACCAACAAATTACCTAAATTGTGCCTCCTCCACAGCTCAACAACCCATTCTCGTTATCAGAACTAAAGCCACAGACTGAAAAAAGCCTCAACCTTAAAAAAACCCTACAAATACTGTCTAACTCCAAGGACGTACCACAAAAAACACCAACACAGCATATCCTGCTTGTTAATCAACACCAGATTGGCACATGTATATTGCAGTGAAATACACCACCTCTTAAGATATCAGGACACAGACACAGCTTGTATCACGAAAAGTTTGCTAAATGAGCACACTGGTCACTATCTCTATCTATCCGTCCCTAATCACTTTGGCAACTTTAGAGATTATAGAAAACACAAGATTGGAGGACGTATTGCTATCATTTAAAAGAAAGACCTTAGCTGCAAAGCCAATATCATCACCTATTATAAAATGTTTGAATGTCTAAAAGTGCCTCTCGACACATCCCTCTAAGACACACTCCTACACATTTTCTACCACTCACTGAACAGAAGACCAAATTCGCAGAGTAACTCCTAGATAACATGGAGAACTGTATGTATTCATCCCATACCATATTTCTATGAGACTTCAATTTAGGCTGGGGCACGCACACTGCAAGCAATTGCAAACAGTAAACAACATAACATGAAATAACTGAGCCACCTCTGCACACATGATAAAAGCAACTCTCTAGATCTCATCTTTGATTACACCAACCACATCCCTTGCCCTCCTCTGCCCCAAGCTGACTGATCTGATCACCCTAGAACTCAAAATGAGGGGTGTGCAATCTAAAAGGAATTATGTATAAGGTCTTCAAAATCCTATTTCCTCCATCTTTTGCTTGATTGAAGTAAAGGACAGAATTAGCACAAAAATGGGCTACATAAAATGATAGCAGCAATGGAACTACTGGGCCTGTTTGTACAGGAAGATACCACACAAAACTGACCGAGCTATGATAGTTGGAGGAGATTGCTAAGAGCAGAAGCTGAGAAAACCAGAAAACAACTAAAGGAAATCAAACTTATTTTAGCTTTGCTCAAAGCAAAAACAAGCAAAAAAAAAGATTACCAACAAATCTTATCCACTGCAAAAGGCTTCTAAATTCAAGAAATAATCACTACATCTCCAAATGAAACCTGATCTTGCTACTGGCATTTCGACTACCATTCTAACAGCATATAGATATAGAAAATTGCCCCCGCAAATATGGAAAGGTGTAACAATTTCCAAAAACACTTAACACAGGAAGTCAAGAAAATGTGAGAACATTTTCAAGAGAACACACAGACAAATTGTCCTTTCACCAGAACTCAGAAATACATAGAAATCCTTCAACAGGATCCTCCAGCACTACCTTGCCTCTACCATAGAGCAAATCAAACCTGCTAAATACTTCCGTGTTCCCATCCCAGCGAAACCACTGAAAGAAAAACTCCACATCTTTGCTGAAGTATGGTGCAAACTGATAAATGCCTCACTGGATCAAGGAACATTTCCAAATGTGCTTTGAAACCGTAAACTCAGTCTGATATTAAAAAATCTAAATGGGATGAAAATGAACTGGCTTCACATAGACCTGGCTCCACCCTCCATGACTGGGTAAAGTGATCAAAAAAACAGCAGCCACCCAACTCCGCGCTGTCATAGTGAAGGACTAACTACTGACTAAATACCAATTTGGATTCAAAGTATGAAACAGCATAGAAACTGCAACTCCCGTGTTTAGCCTTTAGTCCAATAGCCCTTGGCAGGCTTCTATATACTAAACCATCAGGTTTCTATACACTAAACCACCAGATTTAAGGAAAAGGGTTTAATTAATTCTTAGAAAACATAAGTACCTGTGTATAAGCTGGAGATAAGTACTGTGACACAGAGCGCTCCATACCTGGAGTCCAAAAGGGATGAATAGAATACCCATTTTTTTTTTTTTAAAGTTTGAAAGGAAACATTTATTGAAGAAAGAATGCAACAGAGCATATACAATCAATTAAGGCTTAAATGCACTTATTAACAATAGATTAACTAGTAATACAATAAAAATCGGGAAAATCAAAAAGTTGCATATATGGGAAAAGTTACAGCAAATCTAAAGCGAGAGAAAGTCAAAGGGGAGTAATGATATAACAATATGACTATAATAATAAAAGGAGCAGGAGAGCATAATGCATATTAAAAAATATCAATATTGTGAGAAGTAATGGTTGTAATATAGGATTAGAAAAGAAAAATAGAAACAAAAAATATAAAAAATAATACAATTCATGGTGGTTTGGGGACTTCTTCCAACAAAGGGCGATGGTGGGTAAACTTTCAAGCAAAAGCATCTAAGAAAATAGTTATAGGGGACCACATATGTTCTCTTTAAGGAGAAGAGATAGAGGAGAAACGTATGCACAATTGAGTCGATGATTGTAGCAAACACTGTACCACCAAGCTTGAAAAGAAAGTTGTGTGGATTGTTTCCAATTTTTTGTTATTTGCTGGAATGCAACTGGAATTAGTAAGTCTACAATGGCAGCGTTACATGTAAGGGATTGCCAATGTTCAGAAAGTGTGCCTAGAAAAATATTCATAGGAGAGAATGGAAAATGGGTGTGAAAAATTATATTAATTTGAGACCATACCTTCAACCAGAACTGATGAGTACAAGGACAAGAAAAAAGCATATGAAATAAATCGGCATTCAAAGCATTGCATGACTAACAATTTGGGGCGACTGTAGATTTAAATTTATGTAAAGTAGTTGGAGTGATCATAAGTCGATTGTATAGAAAGAAAGGAGTTTGAGTTATACTAGACGATCGTGAGGTCTTATGAATTTTTAACCACAACTTATCCCAAAACGCAATGGACCACAAGGTATAGAAGTCTTGTTCCCATTGTAATTCAATTTTGGTCTTATTTCTATGATCTGGAAGTTTACTGAGGAACTTGTAAATAGATGAGGCACTTGATTGGGCACTTAATATAGGAAGGATATTGCTTTGAGACACTAAAGGGGGAGAAATCAAAGATAACGAAGACAAGGAAGAGGATATGATTTGAATCAAAATCTTAAATTTATTAGAGTATGATTTTGGTAACTTATAAAGTAATTGTGCTTCAGGAAAGGTAAGAAATGTATAATTTGAGTAAAGTTGATGAACCCAAAGCAAACCCTTATCCCGCCAAGTCTTTCAAAAAATAGGTTTATTGTTGATTTTTTATAAGATGGTTATGCCAGATTGAAGGATTAAGAAATCGGTCACTGTCTGAAAGGTGCGAGATAAGCATGGATTGAAAAAGTTTATGGGTAGTTTTATGTATAGATGAGGATAGGTAATGTGTCTTATGGGTAAATGAAAGAGATTCTTGGAGTGAAAAAGGAGAAAGAAAGGAGAGTTCAATGTCCTTCCACAGTGGAGATAGATCCGAAACTGATTGATATAAACATTTAGAAAGTTGTTTAAGGAGGAAGGCATTATGATAAGATTGAAAATCGGGAAAATTTACACCGCCATAAGATTTATTGCGTTTAAGCGTGACTAGGGACATATGTGGGTTTATTTTATTCCATAAAAAGGAAGATAAGATAGAATATGTTTTTTTGAAAAAATATGAAGGAATAGTGCAAGGAATAGCAGAAATAGTATAAAAGACAACAGGGGCAAGAATCATTTTTATAGTCTCAAGTCTACCCCACCAAGATAGATACAGAGGGTGCCATTTAGAAATGGAATTAGATAGCGTGGAGAGAACTTGAGTCATATTTAATGATAAAGTATGTTTTATAGAAGGAGCAAACCAAAGACCTAAATACTTAATTTTGGGGGAATTCCTTGTAAAATTAATAGAAGTAAAATCATGTTTAAAACAGAAAACATTTAGAGGAAGGATTTTGCATTTATCATGATTCAATTTATAACCACAAAATAAGGAAAAAGCATTAACTTTCGCAGTGAATGCTGGGAGAGAAGACTCTGGATTAGAAAAGTATAATAAGATATCATCTGCATAGACACTCAGTTTGATATGAGTTTTACCATGTTGAAAACCATATATTTTTGAGTTTTGTTTAATTTTAGCAAGAAAAGGTTCTAATGCAAGAATGAAAAGAAGTGGAGAGAGAGGACATCCTTGACGAACTCCTCTTTGCAAGGGGAAGAAAGTGGAAATAGAACCAATAGCAAAAATAAAAGCTTTGGGCAATCTGTATAATAAAGATATGTAAGAAATAAACTTAGGGCCGAAACCAAACCTGTAAAGTGTATGAAAAATAAAAGACCAATCCATACGGTCAAAAGCCTTTTCTGCATCAAAAGAAATAGCCACAAGTGAATGGGAGTATTTGTTGGATTTGTGCAATATGTTAAAGAAATCTCTAGTGTTGTCAGAGATAGTTCTGCCCTTAATAAAACCGGATTGTTCTTTGCAAATAATAGAAGGTAAAAATGGTTCTAGTCGAAGTGCACGGATTTTAGCAAATAATTTATAGTCGGAATTGACTAAAGAGGTTGGCCTATAATTTTTACAAAAATGAGGGTCTCTTCCCTCTTTAGGGATTAGACCGATAAGAGTCTCTTGAAAAGTATCACTTGAAACTTTAGATGAAATGAAAAGCATAAATAAAGAATGGAGATGTGGAAGAAGACATTTTGAAAAGTGGGAATAAAATTCAACAGGGAATTCATCCAGACCAGGAGGCTTTCTCATTTTAATGAGCTTTAATTGATGAGAAATATCTTTTACAGAAATATCTCTCTCCAATGATGAAAAGTCAAGATCAGTAGGAAATTGTTTTGTAGCGAAGAAAGATAGTTTTGTATATCAGTAGAGTCTGGGATGATTTCAGGGGTATAGAGAGTAGTATAATATTTTTTGAATTCCTCTAGAATATCCGAATTTTTGATCACTGGAGACGAGTCAGAATTTAAAACATAATCAATATTTGTACGTTCTTTCCTGATTTTAAGGCATGAGGCAAGAAGTTTGCCTGCTTTATTTTGGCCTCCATAATAACTGGCACTACCTTTAAGAAGGTAGGAGTTAGCATTTTCTGTAGATAACTTATATTTAAATTTTTCTACAATAAGATTATTAAGGTCGGTTTTAGAATTAGTGGCAGTATAGAGTGTTTCTAATAGTTTGATGTGTTTGAGAATTTCAAGTGCCTTTTGGGAGTTACAGCTCTTCTTTTGAGCAACATAAGATATAATAAAGTCTCTGGCTGAGGTTTTAAAAGCATCCCACATAACAGGGAAAGATAGAATTGAGGAAGTGTTACGATTAAAGAATTTAGTAATAAAAGCTTTTAAAGTAGAGGTAAAAGTCTGATCAATTAATGAAGTGTTAAAACGCCATCTTTTATTGGTCATAGTAATAGGGAGTAATTCTAAATCTAAAATTACTGGAGCATGGTCAGAAATTAATATAGAACCGATATCTGCCTGTAATATGTGTTGTGATAAAGATTTAGAAACAAATAAGTAATTATACGAGATTGAGAAAGATGAGTAGGTGAGAAAAAAGTATACTCGCGTAATTGCGGATCACATAATCTCCAGGAATCAACGAGAGCTCTGTGAGTAATTAGCATGGTAAAGTGTTGGTGCATTGGAGAAGGGATAAAAGGTGCTTTGGATGTGCGATCTATGTAAGGGTCAACGACTAAGTTACAATCGCCGCCAAAAGTAACATTGTGTAGAGATAGACATCAATAGAGTAGATATGGTCGGCCAAAAATTGTCAGGTTTAGTAGGTGCATATACATTAAACAAAGAAATAGGTATATTATTAACTTTAAGATGAACAATCAACCAACGCCCTTCATCATCTGAATTTTGAGACAGAAAGGAAACATTAAGCTTTTTGTGACAAAGAACCATCACACCGTTTCTTTTGCCCGTACCTGAAGAGCAAAAAACATTCCCTACCCATTGACGTTTAAGCTTTAAGACTTCTGAAGCAACTATGTGAGATTCTTGTAAAAACGTAATATCTGATTTAAGATTAGATAAATGGGTAAGAACTCTTTGCCTTTTAATAGGCGTACCCAAACCTTTAACATTCCAGGAAACAAAATGTGACGTCATTTGTCAAAAGGTAAAAAAGAAAGAGAAAAAAAAACTACAGCATTGTCATTAGAAAACTAAACTTGAAATAGGATAACAGAAAGTAAAGCACTCAGGCAGAAATAAAGTGAGATAAGAAATGAAAGAAGATGTGATAAAAGAAAGAAGGAGGAAGACAGAAAAGAAAGATAAATGAAAAGTTGAGAAAGTGGATAGAGACGATAGATAAAATAAACAATGAAACATACCAAAGACTCAAACATGAGTGGAGGGTGTTGAGGCCACAAAGAGAAGACGGAACAACCAGTCAAAACTCCGAAACAAGCAACGAGGAGGGGAATAATCCAGACGGACTATACAACAATCGGTGAAACAGAGAAACAGCACCTGGTAAGAAGAAACATAAGCGAAGAGTGACAATTATTCGAGACATGTCGTAAAAACAGTATAAATAACGTTTAGCATAATAAAAGAAAATTATTATCAAGTAGAAGATGATCTTGCAAACTCCATGGTCTCTTCTTTACAGTTGTCGATGAATCGTTGAAGCAGGACTGGATCTGCATAAGTGGTTGTGTAATTTCTATATGTCACTTTGAAGAGGCAAGGATGGATTAAACCGAATCTGGCATTTAAATCTCGGCGTGCTGGTCACATGGCTAAGAAACTTTTCCTTCTATCTGCCGTGACTTTAGCATATTCTTGTGAGAAAAATAACTGAGAACCTTGCCAGGATATATGTGACGTTTGAATTTAACTGCCTGTAAAATTTTGAACAAGTCAGTGTATTCTAGAAAGTACAATATTACACCTCTTGGTTTGCGCGAGAACGATGGAGCATGAGGGATATGACCAAGTCTATGTGCTCTTTGTATATTTAATTGCGGGGATTCAGGAAAATCAAGGATCTGTGGAAGAAAAGTCTGAAAGAAAGAAATAGGATTGGAACCTTCCAATCCCTCAGCAAACCATAAATTCACAGATTGTTACGTCTGCTACGATTTTCAAGGTTTTCCACTTGTTTTTGAAGCTGAGAGATTTCTGTCTTCATAGGATGAATCTGCTGAGAAGATGTTTATATAGATTCCACTTGACGTTCCATTGAATTGATTTTGCTGTCAAGAGTAGACCACATATCATCTAAGCTTTGCAAACGTATGTTTGTTTCCTCCATATAGGGCTTGAGAGCCCGTATCTCATCTAAGAGTAACTCCAAAGATATTGGTGGTGGAGAATTAGCTGGCGAAGGAGGGTCTTTTTTAATTCGCTTAGTAGTTGACAGCACTGAAGGTGTTAGCTTAGATGCATTTTTTCCATTTGGTAGAGAGGAATGTGAAGCAGGAGTAAAAGTGAATGTAGGTGTATGTAGCGACGTCCCTGTAAGAGGGGGCGATATAACCTGCTCTGGGTCCTCCATGTCGCTTTGTAATACAGAAAAAGGGTTTGAAATTGCCAATGCAGGGGATTTAGGGTCCAGAACAGTGGTGGAAGCAGTACCTCTAACAGACGTGGTTCTCCCCCTAGACATGAATATCACAGCAACAAAAGAACGGTCTTTGAGGAAAAAGTAGAAAAATCGCGCAAGTGTTAATAAGGCAGTCTACATGCCTAATAGAAGAAAAATGAACATTTGCTGAGTGACATACAGTTATGTGTAGAAGAATAATCCAGGAGCATATTATTATTATTTTTTTCTTTTAAAAATAGTTACTTGCAGGAAGCCGTGGAGATGCTAGCATCAGGATGTTATATAAACAACAAAATGGCATCCACGAATCCAGTCACGGAGACGCGCCGCTGCTGTCAAACTGGAATACGCTGTGTCAGCTCCTCACCACGGCCAAAGAAAAGGCATCATGCGAAGCAGCACGTCTTCGCAAACAAAACCTTCGGGTCCGGTTGGGTGCCGGGACGCTGCCACCGGTCAGAAAAACAACCCTCCTTGGAGTCCGGCGCGGAGCGGCGTTAACCAGCCACCATCTTCTTCGGCGCCAGACCACGCCTCATACCCATTTTTTTTTTTAACCTTTGCAAGGAGCCAGTGAGACTGCTCATGGGAAACGTAAATGCTTCAATGCATCAATATGACAATGACACACAACTATAGTTGCAAATGTATTCGATAAATGGCAAGGTGAGGCTAAGGAACTGCTTTATAGATCTTCAAAACTGGACATTCAAGACTGCTCTCCTTACAAGCCCTAAAAAACAATATTTCTCATATTAACAAGAACAAGATCGTCCCATCCATACTGAATCCTACACACCTGTATGTATTTTCACCGGCACTGTTTCCCTCTACTATATCTCTTCATGCTGGACACCACACAAACTAATATCCTGCACGTAAATAAAATAACTAGATTGGCCAACTATCTTTTACGTGCATTAAAGAAGACAAAACATTTGATCTCAGCCAGACCACCTCAAAACAGCTACACACATTAATCATTTCTAGATTGGTCTTTGAAAATGCCCTTCTCGCTGGTGTACAGCAATCAGCATTAGCTCCATTAAAAGACACTTAACACTCAGGAGCTAGATCTGCCCACTTGGCAAAGAAATGTGATCATGTTGCTCTTATACAATGAAAGCTGCACTGATTTCCCATAAATGCAAGGATAATTTTAAAAATCTGATGTCTCACCCTCAAGGCTAGCCATGAAAGCAGCCCACTGTACTTAGCTGGCCTACTAAATATCTCTAGTGTGGAAAAAGGCCTAAGAAGTAGACAGGCAGATTCTTTAGTCAATTTGTTTCAAAAGTATTCTGCTGAAAATATTGTATCTGGGAATATGTCTCCTAGATCCTTTCAAATACCTCATTACTCTACTTCTGTACTTCTTGTGGCAAAAAAATAAAAGTCATTGAGCACTTCTACTCTGTCTTCCACTTCATCTGGAGGATTTCGATATTGCTTCTGGGCTACGACTAGGTGAACAAATTAATCCTTATATGTTAAGCAATACATGTCTAGATCTAGTGGTATCTATTAATTGTGCTACATGTTACACATTCTATGTTCTAAAATGCTTTTAAAAAGCTCAAACTCAAAGCTTTGCACACATTTACTCAGAATTCTGCTAACCACTAGCTTCCCACTCCGGTCTGATAATATCTTGGCAGAATTAAAAAAAATTATGATAACCTCTAGCTCTCCACACTGATAGCATCCATGTGTGCCCTTGAACTCAGTAACAAAGAAAGGGCCAAGCAGATCAAATTGGGGAATCACACCTGTTAGGTCAAGTCTTAAAAGAGATGGCAATTTGCAGCTTCTATAAGCTTGATTTTCAGGTAAAATGTAAAGTTCCACACCCTCCCTGTCCCTGTTTTATCAAATATGTAGTTCTGGGCCAAGAAATTCTGTTTATTGCATTAATGCTTCATTAATACTACATTGTTAACTATTTTTCTGAACCCCAACATACTGTTCTTTATCTACATTCTGGGCCCTATTTCTGGCTTAGTTACCCCATGACGTAACTCAGATCTCAGCCAAATGGAATATGTAACTGAATTTGGCTTATTTATGACCATACATTGATAAGTCTCAGGAACTAAGGCAAATAGTTCTAATCCCTCCAAGTCATATATTATAATACTATAATAATGTCTTAAGCGGAATCGCTGCCGCCGCCATCGCACCCGAACTAGGACGGACCATCAACGCCTCCTTCAGGTCCGGCACCTTCCCAGAAGACTGGAAGCGGGCGGAAGTTAAACCCCTCCTCAAGAAGCCAACGGCCGATCCAACAGACCTGAAAAACTACTGGCCCATCTCTCTCCTCCCCTTCGCGGCCAAAGTCACCGAGAGACTCGTAAACGCCCAGCTGACCGCCTTCAGCGAAGAGAACTCCATCCTTGACGCCTCACAATCTGGATTCCACAGCAACCACAGCACCGAGACCGCCCTCCTCGCCGCAACGGACAACATACGCATACTACTCGACCAGGGACACACCGCGGCCCTCATCCTCCTAGACCTCTCCGCAGCCTTCGACACCGTCTCTCATCGCACGCTCGCAGCCAGACTTCACGACGGGGGGATACAAGGAACCGCCCTCGACTGGATCCAATCCTTCCTTTCCGGCAGAACCCAGAGGATCAGACTCCCTTCCTTCCTCTCCGAACCAACTGACATCAACTGCGGAGTACCCCAAGGATCGTCACTCAGCCCGTCGCTCTTCAACATCTACATGGCCCCCCTCGCCGCCATCGTCCGACAGCATGGGCTCAGCATAGTATCCTACGCCAACACCCAGCTCATCCTCTCGCTCACGAAGAACCCCGAAGGCACCAGACTCTGCTTCCACGAAGGAATGAAGGACGTCGCAGCCTGGATGAAAGACAGTTGCTTGAAGCTCAACTCAGAGAAAACAGAGGTCCTCATCCTTGGCCCCTGCACCTCCGCCTGGGACAACACCTGGTGGCCCTCCGCCCTCAGGAAGCCACCCACCCCTACAGACCACGCACGAAACCTCAGCATCATCCTCGACTCCTCCCTCTCCATGAACTGCCAGATCAACGCCGTTGCTTCCACCAGTTTCAACTGCCTGCGCATCCTCCGCAAGACCTTCAAATGGATCCCCCCCAATTGCAGAAGGACCGTCACCCGCGCGCTCATCACCAGCAGACTGGACTACGGCAACGCCCTATACGCCGGAATCAACAGAACTCTTCTACACAAACTCCAAACCATCCAGAACGCCGCAGCCAGGCTCGTCCTCGGAACACCATGCCACGAGCACATGACCCAACACCTACGAGACCTCCACTGGCTCCCCGTCGAGAAGAGGGTCACCTTCAAGCTCCTCATCCACACCTACAAATCCCTCAACAACATCGGACCCAAATACCTCAACAAGAGAGTCTCCTTCCACATACCCAAGAGGAACCTCCGCTCCGCTGACCTTGCCCTGGCAGAGGTCCCTCGCATCTGCAGACACAGAGCAGGTGGGAGAGCTTTCTCCTACATCGCAGCCAAGACCTGGAACGAGCTCCCGGTGAACATCAGACGCTCCCCAACCCTGCACACATTCAGGAAGGACCTCAAGACCTGGCTCTTCGACTGATCCGGAGCTGACCCCCCCCCCCCTAGCGCCTTGAGACCCTCACGGGTGAGTAGTGCGCTTTATAAGCCCCTGATTGATTGATTGAATCGACACCCGCTTGCATGAATAGGTGTTATGCTATCACTATTGCACATTGATGGAGATATTCTGATAAACAGTGTTATTTCGTCCACATGTTCTTGCCCAGTGATTTAAAAAAATGCTGCCTCAAAATTTGCAAATTTTTTGTCCAAGGTAATACAATGCACTATAATTTCTGCTCCCAAACTAGTATTGTTTGGCTTTGACCAAATGCTTCCAAAGTATCTCAAGAGTTTTCTGCTTTTCGGTGCAGTAATTGGTAGGTATCTGATAACCACAGCATGAAAGGATTGGCAACCCCCCCTCCTTTTGTTTTCAAATTGGGTACAGGATTTAACCCAGTCTGTATTAGAAAAAAAATCTGTGTGGCTGAAAATAGTGGCATATTCATAGTATACGTGCACCCTTCTTAAAATATATAGTTGATTGATAGTATGGATAGTGGTACTTCTTGAGACTAAGCTGGCTTTACCACAAAATTAGAGCCCATTGTCTGTTATGCACTGCCTCTTGTCTGCAAGGCTTCAAACAAATATTCCTTCTGTCCTATTTCTACTTTTCTATTACTTTTTATCCGAGGGGGGGGGAAGTGGGGATCCTCATTAGTTTGTCATAAGCAAAAATATTTGGCACTAACTCATTGTGTGTCTTTAATGAGGCCTTCCTGTGAAATTGAATGGAACCCCACAATCTCCCAGTGCTTCTGTGGTACTTCAGGCTTCCTTTGTCTGAGGAAAGTAACAAGCTCAACACCACTAAAGAAAAATACAAGAGACAAAAGCCAAAAGCACAGCGGTTTCCTAGTTTTTTAAAAATGTTTTCATTAGCATTTTAACAATGACACACAGGTCGGACCAGCATGCGTAAAACATTGCCTGTCTGCTATGTGAAACATGAATACTCCATGCTTTATTAACGAAACATGGACCATTCCCTCTCTCGGTCAGGAATGCTCTGCCTCGGCTGCAGCAGGGGCGGAGTGGTGCCGGCAAAAAGCGTCCCTGTGACGGCAGAAGAACGCTTCGGGTTCTAGTGATTGTGTGCTGCTCTTCCCGGTCCAGTTCACTCACCTTGTTCCTTCCGGGTTGTCGGGTTCACGCTGCAGTCGGCGTTCCTTCGTCAGTCTGGTGTGGCGGCTCTCTCTGGCTCCTGCTGTCCTCGTCGGTGCAAAGAATAAGAAAGAAAGAAGAAAACTTCTAAAGTACCAAACAGCATCTGAATTGCGGTAAAAGCACTCCGTGCTGGCAAGTTAAAAGATGTATAAGTTACTTATCTGATTGTGGTCCCTATGGCCTGGAGATTCCGTATGCTCTCTGTGCACGCTGAGTAAAGCTGTAAAATAGAAACAGCTCATTAGTGTTTCCTAAACTTCAGGATACATATCATATAGCCTGCATATATATATATTTTTTTTTTTTAAGGGAACAGTTCATGCGGTTAAATACTTCCTTATCAGTTCTCTTATGAATGAATACATGAAATTTTGGGCTATACTTAACTCAATGCTCCATCCTAATAGCAGGTGAGTGTTTCATTGGCACATGTATTTATATTCTCATTGTTGCTCAACCGAATTGGGATTACAAAATATGTCTCCATTCTCTCTCTTATAGTGGAAGAGGTGAGTTAAGCAGGTAGCGAAGGCCTTTACAAAACATACACTTAAATAGAATTGTAAAGCATTAATATAAAACCAGTGCATACACTAATCATCCTTCTCTGCTCTTTACATATAGGGGACACATATGACTGCATTGAACCTTATCTGTTTCACTGGGTACGCCGTGGGACATTTCTTCATTTCTCTTCCCTTGTTTCTCCTCTTCCCCCCATTACACTAGTTTTGCCCTGACTCCGTTGGGCATTCTTGGTGGGTAAGGGAAGTTGGGACCTTTTCTTCTGAGCTTGCAATCAATCAATCAATCAATCACGGCATTTATAGAGCGCGCTACTCACCCGGGAGGGTCTCAAGGCGCTGGGGGAGGGGGTAAGTTACTGCTCGAACAGCCAGGTCTTGAGCTGCTTCCTGAAGGAGAGATGGTCCTGGGTTCGCCGAAGGTGAGTGGGGAGGGAGTTCCAGGTCTTGGCTGCCAGGTAGGAGAAGGATCTTCCTCCGGCGGTGGCTCTGCGGATGCGTGGTACGGTGGCGAGGGCGTGGCTGGTTGATCGTAGCTGGCGGGTGGGCGTGTAGAAGGTCATGCGGTCGTTGAGGTACTTGGGGCCCAGGTCGTGGAGGGCCTTGTGTGCGTGGGTGAGGAGTCTGAACGTGATTCTCTTGCTGACGGGGAGCCAGTGCAGGTCTTTCAGGTGTCCGGTGATGTGGCTGTGTCGGGGGATGTCCAGGATGAGTCGTGCGGAGGCGTTCTGGATGCGCTGGAGTCTTTTTGAAGTTTGGCTGTGGTTCCGGCGTAGAGGGTGTTCCCATAGTCCAGTCGGCTGGTGACGAGTGCCTGGGTGACGGTCTTCCTGGTTTCAGTGGGGATCCATCTGAAGATCTTGCGGAGCATGCGCAGGGTGTTGAAGCACGAAGATGAGACGGCGTTGACTTGTCTGGTCATCGACAGGGAGGAGTCCAGGATGAAGCCCAGCTTGCGTGCGTGGTCCGTTGGCTTGGGCGCGGTGCCCAGGGCCGGGGGCCACCAAGAGTCGTCCCAGGCGGAGGGTGATGAGCCCAGGATGAGGACTTCCGTCTTGTCTGAGTTCAGTTTAAGGCGGCTGTTCCTCATCCAGTCGGCGACGTCTCTCATCCCGTCGTGTAGGTTGGCTCTGGCGGTGGGTGGGGTCGTTGGTGAGGGAGAGGATCAGCTGGGTGTCGTCGGCGTAGGAGATGATGTTGAGGTTGTGTTGGCGTGCGATGGCTGCGAGGGGGCTCATGTAGACGTTGAAGAGGGTTGGACTGAGTGAAGATCCTTGTGGAACGCCGCAGATGACTTCGGTGGCCTCGGATCTGAACGGGGGAGGCGGACTCTCTGGGTTCTTCCGGCGAGGAACGAGATGATCCATTCCAGTGCTTTCTCTCGGATTCCGATGTTGCTGAGGCGCTTCACTAGGATGCGGTGGCAGACGGTGTCGAACGCCGCGGAGAGGTCCAAGAGGATGAGGGCTGCTGTTTCCCGTTGTCGGTTAGGGTTCTGATGTCGTCGGTGGCTGCGATAAGGGCGGTCTCGGTGCTGTGGTTGGCCCGAAACCCGGACTGCGAGGGGTCGAGGGATCCATTCGTCTCGAGGAAGGCGGCAAGCTGTCTGTTGACGGTCTTCTCGATGACTTTGGCCGGAAACGGAAGGAGCGAGATGGGACGGTAGTTCTTGAGGTCGGTGGGGTCCGCCGTTGGTTTCTTCAGGAGGGCGGTAAGCTCGGCGTGCTTCCAGCTCTCCGGGAAGGTGGCGGTGTGGAAGGAGGAGTTGATGATGTCCCGGAGATGGGGTGCGATGGTGGCGTCGGCTTTGTTGAAGACGTGGTGTGGGCAGGGGTCGGTTGGTGATCCGGAGTGGATGGAGTTCATCGTGCGGGTGGTGTCTTCGGTGTTGATCGGGGTCCAGTTGCAGAGGGTGGTGGTGGCGGGCGTTGGTTCGGCGGTAGGGTGCGTGGTCTGTGCGTCGAAGCTGTTATGTATGTCGGTGATCTTGCGGTGGAAGAACGCGGCGAGTGAGTTGCAGAGGTCTTGCGAGGGGGTGATGTCGTTGTTTCCGGCGCTGGGGTTGGAGAACTCTTTGACGATGCTGAAAAGTTCCTTGCTGTCGTGGGCGTTGTTGTCCAGTCGTTCTTTGAGTGCCGACTTCTTGGTGGCACGGATCAGCTGGTGGTGTTTGCGGGTGGCGTGCTTGAGGGCGGTCCTGTTGTCTGTGGTCTGGTCGAGTCGCCAGGCTTTCTCGAGAGTGCGGCAGTTCTTCTTGGATTCCTTGAGTTCGTTGGTGAACCAAGGGGTTTTCTTGCTTCCGGGTCTGCTGGGAGGGTTTTTTAGTGGTGCTTGCATATCGCTACTGCGGAAACAACAGGTGAGAGTTAGCAAAACGCGAAGCCTGCGCTTATTTTCCACCTGGGCGATATGGAAGAACACCAAATAACCCTCGCTGATTTAGCTCACATGATAGGGAATCTACAAAAAGAAACCCAAGCCCTTAAACTGAGAGTTGACTCTTTACAGCAGGGCTTCAGACCTGGCATAGCATCTGGGTCCAATACTGGGGCTACAAGTGGTTTATTTTCTCCACTCTCCTCCTCTGCTAGTTCATGTAATCCTGTCATTCATGTTACTACTCCTCCTTTAATCCGTTGGCCCCTCCTGAAAGGTTTATGGGAGATCATCACAGGGTTCGCAACATTCATAAATCAATGTCAACTGCATTTCATCGGTAAAGCCTCAAATTTTCCTATTGAACAAGCTAAAGTAGCATTTATCCTTTACTATTTAGGCAGAACTACCACCACCTGGTCCATTTAATTGGTAGATCGTAATGATCCTATACTTTACGATTAGGCTGCTTTTATAGAAGAGTTAAGGAGGTTGTTTGATAGGGATTCATTTATGCAGTCTGTTGATACCGAACTGCTGAATTTGAAACAATGATCAACAATAGAGGGTTCTGGTCCTTAATCAGTAAGGCTAGGCCAATCTAAATAAGCTAACAACAACACGCATGCCAATACTGATACAAAATCAACAAATTACTTACTCAAATCACACGTGACACTCATTGTGATTGAAAAGAAACTAATTAATTTTTTCTTTTAGTTTCAAAAGAAATTCAAAATCCTAAATCTTTTGATTTCTGCAATCTTATTGCTTTGCATTATAGTCTATTAATCTATTTCCATAGAACACAACAACTAACAACACATACATGACATATATTGCATGTAGTGTATACACATGTAATTTAGACAATACTAAACATTGAATAGACAACCAATTTGTGCTGTGAAAAAATAATCAGTTAGGGTTCCACACAAAATTGAAAAAATAAGTGAAAAAACAAAAGTAACAAAGGGAGAAAAAAACAAGACGAAAAGGGTTGGAGAGTATATTTCAAGAACTACTCATTGTTTTTTATACACAACCCTGGTCTAGGTGAGGACCAAACAGTGTAGTATTCAGTTAACCCGGGTCATTCATTGAATGGTTTGTCAAACATTTTAAAAAAAAACATTGATACATAAAAAGGTTAGCCTGATACACAGTGCATATTCACTCGATTGGTCAAAGATAATGGTCGACTCGTTTCGAACCCCTAAATGCTTTGGGGGGGGTTCTCCTCAGGACTTGGAACCGAAACAAAGCTGAAGAAAAGAGAAAGCAAAGAAAGTGCTTGTGTTATCACTTGCAACATCATTTATTCAAGCCATACTTCCCTATAAACTGCAGCTGTTTTTTTACCTTTTGTAAGAGATTGTCCAATCCCTAATCCAAACATGCATTTCTTGATTGTGCCATGTGGAAAAATGGTTTAGGCCTGCAACAAAAGTGGACTGCGAAAGAAACAGAAAAGAATCAAAAGACAGACTTTAAGCCAGAGTTTTCATTTTACTGTATAAAATTGTCACGTCATTAGGTGGTGGCACTTACTCCGATTGGGCTGTTCTTTTTGGAAAAAAGTTGTGGTTGGAAACGTTCTTCTGAAGAGAAGTTGGTAAAGCTATATTTTCAAGAGGAAGACAAAGGAAAGTTCTTGAAGAAGCTTCTTAAATACTCACTGATTATTAATAAAGATTGTTGAATGCAGTGTTCATACCTTAGGATGTGTGTCTGTTTTTTCAGTACTCGCGTTGGGTTTTGTTGACAAGTGTTCAACACAAAACCAGCTTTTATGGCATTTGCTGGAAAAGAAGAAGAAGGACCGTGTCGTTGTAATAAATTTGTGTTTCATCGAGTGACAGTGTTGTTAAACGGCACTGTGTGCGGCATTTGGAAAAGTCCATGTGTGGCAACAACACAGCTGAATCATTAATAGTGGTCTGCTCAATATTGCCAAGTCCAAGAATGGTGGGCGCATGTGCCGGTATCGAGCCGGTGGCAATTTGGAAATACTCCGCCTTTTCAAGAACAACTGCGCTTAGCATGTGATTGCCAGAAGGGTGGTACTGATTAATAGTGCTCTGCTCACCATTGGCATTTGAAATAATGGCGGGCTCGTTTGCCGTTGTTGTGCCAATAGCGATTTTTGGGGGGATGCTCAGCCCAAGCTTTACGGCAGCAGGTTGCAAATGAGTGTGCCATAGCTGTTTGATTTTTAAGACAACATCCTGATAAAAAGCGCTAACTGCGTCTAAGGTTCACAGCGCTTACCTTCCCTTTAGTTGTTGCTTTCAGGTCCACGTCTTCTCTTCTCCAGAAGTTTATAGTCACTTCCGGGTTTACCGCGGTGATGCTTACCGGGGCGTGAACGTGACGCGTCATGTAGTCACGCCTACTTTCTGATGTGATACAAGTTTTAAAGGAAACAATTAAGTTTATCTCGGCTACACAATTTGATGTTGTAGGATGATCAATGGATCGTTTTGAATGAACAAAGCTTCTTATATAAAACGAGTGGATATTTGGATATTAATGTGAGCGAGGTGCATATGGAATGCACAACTTGATGTGAATTTTGATGTTTTTAACAAACAACCATACTGGTGCCTGAAGTGTGACACAGTTTGGAACCTAATATAAGCAAGGTACATCCTAGTTCTTGAAGGTGACCAAAAAGGGGGGGAATCACAGATTAAATATTTCTGAGAGCTCATTGAGTCCATCGACAGCCGTGTTAAATTTGACAATAAGCATGGCCTCCCTCTGTGTGAGTTTCTTGTCTAGGTCACCACCACAGGGATCCTTTTCCACTTTTAGTAAGACAGTCCACTTGAGATCATTTTCCGTGTGATTATTGTCTGACCAATGATTCACCAATGGTGCATTCACAGTTTTCTTGCGGATTCGTGATTTGTGCTGTGTTATCCGTTGCCTTCGAAACGCGTCGACCATTATCCTTGACCAAACGAGTGAATATGCACTGTGTATCAGGCTAACTTTTTTATGCATCAATGTTTTTTTTTTTAAATGTTTGACAAACCGTTCAATGAATGACCCGGGTTAACTGAATACTACACTGTTTGGTCCTCACCTAGACCAGGGTTGTGTATAAAAAACAATAAGTAGTTCTTGAAATATACTCCCCAACCCTTTTGGTCTTGTTTTTTTCCCCCCCTTTGTTACTTTTGTTTTTTCACTTATTTTTTCAATTTTGTGTGGAACCCTAACTGATTATTATTTTTTCACAGCACAAATTGGTTGTCTATTCAATGTTTAGTATTGTCTAAATTACATGTGTATACACTACATGTAATATATGTCATGTATGTGTTGTTAGTTGTTGTGGTCTATGGAAATAGATTAATAGACTATAATGCAAATCAATTAGTTTCTTTTCAATCACAATGAGTGTCACGTGTGATTTGAGTAAGTAATTTGTTGATTTTGTATCAGTATTGGCATGCGTGTTGTTGTTAGCTGAATTTGAAACAAGGCACAAAGGATCTGATGACCTGTATATCCAGTTTCAATAGACATGGCAGCAGAAACAGGGTGGCCTGAAGCAAAGCGTAGTGCTTTTATTCTACAGAGGACGAATTAAAAGAGCTCTTTGCACAAGTAGTAGATCCTCCTGAGTCATGTAGTGCTCTTATTGACTTGGTGGTAAAATTAGACCACAGATTAAATGAAAGAAGGCGGGAGAAAGGGCGCTCTGACACCCGGATAGTGGTGTACAAAGATAAAAAAGTAGTACATGAGATACCAGCAGACGAACCAGAACCTATGCAAATCGGTGGAATTAGGGGCCCCCTCAGTGATGAAGAGCAACAGAGACATCAAAACAAAAAGCTTATTCTTTACTATGGAAAGCAAGGACATTTCTTGCGTGAATGTCCTGTAAAACCTAAGAGACGAAGTGAGTCGGGAAACTCTTAAGCCCGAAGCCTGTGGGGACAAGTGCTTCGGGTAGATCAAGAATAATTGTATCACTACTTGCGACTCAGAATAGTTCATTACCTTTTATTCATCATTTTTTTTGTTAAATCTCATCTTAAATGGGAAATGCACTCCATTGAAGTTCAGATTATGTTAGATTCTGGTGCTACGGGGAATTTCATAGACATACAATGGGCCAATCAAATGAGAATCCCTTTTGTGACTAAGGCTATCTTGGATGAGGTCAAAGCCATTGATGGCAGTGACAATAAACCGGGCCCCATCACACATGCTACTGGGGAATTCACCATTTTCATACATGATAAACATAAAGAAACTGTATTTTATTCAATCCCCTCAGTTTCCATCCATCTGGGGCATTCCATGGCTAACACAACACAACCCTGACATAGATTGGAGAAGTCAGTCTTTGTCATTTTGTTCTGACTACTGTAATTCCCATTGTACCAATGAATCAGAAAAGTATTTGGAAATAGCGGTGACCCCGAAACTGTAGTTCCTGAATTGCCTTCTTGCTATCAAGATTTAGCTGAAGTTTTCGATAAACAAAAGGCGTCTAACCTTCCGCCACATAGACCACATGATTGCAGGATTGATTTAGTTACTGGGCACAGATACCCTGCAGTAGAATTTATGCCTTAACAGAAAAAGATAACATTAAGAGAGTACTTAGAAGAAATGCTGCACATTGGGTTTATTCGACCTTCTCGATCGCCTGCTTCTTCTCCTCTTTTTTTTTCCATTCCAAAGCCAAGAGAGGTCTTCGATGTTGCATAGACTACAGAGCTCTCAACGACATCCCTATAAAAAAAATCAATATCCTTTACCCTTAATTCCATCTTTACTTGATCATGTTAAGCATGCCAAAATCTTCACTAAACTAGATCTACGAGGGGCATATCATTTGGTAAGGGTCCCGGAAAGCGATGAATGGAAGACTGCTTTCCGCACCAAGCTTAGGTTATATGCATATCTAGTTATGGCCTTTGGTCTATGTAATGCCTCTGCAGCCTTTCAATTCTTTATAAATGAAGTCCTGAGAGAAATGTTGGATATATATGCAATTGCATATATAGATGATATCGTGATTTACTCCTTCTCTGTGGTAGAGCATAAAGAACATGTTAGGGCTGTGCTTGAGAGACTTAGAGACAACCACCTGTATGTGAAACTAGATAAATGAGAATTTAACACCCCTCAAGTTACCTTTTTGGGGTTTGTATTATCTGCAGAAAAGTATCAGCCATAACACATTGGCAGTCTCCTCGATCAGTGAAGGAAGTACAAGGTTTTCTAGGATTTGCCAACTTTTATGGTTGGTTCATTGATAATTTCTCAGCCCTGGCTTCCCCAATCACTAAACTCTTAAAAAGGGAGTTAAATTAATTTGGACCCCTGCAGCAGAGGAAGCATTAAAAAAATTTAAAGAGGTTTTTACCCATGCCCTCATTTTGAAACACCCAGACCCATCCCAACCCATTGTTGTTGAGGCCAATGCATCACAAATGGCTATTGGGGGAATACTTTCTCAAAGAAATACAACCTCTAAATGTTTACATCCTGTTGCTTTTTATTCACATAAACTGAACTCTAATTAACAAAACTATTCCTTGGAAGATAAGGAACACCTTGCAATAAAAAGAGCTTTTGAAGAGTGGCACCAGTATTTATTGGGAGCATTACACACTGTCACAGTTCTTATATATCATAGGAATTTACAGATTTAGGAATTTACAGATTTTAAAATCAGCCAGAGCCTTGTCATTAGACAATTGTGTGGGACCCAATACCTCAGTGATTTTGCTTGTAATACAATTTCAAGCAGAAACAAAACATGGGAAAGCTGACGCCCTAGGATATGAGAATGGGGAAGCATCTTGCAACCATCCCCCTGTCATGGCCAAGAAATGTATTCTAGGGGCTATATGTTCAGACGAAAACTATGTAAAGGAGGTATTACAAGCTCAGAATTTCATGGAAGTAGAGAAATTGGAACAAAAACACAAGAGTGTTAAGAGTTCAAAACCTCCTTTACATTTAGAGGGGCTTGGTTATTCCCACATTGGCCTTACAACAACAAGCATTAGAATGGTGCCATGCTAGTCTGCTCACAGGACATCCAGGATACAAAAAGACACAAGTTACTAAGGCGGCAATTTTGGTGGCCCAATATGGCAACAGACACTAGGCAAAATATATAGAAATGCCATGTATGTGCACAAGGCAAAAGTTCCCATCAGGCTCCTGCTGGCTTATTGACTCCCATGCCCACTCCCCCTGGTCAATGGCATTCCATTTCTATGGATTTCATAGTGGAATTACCAAAAACCACACAAGGGTTTACAGTTCTATAAGTTGTGGTGGACATGCTGACTAAGATGTCCCACTTTAACCCTATGAAAGCACTTCCTACATCTAAAGAGTTGACCTTGGTATTTGTACAACACATAGTGAGGTTACATGAACTTCCTTTTGTGATGGTGTCAGATCGGGGCCCCCAGTTTATTTCTAAGTTTTGGAAAGGGTTGGGCACTCTACTACAAATAGACACTCGTTTTTCATCTGACCATAATCCTCAAACTGATATTCAGACTGAGAGAGTTAACCAATGCCTTGAGCAATATTTAAGGTGTCAGTTACTTCATTCCTCGCTAGATTGGGACACGTTTTTATGAGCTGCTGAATTCATTTTTAACAATGGCATACATTCCTCTATTGGTTGTTCACCATTCTATTGCAATTATGGATTCCATCCTTGCTTCTTGCTTTTACCTCCTGTTGTTTCTACGCCTACTCCTAATGCTCTGGAGTTTAACCACATACATGATCTACAGAAGACAGCTCTGATGAATCTAGAGAAAGCCAAGGCAGTGTACAAGGGGAATGCAGAGCTCCATTGCCACTTCTGTCCTGAATATGTGATTGGGACATAGTTTGATTGTCCACTCAAAACATCGCTGTGAAGGGGACTTGTAAAGTTAAACCTCGCTTCATTGGCCCTTATAAAATAATTAAGATTGTCAATCCAGTGCCATAAAATTAGAGCTCCCTTCTACCTTGAAGGTACATCCGGTTTTTCATGTGTCCTTATGAAGCCGGTGGTGGCAGGGACACAGTTGCCAGTTCAACGTTTCCCAGTGGTAGTGGATGATGAGCTTGAATATGAAGTGGGTGCCACTGTGGACTCCAGGAGGGTGAGGCGTGGATTGCAATACCTGATCCATTGGAAAGGCTATGTTATTGAGGATAGTACCTGGGAACCTGCTAGCCATGTACATGCCCCTCGTCTGTTGCATCTTTTTCACAGACATTACCCTTGGAAGCCCAACCAGTGGGGGGGAGGGGGACTTTTGGGGGGGGGTGTACTGTAAGGAATGCTCCACTGCAGGCTGCAGCAGGGGAGAAGAGGTGTGGACATAAACCGTCCCTGTGACCGCGGAAGAGCGATTCGCGTTCTAGTGATCGTGTGCTGCTCTTCCATGTACGGCTCACTCACCTTATTCCTTCCGGGATGTCGGTTTCACGCTGCGGTTGGCATTCCTTTGTCGGTCTGGTGTGGCTGATCTCTCCGGCTCCTGCTGTAGTCCTCCACGTCGGTGCGTCTGTACCCATCATTAGAAACTCCTTCAAAGAAAAAGAAAGAAAGAAGAATACTTCTAAAGTACCAAACAGCATCTGAATTGTGGTAATAACACTCTGGCAAGTTAAAATGATGTATTAGTTAATTATCTGATTGTTGTCCCTACGGCCTTGGAGATTCCGTATTCTCTCTGTGCATGCCGAGTAAAGCTGTAAAATAGAAACAGCTCATTAGTTTTCCTGAAGTTAAGGAGACATATCATATAGCCTGCATATTTTTGCAGTTTATGCTGTTAAATACTTCCTTATCAGTTCTCTTATGAATACATGAAATTTTGGGCTATACTTAACTTACTGCTACATTCTAATAGCAGGTGAGTGTTTCATTGACACATGTAATTATATTCTCATAGTTGCTCTACCGAATGGGGATTACAAAATATGTCTCTATTCTCTCTCTTATAGATTGCACCAATGTTCCTGTATGTACTGTGATTGATTTATAGTGAAAGAAGGGAGTTAAGCAGGTAGGGAAGGCCTTTACAAAACATATGCACTTAAATAGAATTGTAAAGCATTAATATAAAACTAGTACATACACTAATTATCCTTCTCTGCTCTTTACATAGAAGGAACACACATGACGGCATTGAACTTTACCTGCTACATTGGGTATGCCGTAGGACATTTCTTCATTTCTTGTCCCTTGTTTCCCCTCTTCCCCCATTACACCAGTTTTGCTTTGAGACTGTTGAGCATGATTTGTGAGTAAGGGAAGTTGGGGCCTTTTCGTCTGAACTTGCATATCGCTCCTGAGGAAACAACAGGTGAGAGTTAATACCCCCCTTCACTCACACCCCACTCCCTGCCCACGAGAGCAACTCCATGAATCCTTCCCACGGGGGGTAGTGGGTCACTGGCTTATCCCAGTTCTACTGTTTTAAAAAGTTGCCTAATGAGACATTTATGATTGGTAGCACAAGGGTCTTATCAAGCTGGTATCATCATGCTGGTGTACCATCAGTACACATAGGGAGATTTTCTCTAATTGGCATTTCGTACACAGGCATAGTTTCACTAAAGGTAATTTCCTTCTGGCCTATATTCAACAGGTGATTGAGTGTCGCTTGGGGGATCCACCCCCTCCGTAGCTCAAGGTGGTCTTTCATTGTTACTTTGGGCTGCTTTAAACCTGTTGACCACTTCATCTCAGCGATCTGAAATCAGGTGTTTGCATAGGCCCTTTTGTTCTTCTCTCTGGAGCACCCTATGTTCGCCCAGTGGAGTTCTTCTTGTCTCCAGGCTGTGGGAGGCGAGGATGCCTGCAAATTCCGAGCGATGGACATCGATGCCAGTAGCATTGCCAGGTCCACTTTATTTTATTTGGATCGTGCATGCATACCTAGTAGACTAACCTCGATTGTCCCTAAGTCTTATTTCCCCATTACGCATTCTAATTCGATGACGACTGCAGCCAGTAACCTGTCAGAAGCGGGCAGTCACAGAGCATGTGCTGTAGGTGGGCTTCCTCATTCCAACATCTGGGACACGTCGCAAGAGCACGTGGACAAATCTGACTCAACTTGTGAGAAGTAAGATAAACCCTGTGTGAAATATTGAACTGAACATACCTGAGACAGGCATCATGGGACACTTTCCTCGGGTATTCGAGCTGCTGGCTCAGGTTCTATAAGAATGACATTTTTGTGATAATTTAATTGTTTCTTTCAATGTGGAATTCCGTTTAACTCATAATAAGTTCTTTTAATGTTCTTTACTGTTCCACAAATTAAGCTTTCCTTGAAAACATATTAATTATATGATGACTATAAGTATACTTGAAAGTTATTATTATGGCCATACAAATAAAACCACCATCCATAATTGAAAAATGATGGGTTATATATGTCCTGGCCTCCAGCTGTGGCTTTAGTTTTGAGGATTTTGATGAGGATTGGTACTCTGACAACAAGGCTGTTTCTTAGGGGAATTAAAGTCATACCTGACTCCCAAAAGCAGCATAGACCATCGGGGGACCTCACCCTTTAATATGACTGTTTCTACAATGCGTCTGTTTGGCATGAATATGGTAGTCTCCTTTTGAAAATTACATGCACACTGAGAAGCCACACTGTCCCATCCTGATAATCTGATTGCCAGTCATAGCAGTGATAATGAGAGTCTTAAAGAATATTTCTTATCAATTTTGATCTGAAATGTTAGAACTAGTCTCATACTATTATGACACTGTCAACGGCATTGGGGACTCAAACCGTGTAGCTAAGTAAGTCTCTAGCTCCGCCCTCCCCAGCCTCAGGGACACAGGACGTGTACCACCACACCTGGCTAGAACTGGTCTCATACTAATACCTCCCAAATTCTCTTACATGTGGTATGCAGTAACCTGAGCTTGACGAGTTTCTTCCCTTCCGGAGATCTCGTAATCCTGACCAGACATGTGTAACTCTTACTTGTCTCTCTTCCTTACCCCATTTTCTGCTGATGCATTTCCCTCCTCCCATGCTATTCCAGTAGGGTAGAACGGGCCTGTGGGAAGCGAGTAACTTTAAAACTCCACCATCTCCAGTGATCTCAATAATTTGCAGGGCCAAAAATCACCTTGGTAGGAGTTCTGGGCCTAATCTTTTGCAGGCTTTAGAAGAATTACATGAAGACCTAAGGACTGCCCTCAGTGAAAGTTATTGCCTGCTTGATCGCTTAAATCCGTTTCCACAAGCAGTAACTTTACATAGGACAGGGGTTACATCAGGAGTATCTAGTCAACATCGCAAACAACTACTGGGTGCACGGCAAGAGGCGTTTCGCCCTCACCTATCCCTACACCAGATATGTTCACCGGCAGCCTACATCAATTTCAGTTCTTCTTGGCTCAGTGCATGTTTCATTTCCTGACTTGCCAATCTCTGTTATCAAATAATACATTGAAATCAGCCTTTATTCTATCTTACTTGGCAAAGGACACTTTCATGTGGGCTACACCATTATTTATATACCAGGGTCCATGGTTAATGGATTGCAATGCATTTATTGAACAGTTGAAGGTTATATTTTTGGCAAAGTCCAGACACAACAAACAACTCATACAGGATTACCTATGTTCCGTCAAGGCACCAAAGAGGTGGTACATTACGTTAGCCATTTCAGTCGGCCTAAGATTGAGACTGGTTGGACTGATGAAGTAGTGGCTACTGCATTTTATAATGGGCTAAAAGAAGAACTGAGGGATGCCCTTTCAGCGGTTGTCAACAGACACACCTCTTATGCAGAGTGGATAGAGCTCATGCTCCAGATTGACCAACAGCAAAAGGACAGATAATCAGAAAGACAGTGGCCATCAAGAGTCTGGTTATTATCTCTATTCCTTAGGCTCCTCTTCTAAAGTTCTGGTAGAGCCAATACAGATGAGTGGTTTCTGAAAATCCATTGCTCCTGAAAAAGAGAGCAAGATAAAAGCATTCCCAATGCCTCTATTGTGTGGAAACCTTAACACTTAATCTAACAAAGTTCCCAGCGCAAGAGATATGCCCATGGCTAACAATGAACAGCATTACCTGGTGGGCAGTTTTATTTAATTACGTTTCTGCTATGGAAAGAGCCCACATTTTGCTTTCAGTAGGTTTGTTTAAAAAAGACGGGTTCTATCACCTGTTGATTCAGATGCTTCCACGTATTTTATGGATCAAGAATACACTAAACGAATGTCTACAAGCATACAGAAAACAATGACCTGAGACTATCCAAGGCATCAATGATACCTCCTTCCTCACTCTGGTGGAAGTGTGTTTAGACAATGCACATTTACGCCCAGTAACAGATATTGGTAATCTGGAAATCATTCAGTTTGACATTGATCCCATTGGGTAATGTGAACTGATATGCCGGAAGAAACAAGAAATTATGTTATCTCCACCATATTTTCAAGACCAGTGCTTTCCCAGACGTAATATAAAAACTTCTGAACCATTAGTCTGTTGTGCAACTACAGCTGGCTCAATTGGTGATGCAAGCTTATCAGAATTTTTTCAGTCTCTTCCTACACAATGTCATGAGTTTAACTAAGTGTTCAGTATTAAGGGGACATACATCTTGCCCTACCACCCAGCAAGAAATTATTGTTTACTTAATTTGATTTTGAGTGCTAAGATCTGTCACAGACCTATATATCCTCTTACTAATCAAGAAGATGCTGCATTGAAAGAATATCACAAAGACAATATAAGGGTTTCCTTTGACAGTGTTTGTCACCAGCCTGTATGCCCATTTTCTTCATATCCAAGCCACATGAACTTAGGCCTTGCATCAGTTACTGAGAATTGAACAAGATCATTATATAAAATTATTGATTTCTGTGTAACTTGACACATTAGAAGAGCCAACGTTTTCACAAAGTTAGATCAGTGATGTCATTTGAGATGTCATCAGTGATGTCATGAGTGATGTCACTGACCATGTCATGAGTGATGTAATATGTGACATCATCAGCAGTGCATTGCGGGCGCGCGAGTTATAGTTAGCTGAACTAACTATAACGGGGGAATTTCTATGGTTTTGTACGAGTGAAATGTCCAACTAACTATAACGCCCCTGAAACCTATGGTTTTTTCAGTGAATTTCTAAGGTTTTTTAAATGCTCATTTCTAACTATAACGTGCCTGAAACCTATGGTTTTTTCAGTGAATTTCTAAGGTTTTTTAAATGCTAATTTCTAACTATAACGTGCCTGAAACCTATGGTTTTTTCAGTGAATATATATATATTTATTATACTATGTATACATGTGAAAATGTCTCGGTCCCCTGTTTGCCTCGGTGACACGGAAAAAATGGGTGGAACTGACGTCAGCACCCCGACGAGGTTCTCTTATGGCTCCGATGACGTCATACGGTGTCGCGAGCGGAGCCGTGCTATTATGACGTCCTCGTTGACGTGGGAGAGCTAGGAAAGAATTTCCGTGGAATGCTGGTGCAGGGGATATTCACCTAAGTGTTCAGGCTAGTCCTTTGGGAGCAACTGTTTATGTTGCCACTCCAGAAACCGAAACCAGTGATCCGAGGGCAGAGGCCCTGCAGATGGCACACGAGGTGGGGTGCCCAGTCGTGTGCACCGGCGGGGCAGCGAAGTGACAAGCACCACAACCCACAAAAAAGGTAACGAGGGCACTGAATAACACAAGATCTTCTCTTTGTATCTGGCAGGAACAACGAAGTTAAAATGCCCTAGTACCAAAATGTAGAATTAGTGCTACAACGGTCTTCAAGAGGACCAGCGATGCCGCTTCTGCCTCCCGTACCCTGGAGGTGGCACATGGGTCACGCGGTACGGTCATACTGGGGTGGGACGCACACTCGTTGACCTCTCATGGCACTGCTCCACACTTCAGGGAGGACGCTTTCCATTAGCTATTTTTTCTGATGACATGTCGCGCCGGCCCCGTCCAACAACAGAACTCCTTTAGATCCAAACAGACTCTTCCACTCTCTCACCGGAAGTGAAACCAGGCCACGCGGACACTTTCACAATACAACAGCCGGGAATGCACTTTTCGGTAAAAAAACACATTCCTTCCTCCTAATTAATCAAATAAACGTCTCACTGAAGAACAGGGGCCAGCTTCGATCGGTAAACAGCCGTTACAACGACTTTTTTACTTTGCGATACCATTACAACGCATGCATTACCACGCATGCGTTGTACAACTACGAAGTCATTACTACGCATTTTTTAGAACGCATGGTCATTTACCACGCATGCCTTTACAACAAATTTTGTTGTAAAGGTATGTATGGTAAATGACCATGCGTTCTAAAACATGTAGACGATCCATGTCGTTGTAAGGAAACAGAGGCTGTTCCGTTTCCTCACAACAACGTGCACCGCCCCTCAGAGACAACGTGAAGCAAGAACCACGAGGAGAGAGGAACCACGAGGAGTGAGAGGTAAGGGGATTGGGCATGGGGTGGGGGTTTCTTTTCTAGGGTTTAGGGTAGTGCAGTGGTATTTGGGTGGTGTAGGGGGTCGTGCTGGGGGTAGTGTTTTAGGGTTTAGGGTAGTGCAGTGGTGTTTGGGTAGTGTAGGGGGTCGTGCTGGGGGTAGTGTTTTAGGGTTTAGGGTAGTGCAGTAGTGTAGGGGGTCGTGCTCGGGGTAGTGTTTTAGGCTTTAGGGTAGTGCAGTGGTGTATGGGTAGTGTAGGGGGTCATGCTGGGTTAGTGTTTTAGGGTTTAGGGTAGTGCAGTGATGTTTGAGTAGTGTAGGGGGTCATGCTGGTGGTAGTGTTTTAGGGTTTAGGGTGGTGCAGTGGTGTTTGTGTAGTGTAGGGGGTCATGCTGGGGGTAGTGTTTTATGGTTTAGGGTAGTGCAGTGGTGTTTGGGTAGTGTAGGGGGTCGTGCTGGGGGTAGATTTAGGGTTTAGGGTAGTGCAGTGGTGTTTGGGTAGTGTAGGGAGTCGTGCTGGGGGTAGTGTTTTAGGGTTTAGGGTAGTGCAGTGGTGTTTGTGTAGTGTAGGGGGTTGTGCTGGGGGTAGTGTTTTAGGGTTTATGTTAGTGCAGTGGTGTTTGGGTAGTGTAGGGGGTAGTGCTGGGGTAGTGTTTTAGGGTTTAGGGTAGTGCAGTGGTGTTTGTGTAGTGTAGGGGGTAGTGCTGGGGGTAGTGTTTTAAGGTTTAGGGTAGTGCAGTGGTGTTTGGGTAGTGTAGGGGTTCATGCTGGGGGTAGTGTTTTAGGGTTTAGGGTATGGCAGTGGTGTTTGGGTAGTGTAGGGGGTCGTTCTGGGGGTCGATTTAGGGTTTAGGGTAGTGCAGGGGTGTTTGTGTAGTGTAGGGGGTCATGCTGGGGGTAGTGTTTTATGGTTTAGGGTAGTGCAGTGGTGTTTGGGTAGTGTAGGGGGTCGTGCTGGGGGTAGTGTTTTAGGGTTTAGGGTAGTGCAGTGGTGTTTGTGTAGTGTAGGGGGTTGTGCTGGGGGTAGTGTTTTAGGGTTTATGTTAGTGCAGTGGTGTTTGGGTAGTGTAGGGGGTAGTGCTGGGGTAGTGTTTTAGGGTTTAGGGTAGTGCAGTGGTGTTTGTGTAGTGTAGGGGGTAGTGCTGGGGGTAGTGTTTTAAGGTTTAGGGTAGTGCAGTGGTGTTTGGGTAGTGTAGGGGTTCATGCTGGGGGTAGTGTTTTAGGGTTTAGGGTATGGCAGTGGTGTTTGGGTAGTGTAGGGGGTCGTTCTGGGGGTCGATTTAGGGTTTAGGGTAGTGCAGGGGTGTTTGTGTAGTGTAGGGGGTCATGCTGGGGGTAGTGTTTTATGGTTTAGGGTAGTGCAGTGGTGTTTGGGTAGTGTAGGGGGTCGTGCTGGGGGTAGATTTAGGGTTTAGGGTAGTGCAGTGGTGTTTGGGTAGTGTAGGGAGTCGTGCTGGGGGTAGTGTTTTAGGGTTTAGGGTAGTGCAGTGGTGTTTGTGTAGTGTAGGGGGTCATGCTGGGGGTAGTGTTTTATGGTTTAGGGTAGTGCAGTGGTGTTTGGGTAGTATAGGGGGTCGTGCTGGGGGTAGATTTAGGGTTTAGGGTAGTGCAGTGGTGTTTGGGTAGTGTAGGGAGTCGTGCTGGGGGTAGTGTTTTAGGGTTTAGGGTAGTGCAGTGGTGTTTGTGTAGTGTAGGGGGTTGTGCTGGGGGTAGTGTTTTAGGGTTTATGTTAGTGCAGTGGTGTTTGGGTAGTGTAGGGGGTAGTGCTGGGGTAGTGTTTTAGGGTTTAGGGTAGTGCAGTGGTGTTTGTGTAGTGTAGGGGGTCGTGCTGGGGGTAGTGTTTTAGGGTTTAGAGTAATGCAGTGGTGTTTGTATAGTGTAGGGGGTTTAGGGTAGTGCAGTGGTGTTTGTGTAGTGTAGGGGGTCATGCTGGGGGTTGTGTTTTAGGGTTTAGGGTAGGGCAGTGGTGTTTGTGTAGTGTAGGGGGTAGTGTTTTAGGGTTTAGGGTAGTGCAGTGGTGTTTGTGTAGTGTAGGGGGTCATGCTGGGGGTAGTGTTTTAGGGTTTAGGGTAGTGCAATGGTGTTTGTGTAGTGTAGGGGGTAGTGTTTTAGGGTTTAGGGTAGTGCAGTGGTGTTTGTGTACCTTAGGGCAGTGGTTCCCAAACTTTTTCCACCTGCGGCTCCCTTGACCTATTGGTTGTTGACCGCGGCTCCCCATTATGTTACTTTTTTGGGTGGATGGGGGAATGTAAGCCCGGCCTCTGGAGTACTTCCATTTTATTCCCTGAAAATAATTGGCATGAAGCTGATGATGGTATTATATTCATAGATGTAACCAAATAAAAGTATAACAGTTGTTTAATAAAAAAAAAACTTTATTTGGTTAAGTCAGAAAGAATACTCTCCAGCACTGTGGTTTGCATGTAGAATGTTTTTTTTTTTTTATTGTTTTTAAAAATTTGGCACCAGCATTGGGTGCTCTCCTACAAATCATTTTAGTTGTTAAGGAGCCACTTTTGATATATACAAATGCTGCTCCACTAATCATATTAGCCATTCGTCCACAATAGTAAAGTTTTGGTGTTCTACATATATTTATCATTTCTCTCATATCAATTCTTGTGTTGATGTCAAGTATGTCAATTAGTTCTCACTTTTAATGTGTCAGGAACTCTGACAAAGCAAAGGGCAAATATTTCTAGTTGCTGCAATTTTTTAAGGTTTCTAGGAAGCACTTGGAGGCCAAGTTTCAAGTGAACTACTGCTGAGGATATTGTCACGCTTGAATCACTTTTAACCACAGTCCAGGATGCAATCCAGCCTTGTAAATTAATTAAAAAACTTACTGGTTACATTGTTAAACTAAAAAACAAATGCTTTTTGATTATTGAGAATAAAACGTGATTAAACATGAGAATTAGTATATCTGCATACTTCGTTAATGATGCATAAAAATTTGGCATATGGTCAGGTTATGCTGTGTTGTATTTTTTATGTGCTTTGCAGTGCCGTAAACGCTCTTTTTTGTCCCAGTCGCGTATTAATTGTTATGTGCACCTCTCACCTATTGAACATTCTGGCTTTTGTCGGCAATATCCTTTATTGCATACCCATCTGGTACTCCCTGCCCCTTGCCGAACCCCTGCTTTTTAATATTTTATTTTGCCTCCCATATTTTCCTATATATTTTAAATGGAGTTTCTTCCTTGAGCCCCTTTCAACTTCATTATTCCTGTTAACTGTATTTTACCATCCTGTTTTTATTATTATTGCCTCACAACCTCCAGTTTCGACCCTTCCAAGTCTTAATGAAAGAATCTCCTTTTGTATTCTCATCTGTACCCCCTATATTTGTGTTTTTCGTCTCTGAGGTCAAACGCGTGTCTGCTGCCAAACTTGGTTGTGCTTTCACCTTAGTAAGTGTAGGAGACTAACCTTTGGTCTTCCACCGTGAGATCTGCCATCTGGAGGCGTGCCACCATGAAGGTGGCAGGGAGTTTGGCTGTTGTTTGGGACAGAGTGGCGCGTTTTTTACCCTGTTTCAGGTCATGAAACTCAGATATAAAGTAGGTGTTGGATATTTACATATGAGTGGATGGTGCAATATTCTGGCAGAGAGGTGCATAGCTTTTACCCTGCTTGTTCAGGTTCGAAATGTTCAAAATTGGCACCTTTATGTGCAGTTTCAACAGACAAAAATCAAGGTCTGAATGACCATGGAGTCTGAATTACATATCTGGCAGCAATGTGGATGTCGTGTCCTACAGCGGAATAGTTCAATTTCAATTAATTCTCAAATGCACACGTAGCTTTCTTTTAGCTAATGATCTGAGTCATTCATGAAGGAGACGACTAAGAATAAGATATTTCCTCATCAATTTCATACAGGAGCTGTTAATGTGCTATTTTACATGTCGCACTGCCATCTAGCGGTACAAGAGGGAGTTTCATCTCCCTTTAACAAAACCTATTTTAGATAGCGAGCTTACAAAATGCAAGTAATTGCACAAGCCGGATATTGACATATTGTGTCGCGGCGCCCCTGGCTATTTTTGGGGGCGCACCAAGGCGCCGCGGCGCACAGATTGGGAACCACTGCCTTAGGGGGTCGTGCTGGGTTCTAGTGTTTTAGGGTTTAGGGTAGTGCAGTGGTATTTGTGTAGTGTAGGGGGTAGATTTAGGGTTTAGGGTAGTGCAGTGGTGTTTGGGTAGTGTAGGGGGTCGTGCTGGGGGTAGTGTTTTTGAGTTTAGGGTAGTGCAGTTGTGTTTGGGTAGTGAAGGGGTCGTGCTGGGGGTAGTGTTTTAGGGTTTAGGGTAGTGCAGTGGTGTTTGGGTAGTGTAGGGGTCAACCAACATGAATTTGTCCTTGTGTGATGTAACCAATGCTCATGTAAAGCACTCCAATACCTGACCAGTCTGCACTATATAAAACTGCAAAAAAACAAAAAGTGTTTTGCACACTTCTGTCATTGGGCTATACGTGGGCTACCTCTGGGTGATATTTGTGCTACATTTGGGCTCTTTTTTCTCTGGTGGCCATCTTGGGAGACTTATTTGTTATGAAGTTTCCTAATTTCCTCATTTACTACAGTCTCCTCAGTAGGAAATGCTTTCAGTTTTTTACTTTGATTCCATCAAGAAGGCATTCAGATGTGTCACACATTTGCCATAAATTCAGAATGTTAGCACTCTAGTTGTTCATTAGATCACTGTAGTAAAGCTACTGCTCACCAAGGAGTTAACTGGAAGTCTACTGCTGGTATTGAAAGTGATTGTTTCAGTCTGCATGTCAGAATTTTCTAATGAAATAGAAGAGGATTTGAGATCTCACTTAAAACATGCCCTAAATTTTCTTTTTGCAGCACTAACCATAATTTCTATGGCAAAATGAACCCCCTCATTTTGTTCCTTTTAAATTAAATGTTTTAAGTGTTACCAGTTTATTCCAATCAAGATGGCTTCAGGTGTGCCATACATTTGTCATAAGTAAGGCTGTTAGCACTCTAGTTGTTCTTTAGAACACTCTGGGAAGCTGCAGTAGAACACAAAGGCATCAACTGACAGGCTGCTCCTGTTGAAATATAACAGGAAGATATTTGAGATCTCACTTAAAACATGTCCTAATTTTTCTTTCTACAGCACTAACCATAATTTCTATGACAAAATGAACCCCATCATTTTGTTCCTTTTTAAATTAAATGTTTTAAGTGTTACCAGTTTATTCCAATCAAGATGGCTTCAGGTGTGCCATACTTTTGTCATAAGTAAGGCTGTTAGCACTCTAGTTGTTCTTTAGAACACTCTGGGAAGCTGCAGTAGAACACAAAGGAATCAACTGACAGTCTCTGCCATTGTTGGATGTACATGTTTTACTGAGAATGTCAGACTTCATTCTCACATGACTGAGAAAGATAATGTGAATTTACAGAAAATATGCTCTCATTTTAGCTTCTGGAGCACCTTCCAAAACTGTATGGGACAAGCATGTGAAAATAGTTTTCTCTCAAACATGATTCATGATATCCCAGCAGAAGGTTTTTCACAGGGTAAAATCACCTTAGAACACACCACAATTCCTGAAATTAGTATGGTACCATCAACAAATGAATTCTAATGTAACTAAAGTCTGTTATCACCCTTTATAGTTCTCCTTTTGGTAACCCTCAAAATCTTCGATTCACTACAATGCATTTCAATGGGGTACTATCATTTATATTGGTCCCAAGATGGCTGCCATCAATTCCAGGATGAAGTGCTGACAGCCAATCAGATCTCACGATGACATGTGTGGTTAGGCTCCGCCCAGATATATATGTGTTTTTACTTTTGATTTTCTCCGCAACTACTGAACGGATTTACACCATTTAACAAAAGGGTTCTTTCTGAACCAAGAACTACCTCTTTGCCAAATTTTGTGTAATTCCGTTCAGCAGTTCGGGCTGTAGCCGTGGCTAAAGTTTCCTATGGGAAAATGAATGGGGAAAACACGTTTTGGGACCCCCCTTTTTTCTCGGCCACCCGCTTGACGAATCACTCCGAAACTTTAAGGGTAGGAGCGGACCGGAGCAGGCCATAAAGTTTGAAAATTTCGCGAAGATTCGTCAACCGACGCAAGAGTTATATCAAATAGAATGTTGCGGATTTCCTATGGAAAATAGGTCCTAACTATAACTATCTACTGGCGACCGCCAGTAGATTATATATATATATATATATATATATATATATGCTACCCCTACATATCTATGCTAGGTACATTTAGGCAAATTACTTAAGGCGCGCATTATAGGAGCATGCAAGTGCTACTGTCTTATCTGAACTGTATATGTTCATCTTCTTAGCACTATGGTAGAAATGTATCTACTGTTTACTATATTAGTACTTGCGATTTCTTTCGTATGCTTCTGTTCCTGATTGTCACAACAAATTTGTTTTACACAAGACTGACGCTAGACCAATAAATACTTATCGAAATGTCTTAACCGCTATCCTGTGTATTTTCTGAGAATATGCAAGCACGAGTGACTGAGCGAAAAGTACTGTACTGTTTTCCACGATCCCTGAGGAATCGGGATTGTCATGTTCAGTGGTTGCCAGAAACTACCTACACCACTGTAAGATACAGGGGGTGGTAGTGGCACTGTAGAACTAGCAGGTCCAACGGCTGACATATCCTGTGGGGTTGTCCGGAAGCGGTTTGGACAGCAAGCCCTCAGTTTAGGTCATCCAAAACACGCAGGTCTGGGGGATTCCGAGGAACTACACGACATGGCGCTGCCAACATTGGTTTAGTTCTTATATTAACAGTTAAAATCTGAGTAGTTCAGTCGTGATTTTTCAGAAAGCCCTGCTCACACTTTTCAGAGACATCTGAAGTGGGAAGGGAGATCCGCCTCAGCTGGGCAGATATACCCTGTGTATTGGCTGAAGGTTTAAACAAGCTTGTAAGGATAAAAATTTCCCACATTGTGCAAAACCCTAGGTACTAAAACTTTTATTCTTCTCCTTTTTGATAATGCCTGACAACGCGAGTGGTGGTTCGGGTTCGGGGGAAGACGAATTTGCAAACGCTCTCAACATTACAGAAAGCTGCAGACATGCAGTAACTATAAAATTGTTAGAACACGGCGTACCCGCAACAGGTGGCTGTGTTACCTTCGTGATTGAGGCACACGAGGTGTTCGGATCAGAGGTATTCTATTCTTGGGTTCAGTTCCCGTCTGCAGATCCACAGACTAAATTGTTTCACACATATATTGTAGTTGAACCACCGGAAGAATATATTCCATACGAAAACATTGAAGTCCCGTTAACTTACCAGCAACACAGAAACTGGTTTAAAGGCGCCCTCCCACACACATATGTCGTAAGACTCGGTCCACTCAGCACAGAAGGAGCGACCTGGCCTGCCTTAGCGACATACACTCCACATCCTGAGATAGATACACTACCAGTGGATGAAGTCCGTACAATATACAAAGATATAGTCCGGCTATACAGACACTTCACTTTGTCATGCGAACATTAACAGTCCAACCTGCGAGACATGCTCCAGTCGGTCCACATCAGACCACATCTACAATTAGTCCACAACACTAAAATCAGTTATGGGGACAATCCACTCCAAATGGGAGCAAATTCCGTTCTGGATAGCACAAAAAAATGAACAGCTGGAAGCAGTATTTCCCCATACGGGTCCACAGGAAAAACATAGAATGCTAACCATTTGCTTGCCAATGGGGATGGTTCCCTCAATTGAGGATTGTACCACTTGGGGAAAAATCTTTGCTGCCGTATACATCAGAATATACGGTACCCCTTCCATAGCAGTCATTCCAGAGGTATTGAAACAGATACAGAATGAGTACGGGGCAGGACCTGCCCTGGACCTGGGGATGAAACTGATGGGGTAATTTTGCCCAAATCTCTGCAATCATGCTGAGCAACATAAAAGGGGAGGCAGCAGCAGTGGCTATACACTACCGCCCGAGGGAAATAGCTCCCACAAATAAGGAGCGAGAGTTACCAAAAATTATTAAAGAAACCTATGCCGCATTAGATAGAGATAGTTTGGGAGCCAAACCAGGGAAACCACAAATGACGGGTAGTCCCGACAAGGACAACTCGAAGCAAGCACCATCATCTTTTAAAAAGAAATGGGATAACCCACAATCCAAAAAAAACACAGAAAGGAATTTGCGATCAAGGGGTGGGCCTCCACAATGGTAGTCCTCTGAAAAGAGGTATAACCTTAGGAATCGTGATAACATTAGGAAACCTGACAGGTATCAGGACACTGATACACGTTCCTTTCATTCCTTTAACGGTCCATCAAAAAACTCGGAGAGAGACAGGCCATCAGAACAAAAGACAGAAGATCGACCAAAGACAAAAAGGGGAACACATCGTTATTCAGATTACATTATCAAGCAGGAAGAACAACCTAAAGCAAAGCCTCAATTCAAAAAGAAGAAAGTAACTGGCTTGAAAATTAGACATGCCCAGGTTACTGAGGACTCAGCTTCTGAATGGGCTCTGACGATGCTAGACAGCGAGGCAGAAGTAACAATAGCTCGCCAGAACCTGAAGGATTTTCTGGTGACAGCAGTATTAAATGAACATATCACGGTGGAAACACCTGATACAAGAGTTGGTGTCCCACATTGACTATATGAAATTACACTCCATATAGAGGGGGACATCTCAAGAAAAGTTGAAGGTCTCTTTTGGGAGAACTTAACATTTGGATATGACATCCTATTAGCAGAAAAAGATTGGCCGCCAGAATTTGTGATGGATTGCCCAAAAGGGGAAAGCGTCATTTTGCGTGCTTTCTCCGACCTCGTTCCAGAATCTTTAAAACATTCATACGCGCAAGAGTGGGCGCTAGCTCTGACATTATACCGCAACCATGTAGGGTGGGACGTGGAGTCTACTCACCACAAAATCCCATTAAAATCTACTCCAAATCCACAGAGACAGTACCCTATTAAAAACGATGCAAAAAGGCAGGTCAAAGAAATCTTAAACCAACTTGAATACCAAGGTGTGAATGAGACTTGCACCTCCCCAATGAACAATCCTTTGTTTCCCGTAATGAAACCTAACAACCAGCAGAAGATCTCTCTATCTTCCAGTGTAGTAACAGCTATGCTCTACTTTTAGATATGGCAGATGGCCCCACTGAAATTGGAAGCGAGGCCCTAAAGGGGGGGACCTAAGGCCAAAAGACGTCTCAAAAGAAAAGCAAACCTATCAATTAGCCCCACTTTTCGCACTAGGGGAAAAGCAGCCCATCCTAGTAAAATAGCAGATGCACATACAAACCTCATGTGTAGCAAATGGTCCGAGCCGAGTACACTGGCAGCCCAAATTCTGAATCTGACTGTCGAAATTAAGGAACTCAAGATAGTTGTTGGTCTCCTTTCTGAATCCCTCAGTAGGGTACATGTCCAATCAACAAAAGATAACTTAGGATCCAAGTCCATCTCTCCGGTCCATGAGTCGGGTGGGTTGGATAACCATCAACCTTTGACAGGGGGTTCTCAAGCCACTAACAAAGTAGCGGGTGGCAGTGGTTTCAGCGGTACAAACTTAGGAAGGGTCAATGGTATCCGTCCCATTCCAGGTAAATCGTGGGACGACAATCCTAATAGGGTGCTGCATAATAACCCTCCCGTAATAAAACAGGTGATGGCCCCGCAACAAGCCTCCCACCCCCTCCGGCCTACAGGTACTCCTCTTCGCATGGCAGTGACATCATGCCAACACGGAAGTGGACGATATACCTGATTAATGTACCTAAGTCGACAACTAGACCATTCTTGGAGGATGAGGCATCCCTGATCAATAAATCCATTCACTGGATCAGGCGAGTGTGGGGATGCCGATCTATAATAAGGGACGATATTGTCAGGGCTAGAAGACACTCTACCCGGGGGGTGGACATGGATGCTATTGCCCTTACTTTGATACATCACGACTTGGCTGAGAATTTGATAGCCTATGATTTACAGACACAACATCTCTTTGAAACGGCCATTAGACTTAAATATAGCCTCCCTGGCGTGTCTAGTGAGCCCACCCTCAACTGTCATGTCACTCCCCAACACACTGTGTACACGCTTAGCGAGATTGACTGGAGGTTTCCTCCGCCCCCCGGGCATAGCAATCTGGCTGTACCGCCAGATTGTAATAGTACGCACCGGACCCTACATCTAGCAGATAATTCCCCAAAAGAGACAGGATCTCCAAATGGTGCCTGGACTCAGCCCAATCATGAACCAGGTCTTATACCCTCTAGCCTGTTGAGGAACTCTAACATAAGTCAAACGTTGCGCACCATTTCAATTTTATCATGGAACATCGCTGGGTTGAGGAATACGGGCGCGGTTCCTGATTGGAACAATTTTATAGGAAGATTTGACATATGTGCCTTTCAGGAAACCTGGTCCGCAGAGCCGTTCCATCATCCCGGCTACCTAAACTACCATATTCCTGCCATCCAAGGTGTTAGGGGCCGCCCGTTGGGGGGCCTCACAATCTGGGTTAAACAAGATATAGGTCTCAAAATCCGGGTTATACCCGCAGAATGTTGTGACATTCTTGCGATTACGTGGGGCTCGGTCCATATGGAACCTGTGCCATCGTAAATGTATATGCTAGAGGTCTGAGTGGGGGGCGGAGATCTGAAAATATCAAGGTCTTAGGTGGGCTCTTAGACACCCTCCCAGGGGAAGCCGGAGTTGTAGTTGTTGGGGATTTCAACACAACATTCGAACCGCTTGACAGTGAGGACAATGACCTGGCGAGGGAGGAGGATGAACACTGGGGTGTTCCACTCTTGGAATTACATCCGATCAAACGCTGGACAGAGGCAGCAATTCAAAAAAAAGCTCTCTGTTTGGAGCATGGTTTAAGGGAAGCAAATGGCCGATCCCTTTCCGATAGACTAGGGTCAAACACTTTTACCAATGGTTACCATTCCAGTCGTATTGACTACATCTTAGTCAGTCTGAATTTATGGCATACCTTTGATGACATGGCTGTTCAGGCTCGTATAGAGAGTGACCATGACCCACTCTGTTCACGGTTCACATTTAAGGACCTTAGTGCACCAGCTCAACCGGTCATTTTACCCATTACTAGCAATCTCGTAGTCTCAAACAACATGAGCAGAATTAAATGGCCTAGGATCTTAGCATGTCCGGAAACACTATCTATTATAAGTAGTGAGCTTGAGGGTACAGTCAGATTGATGGAGACCTGCTACTTCTCCCATGAATCGGCTAATGAACTCATGCAGCTGCACAATTTACTGTTTTTGAAAATCCGTGGGCATTTTCAAAAACAGGGTAAGGCTAGGGCGAAAGTCACCATGCCCAAAAACCATTGGTATAATCAGGCCTGTAGAGGTGCACGTAAAATCCTTGACGAAGCAATCAAATCAGATGATGTGGCAAGAGTTTGTGCTGCTAGGACCACCTACAAGATTTAATTTATGGTGCCAAAAAAACTTGGGATGAGGATAGATGGCAGGAATTAAAATCCGCTTGTGACAGTAACAACTCCAAATGGTTTTGGAACGTGGTCAAATGGGGTAGGGGAGGAGTAGCTCAGCCACCGGAAAATCATGTTGACCCCAACGTGTGGGTTAGCCACTTTTCTACTCAATATGCTGAAGATGAAACAGACAATAACTCATTGTTTCCGATCCACCCTTTTTTCACTGATTGGGTATTTGATGAGGTAGAAGTTAACGGCGCCCCAAGCACTCTAACAAGTGGTAGAGCCCCAGGATTAGATTGTATCCCAGCGGACAATTTCATGTATGATATACCAAAATGGTCCAAATACATACTCTTACTTGCTAACACCATAGCGCAAGGAGCACCCATCCCGGCCACCTGGCGGGGGGCGGAGATAATTCCCATATACAAAAAAGGAGACAAATCCATGCCTGGTAACTATAGGCCAATAAGCCTCATCGATTCCGTACAGAAAGTGGTGGCCAGGCTTGTTCTGACCAAGGTCCAGACATGGATTGAGGCAAATACTATCCTCACCCCCCTCCAGGCTGGCTTTAGGGCCCGCATTAGTACTATTGACCAGGTCTTTCGATTTGTTCTTATTTATTGGCGGACAGTCACCCTCCGCAAGGGTAGCATGTATGTTGCCTTTGTCGATCTTAAATCCGCCTTCGACCTGGTCTCACGGAATAAACTGTGGGAGGTCCTGAAGGAGATGGGGATGCCACTCGACTTACTCTCCCTGATTGCCTGCCTCCATGAGGATAATTACGCACAAATACGCTGGGGTGTGGCAGGTAATAAGACAGATCCCTTCCCTGTGCGTAAGGGTGTTCGCCAAGGATGCGTGTTGGCCCCCACACTGTTTTCTCTCTTTATAAATGGAATCGCAAACTTCCTTGATGCTATCCATACCGATGCTCCTATCCTAGCTGGAAGGAAAATTCCCAACCTAATGTTTGCGGATGACACGCTGATAATCTCTAAAACACCAAGTGGATTGCACTGTGCCCTCCACCGCTATGAAGAGTTTTGCCTTCTGAGGGGTCTTAAAATCAATGCCGCTAAGATAAAATTCATGGCATTTAACCAACATAGATCATTCAGAGGGAAAATGATGATGGATGGGCTTCCCCTGGAGCAGGTTGATGCCTTTGTTTATCTGGGCATCAAACTGCAAAAGGACATGAAGTAGAAGCCTCACATTGGAGTTATGACGCTAAGGCATCGGCAGCTAGCTGGTACCCTTAGAAAGGAATTTAAATCTTCTATGACAAAGCCCCTTAGCCCAGTACTCCAAATCTATAACAGCAAAGGTGTGAGAAAGCTTCAGTAATCCCTTCTCATTAAAAAGAATGAAGAAGACACCATGGACAGCGGAACATCCTTTATTCCCTTCTCGTCAGGATACAGGTACAGTTCAGAATCACGATAACCGCCACCCGCCATCAATATGCATCTCTCCCCACTTTTGAAAGATGCCCTCGCACTTGAAATCGGCACGAGCGCAGCAGCGCTCGTGTCCACTTCAAATAACAACAAGCAACACTTATAACACACCTCCCCCCTTTATTAAACAAACAAAACACACCGCAACAGATATATATATATATATATATATATATATATATATATATATATGAATATCATGTGAGAACAAAATCATTGAATTTGGCAGGTAACCTACGTACTCTTGAATTCCTAGACAAACATCCTGGAACAGTTGTACTTTGTTCGCCTGCAGATAATCCTCTGCAAGAATTGCCTACTAAGTTTTCATCAACATCCAAAAATACATTCGAGGTAGTACTATCATAGAGTGGTGCTTTACCCTTAAAAATTGAAACCCTATTAAAGTTCCAAACATTACCATCCTCCACACGTACAGCACTTCTAAACACCTCCACAACACGCACAGGATCCGACCAACTAGGGAAGCCCTTACGTATGAATCCACCTTTCTTTAGTCTCACTAAATCCCCCACTTGAACAAGGGAATTCCTAACCATTCTTGTTTTTAACAAATTCTCTCTCATTCTATTTTTGTAAGCATCCATCTTGCAGCGAATCTCTTTAAAATCTATCTCAGCCACTTCCCTAGTGCCTTATTCTTTCCTTTTAGCCACCATGGAACTAACTTAGTGCTGGGTTTACGACCCCTCAATAATTCAAATGGACTAATCAACGTTACAGCATTGGGAGATGTTCTGTAGGATAGCAACATGGCCTGTAAAGCTTTCTCCCAACCCAATCCACCTTTGACAGCTAACTGGATAGCCTCCTTAACAACACGATTAAATCTCTCAATTTGACCATTGGCCTCTGGATGAAAAACTGCAATTCTTTTATGAATAATGCACATTTTGTTAAATAATTCTCCATTTGCTTGCTAACAAACTGGGGCCCATTGTCTGTGACTAACTCTTGGGGAATGCCTTCTCTGCAAAAAACCTCATCTAAAAATAGAATAATGGCCTCCGAAGTAACCTCTTTAACCATCTTAATCTCAGGCCATTTTGAGAAATAGTCCATTAACACAATACCAAAAGAATGTTGATGGGGTAATACGTTAAATGGACCAATAATGTCAATACCCAATTTGCGCCAAGGAGATGCTGGCAAATCCACCGGTTGTGGACTAGCTAATAAAGCTTTAGCTGACTTATCACTGTTGACACACAAATCACAGGATCTTACATGATGCTCAACATAAGAATCAATACCTGGCCACCAAAAATTATCCTTCAAACGTCTCCTGATTATAGAAATGCCAAAATGTCCCTCATGAGCAATATTGACAACTAACTTCCTGAGACCAAAAGGTGGTATAAACTTATCTCCCCTCATAATTATGGCATTCTCTATTGCCAGTTCATCACGAACCTTGAAATAGCTGACTAAACTCCCTATCAATTCCTTTTCTTCTGGCCATCCTTTTAGTATGAATTCCTTCACCTCTTTAAGTTCTTGATCCTTACCCATTTCTTTGTCCCATAACTGCTCTTGAATTATAGAACCATCAGTAGACAATAGATTCACATCACACACCACATGTGCCACTTCACATTCATCTCCATCTCCACAATCCGATTCCAGGCATGGAAGAGGTAATCTTGACATGCAGTCAGCATGGATATTAGTTTTCCCAGGCACATACTCTAGAGTGTATTGGAAATTTTGTAATCTAGAAGAAAGTCTAGCCAATCTAGATGACAATGTGTGTCCGCCTCCAGGTGACAATATGTGAACTAACGGTTTGTGATCTGTTTTGATGCTGAATTTAGTTCCCCATAAAAATGGTCTAAAATGTTCAGCACCCCATACACATGCAAGTAATTCTCTTTCAATTACTGAGTAATGTCGCTCAGACTCTCGTAATGTCCTTGAAGCATACGCTACAACCCACTCTTTGCCCCATTCTTCTTGAATTAATACAGCGCCCAAACCACAATTACTTGCATCTACCATTACTATACAATGCTTGCCAATAACAAAAGGTTTGAGACATGGAGCCTCTCCCATCATTTTTTTGACAGTAGCAAAAGTGGCAGTCATAACATCAGTCCAAATAAATTTCACATTTTTCTTTAACAGAGTTCTAAAAGGTTCAATTAAAGTTGCATAATCAGGAATGAATTTTGCGTAAAACTCCACCAGACCTAAAAATGCGACTAACTGTTCTTTAGATTCAGGAATTGGGGCTTTACTGATGCTTTCCAAATGAGACAATTTGGGTTTGATACCATCTCCACTGATATTGTGTCCTAAATATTCCACTTCATGTTTCCTGAACCTGCATTTGTCTGCACGGAGGGTCATGTTCATTCTCATCTTTTCCGAAAACTAAAATGTCATCTTGAAACGCTATGGCTCCATCTAAACCCTCCAAAGTTTCTTTCATAAGTCTTTGGAAAATTGAAGCCGCGCTGGCGAGGCCAAAAGGCATCCTGCGAAATCTGTAAAGACCTTCTGGAGTTATAAACGTGGTTAGGTCCTTGGATTCTTCATGGAGAACCACTTGATGATATGCACTAGCTAGGTCAAGACAAGAGAACACACGTGCACCAGCTAATGTAGATACCATTTCATGCAAATTGGGAAGCGGGTGGGCGTCAACCCAAATGGCCTTGTTGAGACTGCGTAAGTCTATGCATAAGCGGAGATCTCCACCAGATTTGACTGAAATAACTACTGGAGAAACCCAGGGAGATGACTCCACTGGTTCAATTATCTTCTTCATGCACATGTCTTGGAGCATTTCTTTCAGTTTGTTCCTGTAGGACAAGGGAACATTCCTTACTTTATGACGTACAGGTATGGCATTGGCATGTAGTTTTATGTGATGTTTAAAGCCTTGATATTCTCCCAACGTGTTACTAAACAAGGTGGGAAATTCACATTTTATTTTAGAAGCAAGATCAGGATCACTGAAATTTTTGATTGACACACCCTTACACAATGTTGCATTAACAGAATAAACAGGAGGATCAGCTTTGGGATCTAATTTGATTCCCAAATTTTCTTGGTGTGGCCAGCCTAAGAGTGATTGACCAACTTCTGTGACATAAATCTTGCCATGCATGTTGCATTCATGGAAAGTTATGTCACTCCAGAAATACCCAAGTAGTTGTAACTTGTGCCCGGTATAACCACCCGGAGAGATATCAGGAGGTATAAGTTGTGTGTTAGGCCAGTTAGAGAGAACTATAGAGTGAGGTAAAATGGTGTACCAAGAGCATGAATCCACAAGTACACGAGTAATGACACCATTGATAATAACATCACAAGAAGGAAATTTAGTGACACCACTACCTTCGCTCACACAAATCACAGTATTAACATCCTGGTCGTAATCATCTAATTCATTATGTTCTTGTATAGCATAGACCCTTCTGGAGGGTGATCTACATACTATGGCAAAATGTCCCTTTTTATTGCATCTGGAACACACTTTACCCACAGCGGGGCATGACTTAAAATTCCCCAGATGATAGTTACTACCACATCTAAAACAATAACAATTATTGTATCTTGGTTCCTGCTTATGCCATTTGTTTCTGGTTTCGGGTTTTTGAAAAGTTTCATTCTTTTGGATTATGGGTTTCCTGGATTTGTCATATTCCTTATTAATTACTTGGACATTACTCATATCACAGGACCTAATTTCATGAACAAACTTCTCCGAGTGCTCAATGGCTTTTGCTATTTCAATAGCAGCGTTGAGAGACATATCAGAAGTAGTCCACAACCTCTCCTGTATTTTCTTGTTGTTAGTGCGCATTAGTATTTGATCTCTCAGAACATTGTTCAGTAATTAATATGTTCAAAATCACACGTGACTGCCAGAGATCTTAATGCTGACACATAAGCCTCAATAGACTCATCTGGTTTCTGTTTCCTTGAATAAAATGTAAATCTTTCCATAACAACATTGGTTTTCCTTCCATAACGAATGGAGAGCTGTTTGGACGCAATCTCATAAACACTTAAATTAGTTGTATTAACTAATGGGGGTAAAGTCTTGAATTCCTTGAGACCAATCCCACCCAGGCAGTGCTTTAATAATGCTAACTTTCTGTCAGCTTCACATTCTTCCCCCTCCATGACCTCCACATAAGCCAGGAACGTAGCTTCCCAAATGTCCCATTCCATTTGAGGTTCACCAGGAATTGATAAGAAAGCAGGAGGAGGTAAAATACCAGACATAATGTAAGAATAATAAAAAACAAATTAAGGAATGTGTGCTAATGTAATTAGATTCATGCAGTCTAGATACTTTGAGAATTAAGTTCTCTTGGACACGCGTGTGAAAATGTGTGCGTGTCACAGAGATGAAATCAAACCTGAAAGATGCTCTTCCAGCAATTAAGCTCCGTTGAAGAAATTCTCCGTTTGTAAGCAAACAAATGTTGCTTGAGGTTCCGCCTAGAAATCGTGATAACCAATGGCAGGCACGCAAAGAGGAAGGAACAAAAAGCGGAAGTCTTACGGACGTTGAAACGTAAGAGGCAAAGCGGCAAAAAAAAATCCAGTAAATCCTTGACGTTACGCGTGGGAGCGTTTCCGGATCGTCGCCAGTGTGAGAAAGCTTCAGTAATCCCTTCTCATTAAAAAGAATGAAGAAGACACCATGGACAGCGGAACATCCTTTATTCCGTTCTCGTCAGGATACAGGTACAGTTCAGAATCACGATAACCGCCACCCGCCATCAATATGCATCTCTCCCCACTTTTGAAAGATGCCCTCGCACTTGAAATCGGCACGAGCGCAGCAGCGCTCGTGTCCACTTCAAATAACAACAAGCAACACTTATAACAAAAGTGGTGAGTTCTGTCCTTTATGGGGCAGAGCTGTGGGGCTTAGAGAATGTGACCCAGCTAACCACAGCCGAGAATGCGTTTATACGCACAATCACTAGTTTGCCACAGAGTACACCTATTCTTCCCCTAAGGAAAGACTTAGGCAGGAAAGCTTTGTCAGATCTAGCCAGACTATGCCCAATTCTATTCTGGCGTAGATTATGGTGCACGCAGGAGTTGGCAGCCTACACAGAGGGCCTAAGGGATATTATTATCTCCGATTGTTTTCATTAAATCAAGTGGTTGCGGGATCTGAGAAGTTTGATTAATAAAATGGGCCTATCACACCTCTGGGACCACCCTTCCACCTCAACGTTCCCGTCAAAAAATAGCCTCAAAGAAATCTATTGGGAAATGGTTGCATTTGAAGATGTCAGGCGTCATGACCCAACCTCACTTTCGGGACTCTTTCTTCAGATAAAGCCATCTCCGAGTCTTGAGCCCTATTGGGACCTTATTAAAAAGCCCTTGGACCGGAAACTCTATTTTCAATTTAGATCTGGATCTCTGCCCTTGAAGTGTTTCTCATCCAAATGGTCTCCCACCGGAGACAATAAATGTCATGCATGCGTCACACATATAGAATCATATTTGCATGTGTTCTTTGCTTGGCCAGCTTATGCTGGACCGCGGAAAGCGTGGCTGGCTCAGCTTTGCAAGAACTTGGGCACAAGATCACATAGCACTGCCCTGCGAATTATTTGCTCTGACCCATCACCTAGGTACGCAATCCCGGTGGCTAAATTTTTTAGGTGGATATGGCACATACGTTGCAATCAAATTAGGGCGAGCAATTGAGCATGATGAAATGTTTTAAACCGTGTAGGCATTGTGGGCATATTAGGACATGTGAAGCTCATTAAGTCCCTTAAGGTTTTAGAGATTCTTTGCATCTGATGGTTTTAATCTAGCAATGGCATGTTATGTTATGTTTGACACAATGATAACTCTGACAGCTTATTTGCACAAACGTCTTAACCTAAATGTTTTAACCTGAGTTTTAACTTTCTATCCTTGTTGTTTTTTAATTTTTTTTTAATCTGTAATGCTTTTATGACTAGCAAAGTCGAATAAAGCTTGTTTGATGGTTTGATGATGAGGAAACCTAACAACTCATATCATCTAGTTTTGGATTACTGACATTTAAACACATGCACACGAACATTTGTAGTTCAAAACGCACATAGTGCCGCATTAATGAATAACATTGTGCGGAAGAAATACAAAACAACATTAGATATCTCGAATGGATTCTTCTGCCAAAATATAGCTCCAGAAAGCAGATATTTGACAGCATTATCTGCCCTCTGCACTCAGCGTCACTTCTGTCGTTTGCCCCAGGGATATAAGAACAGCCCGGGGCTATTCTCGGCAAGAGTGTCAGAATTATTACAAACATGCGACGAGGAGGCAGTGTCCTATGTAGATAATATTTATTTGATGGACGATGAATTACTTGAACACTTGTGCAGGGTGAACAACATAATTGTGAGTTTTGCCAACTTGGGCTACAAATTTAATTTCAAAAAATCAAAAACTGCCCATCTCACTTGTCTTATTTTTGGGGTATGAGCTATCACATGAAGGCAAGAGCCTGGCAGCCAATTTTTTAGAAAAGTGCACGCTGCTCCAACCTCCGAAGACTCTGAAAGGTTTGCAATCCATCTTAGGATTTCTAAATTTTGGCAGAACATACATTCTAGATTATGCAGAATGAGTAAAAGCTTTCTAAGACCTAATTAGACCTGATTTCGCAGCACATCAGTGGACACAGGAACATACAGATATTCTCCGTTCCGTTCAGGCTGACATGATAGCATCAAAACATTTGCACACGTGTGAATTCTACCAACTTGGTGATCCGGGTGGTCCCGGGTTTATCAGGATATACATACATCATTTACAATGAAGGTGAGACAGTCCCAATTGCATACAAATCACATTTATACACAAATGCTGAAATGCGATTTGCGGCCACAGAAAAAATACTGACAGCAGTACAGACTGCTGTAGTGAGAGAAAGAGCACTAGCACAGGGGAAACGCATAATCGTTGTATTCCCGGTACCAACTTTAGAAGCTGTTACCAAAGCGAGCATTCCAAATGCAAAAGCACTGCATCCGCGATGGATACAATGTGCTAATTCTCTCACTGCAACAGAAGTAGATTACAAATACGATCCTACACTAAAAACACAAGCATTCCTGCAGTACGAACAAGAATACCCTCTCCCGAATGAAATCTTGCCTCTAGAAAAATATGAGTACATCATTTACACTGATGGTTCTGCTCAGCCTGCCATTGGAAGTAAACAACAGTATAGCCTAGCATGTGCTATAGTGAAGGGACGTATGCAGGACGGTAAGTTTCATCCCAGCAATACAACTACACAATCTCTAGGAGATTGTACAGCGCAGCTGGCAGAACTGAAAGCCCTGATACTAGCACTACAATATACGAATCGGTAATTCCCCCACACTGATAGTGTGCGATTCATTCTACTGTGTACAGTCTTATAATGAATATCTTCATTACTGGGGCCAGAATGGGTTTAGAGATTCCAAGGGTTGCACAATTAAGCATAAATTGCTATGGGAACAAGTGGCAAAGCTATAGGAATGCCTGCCACTGGCTCAAGTTATTCACACCTTGAGTCATCAGCGTGTTGGCGGACATGTTGAAGGGAATTCACTGGCTGATGAAGCCGCCAAGGCGACAGTGCGAACTGCTGCCGTTGCTGCAATCACTTGTTCTCGCAAGAGGATAGACGGAGACATACTGATAGCTGTCAACGCCTTCGAAAAACGGCTCTGCCGTGCCAAAGGGCTTTCCACTCAAGTACTCCTATAAATTAGATGCACAAAATACACTGTATACTCAAATTCCAGGAGTGGGGGATAAAGTTATACTAAACATGGATCGCAGATTAGGTTTGATTCTAACTGCACACAAGGGTCTGGGCTCAGCACATGCAGGAGTCACTGCTACAATTTCACTACTGAAGCGGCAATACTGGTGGCCAAGTTTGTCTAAACAAACCAAGGGTTATGTCCTGAAGTGCGACATCTGCCAGCAGATGAAAGGTTCCACCGTAGCATGGCCACCGCAAACACCATTACTAATTTCAGACAGACCTCTCGCATGTGTCTATTTGGACCACTGCGGCCCCCTAAATTCAGATGGGGCCTACAAGTGCATCTTAGTGGCAGTGGATTCATGCTCTAGATTTCTATGGGTTTGGCCTCAGCACTCGGCTGACGCCCGAACTGTTATAGAGGATTTGCGAGTCTTCATCGGGACATACGCAATTGGCACATTACATTCCGACCGTGGCCCTGGATTAGCTCACTGGCTTACAAGGAAGCCATGGGAAGTGTGGGCGTGGCCTTGCGGCACTCCTCCCCCTACCATCCAGAGGGAAACTCGGTGGTGGAGAGGAAAAACCGGGACCTAAAGCAATCCTTAACAGCAAGGGTATTAGGTGCGGGCGGTAGTTGGGTCAATCACCTGTATGAGGTCCAGAGGGCACTAAACTACATGCCAAGAAAATCCTTGGGCGGACGTACCCCCTATGGGATCCTGTTTGGGACAAGAATGTGGGTACCTGACCTTGATTCTGCCAGCAGAGTGGCGGATGTAAAACCATTTGAATTGAATGATCGTTTGGCTGTTTTACAGGAACTCAATGAATTCCGGGCATTACAAAGCAACGTCCAAGTAAAACGCACCGCCACTGGGGAAGTGAAACCGGTACTGGCAAGACCTGCCTGGGTCCCGAAGATTGGGGACCAGGTCAGAGAAAAGATTGTGGACAAGAAGGAGTTTGGGCCATCTTACAGAGCACCTGTACCTGTCCTGGCAGTTGAAGGAACAAGAACAGTACTTCTTATGCCTCTTGCTGGCAAAAAAGAAAGAAGATTCGTCTCCATTGATCTGATCAAACCACACTATGTGGCCGATTCTCAACATTAGGCCGCGTGGAATCCTGAGTAGCCGCAGATCTCCTTTTGCTACTATACAGGAAGTTCAGATAGAAAGACGAATAATGTTTCAAGACTCCCCTGTGCAAAATGTAGGAGTATCAAATGATGGAGTACGAATTACACCAGTTGAAATTGAACAACATCCAACCACAACTGAAACGCAAATTGCAATTCGGCCCAATAATGACATTTACATCAATGTGCTTTCACGAGAAGCACCTGCCAGTTCCACAAACCCTGCAGAGCTACCAAAGATAGATCGAACTGCATCTGGCTACTTCATCAACTTTGATGACTTTTCTCCAGATCCAAGTGAACCTGAGCAATCGCCCCCCCATTTTCAAGAAAGAGAAATCTCGACAATTCTATCTCTGGCTGAAAAAGACTTACTTTGTGTCCCCTTGGTTGCATCTTTGGTTTGCATTAGGGATCCTGTTCCTGTTAATTTGGATTGATATAGTAACTGTCTCTTTCCTACTACTGAATGGACATTATCTCCCACACCGCTCTGCAGTACAATCTGTGAACTTGGCCCTGAAACCACATATGTCATCACACTGTGAACAGAGAGACCTGTCCCTAGTGAACATTACAGCAGTTCCAGTACCTGATGGTATAGTTTGGGATCGGGTTTCATATGATGTATTTGGTCCTACTGAACATTTGAAAATTCCTCATGTATTTAAAATTTCATTGAATGATTTCATTACCCTGGGTACACTCTCTGATGATTGGGACATTGAAACTGTAAATTCTATGCTCTCAGATTTAGAACAATCTGCTGCAATTTCTTACAGGGAATTGTATGAAGATATACCTGACTTCGACACTATGTATTGTTACCAAAATTATGGTCATCACTTTTTGCATAAAGCAAGTGTCCCACGCACCATTAACACTTACCATCAATTGGAACATTGCCCGACACCACCGAAAGGTAGTTCTGCCACATTCGCAGAGAAATGTGCATATTTTTCAGGGTTCTATACATCAGACCCAACGTCATACTACTATAGGCTTGCGCAAACGAATGCAACTGCGAAGAAAATTATGCTGACAAACACCAACCTTATATATTCAGCACCTTTTATCTCCCAACTGTCTATACAAGGTTTCGACTATTGGAGGGACAGAATAGACACAAAATCCATCTGGGGGACGAAAGATTGGCAGGTTCAAGGAACAGGGGCTTTATTTAGAGCTTGCCTCATATCATTACAGATAATATTCCTGAACAGAACAGTACAACAGACTACCTGCTACGGGTTTGCAAAAATAAAAGACCTGAAGGCACCACGCATCTCCTCGCCCACACCTATTGAAGGTATATCGAATGATACACTGATAAGTGAGGAGGTACTGGGTACAATGATACAGAATGGTACATACAACTCATCAGCTCCCACTTGGAAGCGATGGTTGGTTTGGCCTATCGACACGAATAGGTGTCAAACAAGATTCAAGGAATCCCCCAGAGGGTTTAGTATCCATAGGCCTGACCCACGCTATGTACACACAGACAACCCAGGTGTAGTGACTTCTTATAGTGTTGGGAAGTTATGCCTAGAATGGCTAAAAACCTCAACACTACTACAGGTGAAACAACACTTGTCCCTTCTGTCTGATAACATTGATCTTAGGGATTTCTTGCTAGGTCCCAAGAAACTGCGTAAAAAACGCTTCTTATATGCCATCTATAATGAAGTGTGGAAAGTCTTCCAATAGGAAGCTGCTGAGAGATTACATGAGATTGATAGAATTAACCTAGAAAAGGCATTAGCTGTGGTAGACAATGGAATGACCAAACTTTCGTCACATATTTATTCACTGGGCAACATTGTGTTCTCAGCAATTGACAAAATGGAACAAGATTTGTCTATTCTACATCATGGGAAATCTCAATTGCACTCCATTGTGCTTTTAAGCTGGACGCTACAATCATTGCGTTCTGGCCACGTGCCATGGCGGAACATTAACGGCACAAATTTGTTTTTGGCTTATAATCTGACCGATAGACAAATGACCATGGCACGCAGACATGCGAAATACACCATGCTGCTCATTGAAAAATTAGAGAAGTTACCTTTTACATTAGTAGAGTCACCGTCTATGGAATGGTTAATTCATGGCTATATCACACTGCCAATCACGACATTCCAGTCCCAATACTGCCTTAGATACCACCAGGTAGGCAGGTATGAAGCGTTGGGTGAAGGGTACATACAGGAAACCTGGGAGTTGCCATATAGATATAGGTGTAGAACTAAGGACACTGACGTTTTCTTAAGTGGTACAGACTGTGAGAGGCTTAAAGTGGGTCTTTAGTGTGTAAGGAGTTCTCGCTTCACGGAGCGTGTAATGGTTCAATAGCGAATGTATCTTGCTATTTGAAAGGCTCCCCAGCTGCCGTGATTCATCCAGTTTTCAAGTTACTTTTCAATGGGAGTTATTTAATTCTGAATGATCAAGGATGTTGCGGGATGGCGCCAGGCATCGCGTATCCAGTCACAGTAAACTCCAGGGTTATTTGTTGTAAGCAAGTATTTTTCCCCCAGCTCGCATAGTTAGGGAGGCACCACTGTGGCCTTCATTGATTGTTTCCAGTATAAGGTTTGATTCTCTGAGCAGACTGAAAGCCATGTTGTTTCAACAAAATGTGCTATCAGTGGTGGGCATCCTGATTTTAATCCTATTGATTCGCAATCCTTCAAGACATGGAGAGAACACTGCTGGAATGACGTTGTGGTGAGCCGAGGCGTACCTGGGTATGCCTCGGCTTCGAGAGCTGAGTGAGCATTGGGTCCTGTCTTTTAGACCAGTCTGGCTGGACTGTGTCCTCCTGCCTGTGTTCCGCTGCCTCTTCTGCGGATTTGGATGTGTGTTGGACCTCTATCCGACACTTCCATCGGTTGCACCACCGGACATAGACATGCTCCTGGAGCCCATGCAGGCCCACGTGTACAGTTGTCCACAGCGTATTCCCATGTTGATGACGGCATTTTTAGAGCCTCCAAGGGATGCTTCAGCTCCTGTTGGAAGGGAAATCGGCTCTGTTCCAGAGGTACAGCATCGGTTCCAGGCGTGCAGGCATCTAATTCTTCCCCGGCTGCTGCTGTGGGAACCAGAGATGACCATCTTTGCTCACTCGACGTGATATTGGAAGTGCTGGAGGGATTGCCACCTGCGGATGCAATGTTCAGCAATGTTGAGTCTTCAGCACGGGATTCATAAACAATCTGGCCTTTCCTATGCTGCGAACTATTCGGCGATTTTTTAAACATTTACCAAATTAAAGGTCAAAACTGACTTTGGTTTACTGAGCATAATGGCTTTCAAGGTCCTCAGTGTATTAATAAATAAACACACATACAAGTTTAAAGGACCTTTTGAGACGCTTTTAGGAAAATGGTTTTTCTTTTTGGACATTTTTCAGGCTTTTAAAATGCTTTTAGAATTTTAGTTATAAATAATTTTTATGCTTTTTATGGCCTTAGTTTTATTGTTATCTAGCTAACCCTGATGACCTTTTGATGAGGAGTGGGTGTCATGTCCTTTAGGATAGTCCTGTCATGAATGCCCCCTTTTACATACATTGTCCCATCCACACGACAATAACGGTTCAGAATAGGTGACCTTTTACCTAGTAGTTTGCTCCTGTCTCTTTGACGCCAGGCTCTTAGTAGTTTATCATAATCCCTGTACCTGACGCACATAAACATGTCCTCAGGCACTGCATAATTATTCTGTATAAGGGTCACCACTTTTTTTCATCCTTGGCCACAGGCCCGATGTGCATGATCACATTTGTTTGGAAAAACATTTGATTGTTTTCAAAACATTTATGATTGTTTTCAAAACATATCAATTCTAGAAGAAACCCTAGAGTGACCACTCTAGTATATAAGACCCTTATTTTCCCCTGAAAAAATACAGGAGAATTCCTTCCACGCTGACACGGGGTCCTGCATGCTGAATCTTCGACATGCAGCCGTCTGACATCCCTTGCGGGGTGTCATCCTCGGAGCAGAGACGGGGTGTTTCATTCTCTACCATCAGGTGAGGGGGTTGGTTCTTCCCTAGGGGATTCTTAGCTTTATACATATATATATCTATACACATATATATGCTACATCTGCCGATCTAGGCTAGGTACATTTAGGCAAATTACGTAGGGTGCGCATTATAGGAGCATGCAAGTGCTACTGTCTTATCTGAACTGTATATGTTCATCTTCTTAGCACTATGGTAGAAATGTATCTACTGTTTACTATATTAGTACTTGCGATTTCTTTCATATGCTTCTGTCTCCTGATTGTCACAGCAAATATGTTTTACACAAGACTGACGCTGGACCAATAAATACTTAATGAAACGACCTAATCGCCATCCTGTGCATTTTCTGAGAATAAGCAAGCACGAGTGACTGAGCGAAAAGTACTGTACTGTTTTCCACGATCCCTGAGGAATCGGGGTTGTCATGTTCAGTGGTTGCCAGAAACTACCTGCACCACTGAAAGATACAGGGGGTGGTAGTGGCACTGTAGAGCTAGCTGGTTGTTGTAATCTAGCAAGTGATTAATGCATCCTCTTTATTGTTGCCCTTTGCCTTGCTGCTCAGTCTATGTGATGTCATCAGAATGTTGAGAGTGTTTGAGTGGAAGAAGGAATCAGTTGGTGTGGAAGGGCTGAGCGGCAGGAGGCTGCTCCTGGTGGGGCATTGTATGAGGCCTAGCATGAGACTTGATATGGATCCTATCTGAAGGATAAAGCTGTGATCCTGAACTACATCACTGGACTACGTATCTTTCATTTAACCTTAACACTGGTCTAACGGCTGACATATCCTGTGGGGATGTCCGGAAGTGGTTTGGACACCAAGCCCTCAATTTAGGTCGTTCAAAACATGCAGGTCCTGTGGATTTGTAGGAACTACACAACAAGGTAATGTGAGAAAGGTTGTGTTATGTCATTAATGAAAGAGATTTAAGATATGCTTCCTGCAAAGACAAGTATCACATTATGTTCCTTACACATAGTAGATGGAATTGGTATATTTCTCAATTAACGTCCATTTCGACCTTTGCATTATACATAGGATGAATCTACACTGTGGAACAATTCTTAAGGTGATGCTGAACTTCGTGAAATGGTTGGAAAAATAGTCCTTGGCAGCGAGCCTAGTAGCCTTGTAACGGAGGAAAATGCTGTTTTAATCAAGGTAATTGGCCACTGTTTGAGATTACACATAATTGTGCCAAGAAACACCTTATATGAATGATCATGTGTCTGGGGGCATTCACAGTGTGAGTTCAATGTGTCTCTTTTTCCAGCTTCCTTTAAATCAATGTTTCAAACTCAGTCCTTAAAAGGATACTGCAAATTTGTGCTTTAGCTAATGTAAGTGTAATGCCCTTGAGCTGCTGGTTTACTGACGGGTTTGCTAAAAACATCTTGGGGACATTCGGAAAGCTTGTCTGGGAATGCATTCCGCTCATTGTTTACCATTGGCTTTGTGGTTTGTAACTTATATTTGCTTGCCTTCTATTTGCTGACTGTATTTGTTATAGGCTGTTCATCTCGAATTGGTCCCTTCTGTGGAGCATAGCCTATTTACTGTATTCTTCTACAGTGCTCGCTATTTGTAAATGGGCCTTTAAATCATGTTATATTTGCTGTGCATTCAAAGACAGAGGTCAAATGTTAGGCTCCATCTTCAGAGGGAGGTTGCTGTTTACTTTTCTTTTTCTGACTTCAAAGTTAAGGGATTAATGTGACAATCTTGATGTTAAAGGAAAGGTTTTTATCTAGCACACAATGACATATAAATGTCTGTAAATGAACTGTGTAGATCTTTCAGAATATATCAGAATTAGGAAAGCACAAATGAAGCACTTTTTTTGTAATTCTGAAGTGTGGTGGAAACAAATATTTTAATACGATCAAAACAAATCAATACACTAGGTGGTGACATTTTCACACATTATTGTTTATGCAATGTAGACTTTTATCAGTAAAACTGTATGTCTGTGCAAATGTAATGGTCATTTCAATTAGAAATGTGTTGTCTGCAATAGCAGTACGCTACCACACCATGCATACTCCACTTTACGTCACTCCACTCTACTCTGTACCACTCCACGCCTTTGCACTATACTCTATGCCACTGCACTCTGTGTCACGGCACTCTAGGCCACTCCAGTTTACACCACTCCAGTCTACACCACTCCGGTCTACACCACTCCAGTCTCCGCCACTGCACTCTATGCCACTTCACTTTATGCCTCTCAACTCTGCACCACTATGCTCTATTCCTTTGCACTCTACAGCACTCTAATCTGCACCACTGCACTCTTCACAATGGACTCTACACCACTCCAGTCCAGGCCACTCCACTCTACTCTGCACCACTCCACTTTATGCCACTCCACTCTACTTTGTAACATTGCACTCTATCACATTGTATTCTATGCCACTGTACTCTATGCCAATACTCTACACCAATGCACTCTACTCTGTACCACTCCACTCTATGCCACTCCACTTTACACAAATACACTCCACATCACTCTAATGTACCCTGTACCAGTGCAATCTATGCCACTGCACTCTATGCCACTCTACTTTACACCATTGCATTCTGTGCCACTCTATGCCACTTCACTCTACCCCTGCGCCACTCCGCTATACCCTACACCACTTCACTCTACACTACTTCACCCTATTCTGAAACAATCTACTCTTTGCCACTGCACTCTACGCCACTGCACTCTACTCTACACCACTCTACTCTACACCACTCTACTCTATACCACTCTACTCTGCACCACTCTACTCTGCACCACTGCACTCTATTCCACTGCTCTCTACACCATTGCACTCTACACCAATCTACACTGCACCACTGAACTCTACACCACTATACTCTACTCAACAACACTCTACTGTACGCCACTGTACTCTACACCACTCTACACAACTGCACTCTATGCCACTCTACTCTACACCACTCTACTCTACACCACTGCACTCTACGCCAATAGACTCTACACTACACCACTGCACTCTACGACACTCTAATCTGCTACACTGTACTCTACACCACTCTACTCTGCACCACTGTGCTCTACGCCAATGCACTCTAAGCCACTACACTTTATACCACTCTGCTCTGTATCACTCCACTCTACACTACTCCACTCTATGTGACTGCACTCTATTCTACTCTGCACCACTCTGCACTACGCCACTGCACTCTACACCACTGTACTCTACACCTCTCTAATCTACACCACTGCACTCTACAACACTGCATCAAATGCCACTGTACTCTGCACCACTCTATGCCACTATACTTCACTCTACACTGCACCACTCCACTCTGTGCCACTGGACTCTGCAACACTGCACCCTATGCCAATGCACTGTAAGCCACTGCATTGTATGATGCTGCATTCTGTGCCACTGCAATATCTGCCACTGCACTCTACGCCACTGCACTGTCACTCTACTTTGCACCACTCCACTCTACACCAATGCACTCTATGCCACTCTACAACACTCTACACCAGTCCACTCTACTCTATGCGACTCCAATCCACTGTATGCCACTCTACGTGACTCCACTCTATGCCTGTCCACTACACAACAATCTACGCCACTCCACTCTATGCCATACCACTTTACGCCACTCCACTCCACACATTGCCACTCTATGCCACTCTGCCCCACTCCACACAATGCCACTCTACTCTATGCCACTTCACTCTATTCCACTGTGACGAGGTGCCTGCCCATGACCCGCTGAGAGGGGACGATGCGGACCTGTTCCCCTCTCATGTTTCCCCTCTCCTCTATTTCCAGTCTGCTGCTGATGTCAGTTACCGGGACCTGCACTGTGCCTTTAAGAATCTGGATCTCCAGACTCCTGACCCGACACATGTGACCTGGTCACATGCACCTATCAGCGACCGAAGGGGATCAGAGGAGGAAGTGAAAGAGACCGGCATCTCAACAGCGAGCGCGTCTGCGGAGCCGAGTTGCCTCTTGCCTGAAGCCACGGAACCTGAACAGCCTGAGAGCCTAGACGACCCGCTGCTGGAGTCTCCTACCGGAAAGAGGGAGCCGGACCCGATTCGGCGCTGCGACCACGCCAGCCACGTTCCTGGAGGACCGTGGCTTCAAGAGGTACGTGATCGTGTCTCGGCCTTTTGGGTAAGGGTAGGGGAGGCGGGACGGCACCCAGCACCATAGTGCCGAAGTAAAGGACGCGCTGGGTTGTAGTTCCAACTAGTCAAGGCTTGAAGTGCAACGCGCGATTCACTGGTGGCGGCATGCGGGTCTTACGTCCCCCACTCCCTTCCCTGTTCAGAGTATTCCCTCCACGGGACCCAGTCTTACGGACTTGTTCTTTTCCTTTTTTTCCCCCATTCTGACTGTCTGCACTACGGAGCGTGAGGATCCGAAGAGGACGCAACAACTCCTGGGCCCGTGTACGGACGAGAACTGAAGCTGACGCCTTGTTTCTCCCCCCCCCGCCCCCTTTTGAACCTGTCTGAGCATCAGGACACTAATAAAACCCTTGAAACTTTACTTTTCTCTGTCATTCTGTCTCCAAGCGCCACATCCACTCTATTCTACGCCACTTCAAGTCACTACACTCTACTCTGCTCAACTTCACAAGACTCTACGCCATGCTACTCCACTCTACTCTGCTCCCCTCCAGCCTGCGCCACTTCACTCCACTCTACGTCACTCTACTCAGTGCCACTCTACTCAAGGCCACTCTACTCTATGCCAAGCTACTCTATTCTATGTCACTCCACTCTACTCTGTGCCACTCCACTCTATGCCCCTGCACTTTACTGTTCCCCACTTTACGCCACTCCACTCTACATTATTCCACTCTATGCCACTCCAAGCCACTCTACGCCACTCTACTTCACTATATACCACCCTACGTCATGTTACTCCACTCTGCTGTACAACATGGCTGCAGGACATTGGCAAAGCCAATAGTTCTCGCATAGGCAAAATCTATTGACTTTGCCAATGCTTGTCTTCTTTGTGAAGTACATATGTTTTATCTCTCTCCCTCGTAAGCCTCTCTATCCCATGTTCCTGTATTGTAGCTATTGATGTCTCTCACTTCTGTGGTTCTTTGACCCCCCTGCCACCCTCTGCTCTCCGAATCCTTCTGTTTAGACTTTGTGTTTAGACTTTGTTTTCCCCCCTGCCCTCTTGTTGCTTTAACCCTTTCCTTTACCCATTGTGCCATGAAATTGTTGTTTTTAAAAAAAGCGTGTCTTCGCTACTATCTCCAATTTTTTTTTTTTTTTTACCTTTCTGGGCCCCACTACAAGAAAATACCTTGCTCCACCAAGAAGTGGATGAGGAATTCTTTTGTTTTAGTAGAATGTTAAGCCTGTACAAGCCTTGCTGGAGGTTAATGGGAGAGAATTGCTGGCCTTCACGCTCCCCTTGCAAAAGGCCTGCACTAATCTCCATTAAGCAGCAATCCTTTGTAGGTCAAAGCCTACCAGATAGCACAGCTGTCTGGTTTGTAAAGGCATCTTGGACATTCTGAACGATGACCTAGGAATGCATTCCGCTCAGTGCTTACCATTGGCTTTGTTTGCTTTATATTTGCTGGCTTTCATAGTTCAGGCTGTCCAGCATGCCTTGGTACTGCCAGTGGAGCATCCCCTGTTTACTGTATTCTTCCACGAGTGCTCACTTTCTATAAATAGGTCTTTAAATGTTGTTATTATTTTGTTTCATTTGCTGTGCATTCAAAGACAAAGGTCAAATGTCAGGCTCTATTTTCCAAGGGAGCTTAGAGTTTACTTTTCTTTCTCTGACTTCAAAGTGACAAGATTTATCTGACAATATGGGAGTGTGAAAGGAAAGGCTTTTTTCTAGTTCACAACAAAATGTAAATGTCTGTAAATGAAAAAAGCAAATATTTCAGAATATATAAGAATTAGGAAAGCACAAATGAAACACTTTTTTTTGTAATTCTGAAGTGTGGCAGAAACAAATATTTTAATACGATCAAAACAAATCAATACACTAGATGATGCCATTTTCACACAATACCGTTTGTGCGCGTATAGTTTCATCAGTAAAACTATGTCTGTGCAAATGTAATGGTCATTTCAATTGAAAATGTATTGTCTGTAATGTCAGTGCGCTACTACACCATGCATACTCCACTCTATGCCCCTCGAATCTACGACACTCTGCGCCACTCCACTCCATGACATTCTACTCTACTCCACTCCCAACTACGCCACTCCACTCCATGACACTCTACTCTACGACAATCCACTATATGCCACTCTATGGCACTCCACTCTATGGCACTCCACTCTACAACACTCCGCTCCAATCTACGACATTCTCCTCCAATCTATGCCACGATACTCTATGCCTCTCTGTGACACTCCACTTTACAACAGCCCTTGCCACTCTACTCCACTGTGCACTACTCTACTCCATTCCATCCTACTCTACTCCACTCTATGCCATTCTAATCCACTCTACTCTATGCCACCATAATCCATGCCACTCTACTCCAGTCTACGCCACTCCAATCTACGGCATTCTAATCCACTCTACTCCACAACACTCTACGACATTCCACTCTATGCCACTATACTCCACTGTATGACACTAACCTCCACTTTATGGCTAATACACATTGGCAAAGTCAATAGCTCTTGTATAGGCGAGATCTACTGGCTTTTCTAATGCATGTTGAGACGACCTCTCCCCACCTAGTACCCACACATCTTTTTTCCCCTTACTTCACCCCTTTCTGCTGGTTTTATATTGAAGTGACATCAACTAGTTCTTGCCCCAACGCCATACTTTAATTTGCCTGGGGCTTTGTAGCAGAAGTGTTTTGTGTACCGCCTTGCACTACATTTCTTTGGCGTTGACTTGTGTGCTGAATTTACCTAAATGTAAATGTTTAAAAGAAAATCTTCATCAGCTTTCATATAGAAAGATCTTATGCAACGTTTCACTTATTAAGGTACCAGTGGTCTGAAAATTCATGAAAAAGTTAAAAAAATCTTTCCATTAGCTAGACCAACAATACTGAAATGATATTTGATTTGCATAACCAGGTTAGTGTGGTCACCAATTGAACCCAGGTTCAACTCCACAAAAGCCACATGTAACATGCTACATTTGACTTTTGTGGATCCTGCTTTCAACCGAACGTTTCTCGAAACCTGTCAAGAATGTGTTTCTGTTGACATTCATACCAATTTGAAGGGTAAGTTAGAAACAGTATTATGGATCATGAACAAGTCACAGTAGGAAGATGGTACCAAAGCACTATCTGAAATTCCTACCAAAATATTTTGCATAAACCAGACAATTTAAATACCCTTTTTAAGAACCCCAGTCAGCAACAGAGAGAAAGTTGCACACAAAGGAGTTCAGAAAGTCAACAAGACTGTATGTCACGTTTGGAAATAATGTCTGACGTAAAACTATCATCAGTTCAAAGTAGACTAGTGGACATGGATATGTTGTCAGTTGGCAGGAAAGTTGTTTCACAGCACTTCAACGGTCGGTGGAATTATGGATTTGCAATCCAATTCACAGAAGGTTCTCTTTAAAAACTGGAGCACTGGAGCCCACAACATTCTCCAAAAATGGAGGGTTTGTGGTGAGGAGGGTCCTGATGATGAAGCATGCTACTTTGGTGGGTGAGAACCTTCATCCTTTAAGGAGCGAATTCTCGCAATAAACAAATATCCAGACTTCCAATAAATTATATATATACCTTCTTGGGACCAGATACTCTGTGTGGCCACCATCATAACCAGTGATACTCAAAGTACGGCCCAGGTCAACAGCAGCACTGGGCTGCTGTTTACTCCAAATCAGCCCTAACATTAAAAATGTTAAATAAACGGGCAAACATTTGTTTTCAGATTAGTTGAAGTTATAGAAAGGAAGTAACTAAAGTTTCCTGCACCGATTAACTTTAGGAACACTTTGATTTTTAAAGACGTCTTGCAACAAACCTATAAAAAATATGATAAAGCTTCTTCAAAATTAAAAAAGTGTATTTCTTTAACATGCAGCTCAACTTAGTACATCATATTATATTAGTGCATTGAGAAGAGTTTACAGGTTTTTTTTAAGTGATATTTTCAAACATGAATTTAAGAAACATTCATGCTTCCTTCCACCCACACTGACAACAATCGGAATAGTGAACTAAGAAGCGAGTTACTTGTTAGGTGCACTCTTTGGGTGGCCTGGACTGCTATTATATATGTCTGACATTATAGTTTATTAAATCATGCTGTGGCGAGGCGCTGCCTTGTGAGACACCGGACACAGTAAAGGAAGGCTTCCCTCCTTACCTTTCTCCATGTCCCCTCCTCTACTTGCAGAACATGTCTCCGGAGCAGCACTGGTACTTTAAGGCCGTATCATCATCAGACTCCTCCCCCATTCACGTGACTAGGTCAGGTGACCTGGTCGATTTCAAGGCAGAGAGAGGAGGAAGTCCGCGACATTCGTGTGGAGCATTGGGAGCACAGAGACCGGAACCAAGGGAAGAAGGACGGTGTGTGCAGACCTTCTTCGTGGCTCCTGCGCTGGGAGACCTGGCGGCATCCACCGACGAGGAGAAACCCACACCGGAAGGACGTCGGAACCCTCCCAGAGAAGAAGACTTAGAGGGGGAGCCGGACCCCATCCGGCGACGCGCAGAGACGAACCGCAGCCCAGGAGGGTCGTGGCTTCACAGGGTACGGGGACACCTGGAGGCTGTGTGGGGCAGGGCGGCCGGGGGCGCTAAGGAAGGGCTGACAGGAGGGAAAGTGACCCCAGGACGTACCCCTCCGTGCTAGCCTCCTCCCGCGTATAGACGCTGCTGTTGCTAGTGCCGCGAATAAAACACTGGTGTTGGGTCACGGTGCTACCTCCCATCACTTCCCTCCCCCTGGAGCACTTCTTACAAAAAGGAAACCGTCTCCTTACGGAGTGTCTTGTTCTTTCTTTTTTTTCTATGTTCTCCTGCTGGCGGTGGCGAGTCCATGACCCCTACTCCTGGGAACCCTGAAGAAAGAGACCAGGCAGAAGTCCCCCCTCCCCCCCCCCCCACTCTCTGACGGAAGAGAGAGGAGATACTCCTAAACCCGACGAGGATAAGGCCATAAACTTCATTTGTAATTAAGGAAATAAAGAAACGCGCACTAAACTCTATCTTCGTGTCCCTGTCTGCTTCTCCACCGTGCCACACATGCACAGGAGAAGGTTTTGTACAGCACACGTCCTGAAGTCATGAAGCCGTGTATTTCAAGATCCTCTTATGTGTGATAATGAAGGGAAAAAGGAGAGAAAGTGAAATAAAACAATTGTTTAGAATCACACAAAGTGGGGAAGCCGGGATTGATCCCAGTTTTTCTGGTTTCACATCATGCAATTCAGCCACTAGATGCGCATGCTTCACTTCCCCTACACCCACCTTACAATCAGTGCTTTAAATGGGGAACAAATAAGTGCAGGTACTCATTAAAATGAGCTATGAGTGTGGCAAGTGGGCGGGGCTAAGGACAAGACACATAAGACACTATTACTATGTAGTATTCATATTGCCCTTGATAGTAGTCTTTAATTCCCTCTATGTGCAGATTCCCTCTGCACATGTGGCACAAGACATATATAGTAATTAACCGCTAGTATGATGTCATGACCTTCAGAAATATGTATTCAGTCCATTGGAAGGAAAAGGTTAGACTGGATAATCATCTTGATGCCTCAGGAGATTCAGAGCCAATTTGCCAGGTTTAGCACTGCACATAATAATCAGCAGAATCTTGATGATGATTTCTATCCACTAGTATGTGAACTTGGCTGCGCTCTGTGTTATCTGGTCCAGTAGTGTATGATCTGGGGCCAGTGAGTGGTTGATTTTGGCCCAAAAGTGTGTGAAATTGGCTCAGTACTGTATGATCTTGACCCATGCTGTGTTGTCCTAGGCTAGTAATCAGTGGACATGGCTCATAACAGCCTGTTGTTAAGCCATCCTCATCTGATCCTGAGCCATTGCTGTGATTTAGGCCAGCAATAATACTGAACCATCGACTTACTATCTTGTGCCAGTGATGTGGGGTCTTAGCTCAGCCCTGTCTGATCTTGGCTCAGTAATTTTAGATCTTTGCTCAGTGCTTTGTTTTGCACAGAGGACATAATGAAAAGATCAGGGTAAGCTGATGAAGACCACCATTTATTTCCTAATTGCATGCAAAACCTCATGCGGGGAAGTTCAAATTATATTTCAGCTTTTCCATGCTGTCTTCATTCTGATGAAAGCTAAGAAGAAAATACATTGCAAAAACTGTATGTCTCTAAAACTATTAGGTATTCCCAATATGTTGTCAGGTATAGAGTAGGATGTGTAATGTGAGTGGTCCTGGTCCTTCCACCTATCCATACCATAGAAAGAGATTGAGGGTGCAGCTGCTGGAGAGCAGTTTCAATGAACACACTCATCCATCACTGCTTTCTCAACTTGTTTTGTTTTAACCAGGCAACATCAATTCATACCTGCGAAGTCCTGCGCACTCTCCCTTCAGCCCCACAGTTTTCAAGTTGTTCTCGTTTTAAGGGCTTATTCTAATTTCCCCTTGCACGAAAGGGGCATATTCATGAGGCCCGTTGTATTTATATGGACTGGCCACACCAGCCCAGCCAAAGGATCTTTAGAACAAATTTGATAGATTTTTTGCAAGTGCACACTGCCATAACTGTGTGTGATATTAGACCTGGACAGTGTTGTAGGTCAGTGTTATGTTATCTAACCACTGTGGTATATTGATTATTGATAGCACAGTATGTGAATTTATGCCATTGCTATATACTGGACAAGAGCTGGGTAATTTGTATGCACTTGGTGATACCTGGCCTAATTTTTGTGATACTGTCACAACGTTGAGTGATCTTGCCTACCACTTTCTATATAGGTGGACTGGGCCAACACTGTATATTGAGATAAGAGCTACTAATGCACCAACATTATGTACAGGGAACTGACTATACATCTTATTAAATGTTTACCAGCTTCGCGGAGAAGTAGATTGGATTGCACCTGATGTAGAGGCATGTGTATCTTCAACACAAGACAGAAAGGCTTTCCACAGTTTGCCAGATGTAGTGATTGTATTAATGATTGTTAAGAAGTAGCAGTGCAATTGGCATAATACTGAGTTGGTTCATTAAATTAACTGAAAGTGCCCCTAGTTCTCTTCTCTGGTTGCTGCATTTGAAAACGCCTGAATAGGTCCATACTGGATGTAGCTGCACACTGTAAATAAGGTGTGATAGGGATGCTTTCTAGGGGCCAGCCTTTCTTTACAAGGTGAAATGGGAAGACTTTTAACTTCCTATGTTAACAAACAGTAGTGTAAACATCTGCTGGGAATAGGCCATAAATCACTATTAATGCAGCTAAGCCATCGGCCCCACGGGGTTAATAATCAGTGTGGCCCTGGAAACGGACTGGAATAACAGCATCAATGACTTCAATATTAGCTGTATGTACCAAAACACATGAGAAATGTACTATTAATAAAATAGGTTACCTCGTTATACAACATGAAGGCCAATCACAATCATATGTTAATATTTCCTGCTTTTGTAATATCTGCAGCTTCTTAATGCCATACTCTTATATGCTTGGATGTGGCGGGATACTTATATATTCTTGAGTGCGCATTCACAGAAACAAGCAGCAATGCACACACAAAGCATTCCAAGAATGTCCTTTAAAATACCTCCTGAGTGTCTGGATTCTCTCCCTCTTTCACTTGCTATTCTCACACACACAAACATGCACACACAAGTAGGCAAACACCCAGACACAAGCAGACACTCACACAAAAGACTAAGGTGGGATAAAGGCCATTTTACACTCCTGATCCCTGGCGGCTTGCTTAATTGCTGCTGTCATCGGGATGCCTGGATTCCAGTGTGTGCACAAATGCACAGGATAGTGTGAATGTGATTGACAGCACAGGGCCGGAATGGACCCTGCTCTGTCAAACACAGCGTGATGGTAAACACCGGACATTATGCAAATGAGCCCTGCTGAATAGTTTAGAGGTGGCTCCGCTTGAGCTACAGAGGCGCTTTGGCTGTCAGACAGCCTCGTTTGTGCTCGTGAGCACTAGCAACAATGAGCCTACCTTTGACGAGTACCGGTACTCTCCTTGGCAGCAGAGAAGTGCCGGTACTCAGAGCGATAAAAATAAGAAGTGCTGGTACTCAGTACCTGTGAGTACCGGCCCAATTAAAGCACTGCTTACAATCCCCAACACATGGTGCAAGGGTGCCTGCGTTGGCACTAGGCAGCCGTGTGTGCACCAGCGCAGGCAGAGAGCAGGAATGTGCCATAGATATATAGCGCATTCCTACAGCGCAGCAAGGTGTCTTGCTGCATTGCATGAAATATGGCCCTAACTGTAATCTGTTATACGCAGTGGAATTCACAGTCGGTGTGGAAAGTCTGCTTTTAATGTGGCGTGGAGCCGCAATGGGTTAAAAAAAACTAGTATAAGTATAACCACTCAGAGGAGAACGTGTTTGTGTTAGCCAGAACTTGTGTTTCAAAGTTTCGAGGTTCTTTGCGTCTTTTAGTGCTTTAGAACCAGTCCTGGTTGGGATGGTTTTATGCATACAGTTGGCATCCTGAGCAACACAAAGAATCTACTCGACGCAAGTCACCAAAGAGAATATTAACAGAGATCAGAAGAACATCTTGGTTGTGACACAATAGATAGTAAAATAGAATCCAGGGAAAGTGAACAAATTAACAGAACAATTTACACAAGTGACCTTAGAAACATCACTTTCTCGCAAGCGGGCAGCACACATTGGATGGAATTCTGGGCTGGGGAACAGAATGTGTCAGAGACAAGACACCCCTTGAATCATATGGGTCCAAAGACAGCACTGACTACGCACAAGTCTTCTAATACATTTGCTTCCAAGAGATTGAGATGGGTCACATCATGAAAATGTATTATATTCTGAAATGGAGGAACACACTCCTGACAATTATCGAGAAAATCCCAATTATCCTGGTTTTGGGTCAAAGAAGCATGTTTCTACAGGCAGAACATGTTCCAGGACAAAAAGGTAACTCAGTAGATCGCCGAAATCGCAATCTGCAAGGCTTTGGGGAATACGAAGTGTAACAGCAGATAGCAAACATTTTCGTGCAGTTAGTAGCTCTCTCGAAAAACCTGTTTGCAACCAGAAAATCAGTTGAAAATTGCAAATCTCTGCTTCCAGGTGCCGACAGAAGGGATTACACAGGAGTACTCTACTCTGGATTGGCCAGGGATATTTGTATATGTAGTTTACCACACAGTCTAAAATTGTAAAAGTGAGGTGAGAAAATACAAAGCTATTTATTTGTCTACCGGGGCGAGGTAAACGCTGCTCTCGCAGCTTATTCAAAAGTTCCCCGTGTCAAAGAAACTTATGTCCACAATGAATAGAAACATTTTCCACCAGAATCCGCAACATTAAACCTTTACAGAGAGTATGCGATTTGCTAAAATGGATGTGGCTTAGTGTGTGGTGTAATGCACGGAATTTTCCTTTTAGAGAGTGGAATGCCTCAAGTTTTATCATATGTTCCTTACGTGACACATAGCAGGCTGATGTTTCCGTTTATGACACTACGTGTAGAAGTGTTACAAAGAAGCCAAGAACCTTTGACACCACTGATCATCTTCAGCTCATTGAGACACTGAGAAACTAAGAGACTGTTGACCCGGTTTACTTTCAGTTACACTGTAAAGCGCTATAATGTCCTTTCCAGGTCAAATATAAAAGACTCAGAATAAATACATCTTTTCTTTATTAAGCCACGGCAATACAAACGCAATCCAAATACCATACCATCCAGAAATCAAAAACATTTCTATTTCTAGAAAATTCTCTCCAGTAAATACCGGGAAAAAAACGAGGATTAAAAAATATACACATTGACTCCTGACTTAGTACGGGCAAAAGAAGAAGCGCCTCAGTGCCTTCCATACCCAAACCCGGATGAAAAAATAAACAAGCATTTGCAATGCAATAGGTCTCACATATACACAAGTTTGAGCTATTGGCATTGTAAATGACAATGCCTTTTATTTATGTTTTGGTTTTTAAAACATAAATAAAATACATTGTCATTTACAATGCCAAAAGCTTCAACTCACGTAAATGAGAGACCTATTGCATTGCAAATGCTTGTTTCATCCCAGCTACTTGGCGCTGCCCTGCATGGGAATTCCTACCTGGAGAATGACAATGCTGTCCAGAACTGCCCATTCCTTCCTGACTTCAGTGACCTTGCATGGCCTCCACTTTTACCCTTACTTTATCAGTACCACAAAATCAGTACTTCGAGGTTATTTTTTGCCTAAATATTCTTCTGGGGGACAGTTCCATGGATTTACAACACAGTCAGTAAATCAAGGACATTACACTACAAGTCTTTGCTCATAGGAAGGAACACTGGAATAACGCAATATTGTGGCCGCCGCGTTCTTGGAGTATTTACATATTTTCCACACTTGCCGCATGATTCAGATCTTCTGTATCAGTTGCAAACATTGATTCTAGCTCAGATGGATCAAAAGAGGCTTTAAAAAGCATCAGCTGTGGTCCCCCGGGGGGACAGACGCTTTGCAAAGATTAACTGTCACCATTTCGTTGCGGATGGCTGTATTCGGGTGTTAGTGCTGCTAATGAGGAGAAATGTTTGCCCAGACAGTACTACTGTGTTGTAAAATGGCAAAATATTGCGACAGAATGTGCCATATTACGCTGCATCATTGCACCTCTTCTGTGTCTGATTACGTTTGTACCTCTCCAGTCCCAGCAGCACCTTTTCTGACCTGGGTCTCCGGCTCTACAACCGCTCTGCTGACCTGGTTCTCTGGCTCTACAGCAGCTCTGCTGACGTGGTTCTCTGGCTCTACAGCAGCTCTGCTGACCTGGTTCTCTGGCTCTAGAGTGGCTCTGCTGGCCTGGTTCTCTGGCTCTAGAGCGGCTCTGCTGACCTGGTTCTCTGGCTCTAGAGCGGCTCTGCTGACCCGGTTCTCTGACTCTAGAGCGGCTCTGCTCACCTGGTTCTCTGGCTCTACAGCAGCTCTGCTGACCTGGTTCTCTGGCTCTACAGCAGCACTGCTGACCTGGGTCTCAGGTTCTACAGCGGCTCTGCTGACCTGGTTCTCTGGCTCTAGAGCGGCTCTGCTGACCCGGTTCTCTGGCTCTAGAGCAGGTCTGCTGACCTGGTTCTCTGGCTCTACAGCAGCTCTGCTGACCTGGTTCTCTGGCTCTAGAGCAGCTCTGCTGACCTGGTTCTCTGGCTCTAGAGCAGTTCTGCTGACCTGGTTCTCAGGCTTTACAACAGCTCTGCTGTCCCGGTTCTCTGGCTCTAGAGCGGCTTTGCTGACCTGGTTCTCTGGCTCTAGAGCAGCTCTGCTGGCCTGGTTCTATGGCTCTACAACGGCTCTGCTGACCTGGTTCTCTGGCTCTACAACGGCTCTGCTGACCTGGTTCTCTGGCTCTACAACGGCTCTGCTGACCTGGTTCTCTGGCTCTAGAGCGGCTCTGCTGACATGGTTCTCTGGCTCTAGAGCGTGTCTACTGACCTGGTTCTATGGCTCTACAGCAGCTCTGCTGACCTGGTTCTATGGCTCTACAGCAGCTCTGCTGACCTGGTTCTATGGCTCTACAATGGCTCTGCTGACCTGGTTCTATGGCTCTACAGCAGCTCTGCTGACCTGGGTCTCAGGCTCTACAACGGCTCTGCTGACCTGGTTCTCTGGCTCTACAGCAGCTCTGCTGACCTGGGTCTCAGGCTCTACAGCGGCTCTGCTGACCTGGTTCTCTGGCTCTACAATGGCTCCACTGACCTGGTTCTATGGCTCTACAGCAGCTCTGCTGACCTGGTTCTCTGGCTCTAGAGCAGCTCTGCTGACCTGGTACTGTGGCTCTACAGCAGCTCTGCTGACCTGGTTCTAAGGCTCTACAGCAGCTCTGCTGACCTGGTTCTCTGGTTCTACAGCAGCTTGCTGACCTGGTTCTCTGGGTCTACAACACCTCTGCTGACCTGGTTCTCTGGCTCTACAGCAGCTTGCTGACCTGGTTCTCTGGCTCTAGAGCGGCTCTGCTGACCTGGTTCTCTGGCTCTAGAGCGGCTCTGCTGACCTGGTTCTCTGGCTCTAGAGCGGCTCTGCTGACCTGGTTCTCTGGCTCTAGAGCGGCTCTGCTGACCCGGTTCTCTGGCTCTAGAGCGGCTCTGCTGACCTGGTTCTCTGGCTCTAGAGCGGCTCTGCTGACCTGGTTCTATGGCTCTACAGCAGCTCTGCTGACCTGGTTCTCTGGCTCTAGAGCGGCTCTGCTGACCTGGTTCTCTGGCTCATCAACGGCTCTGCTGACCTGGTTCTCTGGCTCTACAACGGCTCTGCTGACCTGGTTCTCTGGCTCTACAGCAGGACTGCTGACCTGGTTCTCTGGCTCTACAGCAGCTCTGCTGACCTGGTTCTCTGGCTCTACAGCAGCTCTGCTGACCTGGTTCTCTGGCTCTACAGCAGCTCTGCTGACCTGGTTCTCTGGTTCTGCATCAGCTCTGCTGACCTGGTTCTCTGGCTCTAGAGCAGCTCTGCTGATCTGGTTCTCTGGCTCTAAAGCAGCTCTGCTGACCTGGTTCTCCGGCTCTACAGCAGCTTTGCTGACCTGGTTCTTTGGCTCTAGAGCAGCTCTGCTGACCTGGTTCTTTGGCTCTAGAGCAGCTCTGCTGACCTGGTTCTCTGGCTCTAGAGCAGCTCTGCTGACCTGGTTCTCTGGCTCTAGAGCAGCTCTGCTGACCTGGTTCTCAGGCTTTACAACAGCTCTGCTGTCCCGGTTCTCTGGCTCTAGAGTGGCTCTGCTGACCTGGTTCTCTGGCTCTAGAGCGGCTCTGCTGGCCTGGTTCTCTGGCTCTACAAAAGCTCTGCTGACCTGGTTCTCTGGCTCTACAACGGCTCTGCTGACCTGGTTCTCAGGCTCTACAGCAGCTTGCTGACCTGGTTCTCTGGTTCTGGAGCGGCTCTGCGGGCCTGGTTCTCTGGCTCTGGAGCGGCTCTGCTGACCTGGTTCTCTGGCTCTAGAGCAGCTCTGCTGACATGGTTCTCTGGCTCTAGAGTGGCTCTGCTGACCTGGTTCTCTGGGTCTAGAGCGCCACTGCTGACCTGGTTCTCTGGCTCTTTAGCAGCTCTGCTGACCTGGTTCTCTGGCTCTAGAGCAGCTCTGCTGACCTGGTTCTCTGGCTCTACAACGGCTCTGCTGACCCAGTTCTCTGGCTCTAGAAGGGCTCTGCTGACCTGGTGCTCTGGCTTTACAGCAGCTCTGCTGACCTGGTTCTCTGGCTCTACAGCAGCTCTGCTGACCTGGTTCTCTGGCTCTACAGCAGCCAACACTTTTAGTGGGGCAGTACCAGCACTTCTCTTTACCTCAATACCACTTTCAATGGGACAGTACCTGCACTTCTCTGCAGATTTACAGCGCATTCAATGGGACATTACCAGCACTTCTCACCAGCTGCACATCATTTTCAAAGATGCAATACCAGCTCTTGTCATAAGCTCTATAAATCTCTCGCAGGGACAGTACCAGCACTTGTCATAAACTGTAGAGCACTTTCAGAGGGACAGTACCAGCACTTCTCAGCATCTCAACACCACTTTCAATGTCTATGTACTAGTACTTCTACAGCGGCTCTGCTGACCTGGTTCTATGGCTCTACAGCAGCTCTGCTGACCTGGTTCTCTGACTCTACAGCAGCTCTGCTGACCTGGCTCTCTGGCTCTACAGCAGCTCTGCCTGACCTGGTTCTCTGGCTCTACAGCAGCTCTGCTGACCTGGTTCTCAGGCTCTAGAGCGGTTCTGCTGACCTGGTTTTCTGGCTCTACAGCAGCTCCGCTGACCTGGTTCTCTGGCTCTAGAGCAGCTCTGCTGACCTGGTTCTCAGGCTTTACAACAGCTCTGCTGTCCCGGTTCTCTGGCTCTAGAGTGGCTCTGCTGACCTGGTTCTCTGGCTCTAGAGCGGCTCTGCTGGCCTGGTTCTCTGGCTCTACAAAAGCTCTGCTGACCTGGTTCTCTGGCTCTACAACGGCTCTGCTGACCTGGTTCTCAGGCTCTACAGCAGCTTGCTGACCTGGTTCTCTGGTTCTAGAGCGGCTCTGCAGGCCTGGTTCTCTGGCTCTGGAGCGGCTCTGCTGACCTGGTTCTCTGGCTCTAGAGCAGCTCTGCTGACATGGTTCTCCGGCTCTAGAGTGGCTCTGCTGACCTGGTTCTCTGGGTCTAGAGCGCCACTGCTGACCTGGTTCTCTGGCTCTTTAGCAGCTCTGCTGACCTGGTTCTCTGGCTCTAGAGCAGCTCTGCTGACCTGGTTCTCTGGCTCTACAACGGCTCTGCTGACCCAGTTCTCTGGCTCTAGAAGGGCTCTGCTGACCTGGTGCTCTGGCTTTACAGCAGCTCTGCTGACCTGGTTCTCTGGCTCTACAGCAGCTCTCCTAACCTGGTTCTCTGTCTCTACAGCAGCCAACACTTTTAGTGAGGCAGTACCAGCACTTCTCTTTACCTCAATACCACTTTCAATGGGACAGTACCTGCACTTCTCTGCAGATTTACAGCGCATTCAATGGGACATTACCAGCACTTCTCACCAGCTGCACATCATTTTCAAAGATGCAATACCAGCTCTTGTCATAAGCTCTATAAATCTCTCGCAGGGACAGTACCAGCACTTGTCATAAACTGTAGAGCACTTTCAGAGGGACAGTACCAGCACTTCTCAGCATCTCATCACCACTTTCAATGTCTATGTACTAGTACTTCTACAGCGGCTCTGCTGACCTGGTTCTATGGCTCTACAGCAGCTCTGCTGACCTGGTTCTCTGACTCTACAGCAGCTCTGCTGACCTGGCTCTCTGGCTCTACAGCAGCTCTGCCTGACCTGGTTCTCTGGCTCTACAGCAGCTCTGCTGACCTGGTTCTCAGGCTCTAGAGCGGTTCTGCTGACCTGGTTTTCTGGCTCTACAGCAGCTCCGCTGACCTGGTTCTCTGGCTCTAGAGTGGCTCTGCTGGCCTGGTTCTCTGGCTCTAGAGCGGCTCTGCTGACCTGGTACTCTGGCTCTAGAGCGGCTCTGCTGACCTGGTTCTCTGGCTCTAGAGCGGCTCTCTGACCTGGTTCTCTGGCTCTAGAACGGCTCTGCTGACCTGGTTCTCTGGCTCTAGAGCGGCTCTGCTGACCCGGTTCTCTGGCTCTAGAGCGGCTCTGCTGACCCGGTTCTCTGGCTCTAGAGCGGCTCTGCTGACCTGGTTCTCTGGCTCTACAGCAGCTCTGCTGACCTGGTTCTCAGGCTCTAGAGCGGTTCTGCTGACCAGGTTCTCTGTTTCTACAGCAGCCAACACCTTTAGTGGGGCAGTACCAGCACTTCTCTGCAGATTTACAGCGCATTCAATGAGACAGTACCAAACCTTCTGATCAGCTGTACAGCACTTTCAATGGGACATTACCAGCACTTCTCACCAGCTGCACATCATTTTCAAAGATGCACTACCAGCTCATCATAAGCTCTATAAATCTCTCGAAGGGACAGTACCAGCATTTGTCATAAACTGTAGAGCACTTTCAGAGGGACAGTACCAACACTTCTCAGCACCTCAACACCACTTTTAATGTCTATGTACTAGCACTTCTCTGCAGCTCTACAGTGCATTCAATGAGACAATACCAAAACTTCTGATCAGCTCTACAGCAGTATCAGTGGAACAGTATCAGCACTTCTCCGCAGCTCTCCAGCACTTTTGTTAGGACAGCCCAGCTCTTCTTACCAGTCTATACCACTTTAAATGAGAAAGTCCCGGCACTTCTCATCAACTGAACAGAGATTTCAATGGGGAATAATGCACTGTTCTGCTCTACTGCACTTTTTTGGGGGCATGACCAGCACTTCTCAGCACCTCTACGGAGCTTTCAATGGCCACTTCTCTACAGCTCTACTGCACCTTTATTGGGACAGTGTCAGCACTTCTCTTTAGCTCTAAAGCACTTTTGTTAGGACAGTCCCAGCACTTCACAGCAGCTCTACAGCGCTCTCAGTGGAATGTACCAGCACTTCTCAGCATGTCTACAGTACGTTTACAAAGACAGAGGTTGTCCCCTGTGGGACTGCACTGCCTGGGTCGAGGCACAGAACCCGCCGTCTCCGCAGCTCCCGCGTGTTGTGAGGTAGTGAGCCTCGGTTTGTAACACAATATTTACTGCCAACTGTACACAAACACTTCCTGCTCTGGGGAGTAATTGCTGCCAGTCCTTCCCCTAATTCTAATCATTAAAATGTTGACATAACTTCCAATCCCAGCTTCCCCAGGGACCGGCGTTGTGTGATCCCATTGTTGTATTCCGCTTTAGGGGTCCGTATATAGGTTTTCCTGAATCATGTCCTTATATAGGCACAATTCGCCTTGCCCTTATATAGGCATAGAATCCCTGTCCTTATTTAGGCATTAACCGTGCACTCCAAATACAGGCATGGTCACCGACATCCGTCCACCCTAACGTCACAACGAGTTCTTAGAAACCAGACCCTTAAGCTTCGGGAGTTCCCCTAGCACAGGACTATTGATTTCTCCAAGAACTCATCTATTATGTATGAACCGTTATACCTTAAGGGTTCATTCCTGACGTCTTCCTCTGTCCGACTTCACGTCAATGCTAACATTCCACGACACCTACCAGGTATAAATATACCTTCCCTTGCCCAAGCAAGTTAGAGGAGACCTCGACTTCAGAGGAGCCCGTATCCCGGCCTGACGCACTGAGAAGACGCTGTCATTCCTGCACGCAGACAAATCCAGCTTCCAGTGTTCTGACTCCCTTCGCGGGGTGTTAGAGTTCCAAGATCCGGCAGGAGATTCCCACCTCTCTCATTCTCAAGGTATGGAGCTGACTAGATCCTAGAGGGACTCTTGGCATACTAGACATAACATACTCTTAGTCTACCATACTAGAGAATACTCCACCTACTTCTACCTTTCCCTACACCTAGACTAGGTTAGGTACATTGGGGTAGAACTAGCTTAGAGACGCATCTTATGAGTACTCGCATTTTTAGCGCATGTTATTTATGTACGTGAATATATGCTAAAAGATAATGCTAGTGCAGTATTATTTATTTCTACTGCTTACGCTGTACATTATTTATCTTGCATACTGTCTTGTGATCATAACAGCACATATCTCTTACACGAGAAACAAGACTGTTCAATAAAACCCTTTTTATTGAAACGCCCGTCTTTACTTTCTGTGTAACTCTGCAGAAACTAAGCATGCACGATTGAATGAGTGAAACTGTTATCTATTGTTTCCAGGATTCTGAGACATGTTCCGCTTCTAAAGGGAAACAAAGTTGTCATGTTTTTCGGTTGCCAGAAACTACTCCCTTCTTGTTCTCAAGGAGTTTCTAGCGGCCTCTGAGCTAGCTGGCACAGGTAATTAAGTTTAATATAATCGATGGGGACATACCGACCTTAGTCCTATGTCAAACCTATAGGTTATATTATTCCAATGCGCAGAGCCTATTAGGGAAATAGGAACTACACTACATGGCGCCCAACGGTTTGGTAAGGCAGTAATTTAACGCTAGATACTGAGTAACTCATTCGTGCTTTTCTCAGAGACCCCTACTCACATACTCCATAAGACGTCCGGAGTGGGTAGGGTTAAATATCCGCCATAACTAAATAGGGAAGCACCCTATATATTAGTTGTTTGGTTTGTTCAACGTTGAAGGATACAGTGTTCCAAAATATTGTGCACCTTATCTTTTGTTTCCTTGAAACTTGTTCTGCATTTTCAAAAACAAAATGCCTGACTCCGACAACGGTGACATTGCGGGTCAGCCAGCTTTAACAGCTTATAACATCACAGGTTTTATTGAAACCGAGGAGGGTGTCATAGACATTAATCCAAACTTAAGAAGAGCCATCACTCTAAAACTTATAAAACACGGCCTACCACCAAGAGGAGGTAGAGCAGTTTTACGTGATAGAGGCACACGAATCCTTTCAGACAGAGGTATTCTATTCATGGGTCATATTTCCTGAATCAAATTCAGTAACAAGACTGTTTCACTTCTACAAAGAAGATGAACCACCAGAGGAATATATTCCTTTCGAGGATATTGAAATTCCACTAACATACCAGGAGCATCAGCTCTGGTTTAAAGGCGCCCTAAAACATCACAGAAACATTACCAGGCTCGGTCCACTAGGTAGACCATGAGCAACATGGCCAATCCTAGCCGGCTACACTCCTCATCCTGAACTCGATATAATGTCAGATGAGGAACTACTTACTCAACTACAAGAGTTAATAAAAATCTACAGACAATTAGTCCAATATGTCATGCGGACTTTCACAGTCCAACCACCATTAACCATTCCAAATCAAACTCCTCAACCGGGGAATACACTAAAAATTACACCACAGACTCTATACGCAGTCATGGGAAAAATGCCCACAAAACGTGAGCAAATTCCATTCTGGATAGCTCAAAAAATTACTCAAATCGAAGCAGTATTTCTAAATACTAGCCCATATGAGAAACACAGAATACTAACCATCTGTTTACCGATGGGGATCACACATTATTATGCCTGCCTTCTCTAACCATATTCCAATTCACCTAAAATATACTTATGCCAGGAAATGGGCAGTTGCCCAGGCCCCAGCATTATACAAAAATCATGTAGGATGGGATGAGGATTCACCTCACCATAAAATACATCTGAAAAAATGAACCTACTGCACAAAGGCAGTACCCAATAAAGCAAGAAGCTAAAAAACAGGTCAGGGAGATCTTAGATCAACTTGAATACCAGGGGGTGATTGAAACATGCACCTCTTCAATGAACAATCCTTTGTTTCCTGTCTCCAAACCAGACAACACCTATCGTCTAGTTTTGGATTACAGACACTTAAACACTTGTTCAAAAACATTTGCAGTGCAAAATGCACATAGTACAGCATTAATGAATAACATTGTGCGTAAAAAATATAAAACCACATTGGACATCTCAAATGGTTTCTTTTGTCAAAATATAGCACCTGGAAGCAGGTACTTAACAGCTTTCTCAATAATGGGGACCCAGCGTCAATTTTGTCGACTCCCACAAGGGTTCAAGAACAGCCCGGGGTTATTCTCAGCGAGAGTAACGGAGTTACTACAAATTTATGATAATGAGGCATTGTCATATGTCGATGACATCTATCTGACAGACGATGACCTGGACAAACACTTGAACAGGGTGAGCACCATTATACTGGGCTTCGCCTCTGAGGGCTACAAATTCAACTTCAAAAAGTCCAGAATTGCCCATCTCAATGTCCTGTTTCTAGGATATGAGCTTTCAAGTGAAGGCAAGAGCTTGGCAGCCAACTTTTTAGAAAGGTGTGCGCTGCTCCAACCTCCTAAGACGCTTAAAAATTTACAATCCATCCTGGGTTTCCTAAATTTTGGAAGAACTTACATTCTAAATTACGCAGAAAGGGTTAAACATCTCTACGCGTTAATCAAACCTGATTTTTCAATCAAAAACTGGACACAGGAACACACAGAAATCTTGCGTTCACTCCAAGCTAACATGTTAGCAACAAATCTCTTACAAACACGCGTAAGTCAACGCAATTTAGTGATCCGAATAATTTCGGGTCAATGCGGATTCACCTACTTAACATTTAATGAGGGTGAAAAAGTACCAATTGCATACAAATCACACTTGTATACACAAGCAGAAATGAGCTTCACTTCAACAGATAAAATTCTGACAGCAGTTCAAACCGCTGTAGCAAAAGAAAGAGCTCTAGCCCAAGGGAAACGCTTTATTGTCGTAACCCCTGTTCCGGCCTTAGAGGCGGTAACAAAAGCGAGCATTCCAAATGCTAAAGCATTACATCCAAGATGGATACAATGGGTTAATTCTCTTGCTGCAACAGATGTTGAATATGTTTTTGATCCCGATCTAAAAACACAAGCGTTCCTGCAATATGAACATGAATGTCCTCTGCCTACTGAGATTCTGCCTCTCGATCAGTACGAATTTATAATTTACACTGACGGATCCGCACAACCCGCAACAGGGAGTAAGCAAGCTTACAGTGCAGCGTGCGCAATCGTTAAAGGTCGCATGCGCGATGGCAAATTCAGACCTATGGTCATAAAAACCCATTCTCTAGGAGATTGCCCAGCTCAGCGAGCTGAACTACAAGCATTCAAACTGGCACTTGAAAGTACAGATCGAGAATTCCCCACACTAATAGTGTGCAATTCTTTCAACTGTGTTCAGTCGTATAATGAATATATACAAACTTGGCTTGAAAACGGGTTCAAAGATGCAAAAGGTGGCACAATAAAGCATAAAACGCTTTGGGAACAAGTAGTTCAGTTAAAAAGCGAACTACCAAAGACTCACGTGATACACACACTGAGTCATCAACGTGATGGCGTTCACGTTACAGGGAATTCATTGGCTGACGAAGCCGCAAAGGGGGCTGTTCAGACGGCTTCCATAGCTGCGATCACTCGTTCAAAAACGAGAATAGACAGTGAGATAATGTTGGCTGTCAATGCTACGAGCAAAGGCAGTGGTGCAGCGTTACCAAAAAGTTTCCACTCAAGTACTCTTATGTAATTGATGCGAACAACGTTCCTTTTGCTCGAATCCCTGGAGTGGGGGATAGAGTAATTCCAAACATGGAACGTAGAGCAGCTTTGATTTATGAAACACATTTGATGGAGGGTCTGTCACATCAAGGGATCTCTAAAACAATATTAACATTAAAAGAGATGTACTGGTGGCCTGGAATGAATACAGAAATACACATATTCATCAATAACTGCTTAGACTGTAAATTACAGCGAGAAAGCCACCAGACACCATGCTACGAATGTAGCTGCCCAGTACAGACACCATTGTTAGACAGCATTAGACCATCTATGCTGCTTATAATGAAGCATGGAAGGTGTCACAGATGGAGGCCGCAGAACGAATACGTGAACTTGATCGTATTAATTTAGAGAAAACTCTCTCTGTGGTCGACAATGGGTTAACAACTTTGTCCTCCAGAATTTATTCATTGGACAGTATTATATCCTCTGCTATCGACATACTGGAACAAGATTTAGCCATGTTACAGCAAGGCCAGTCTCAGTTACGTTCTATTATGTTATTAAGCTGGACGCTGCAATCTTTGCGTGCGGGCTATGTGCCTTGGCGTTTTATCAACACGTCGGCTCTGTTTGCAGAATACAATCTAACTGATAAACAGATCAAATTGGCACAAAGGGGAGCAAAGTATACAGTACTGAGCATTGAAAAACTTGAAAAATTACCATTCACAGTGGCAGAAAAACTAGCTACAGAATGGCTTATTCATGGCAAAATTAATCTACCTGTGACTACTTTCCAGTTTCAGTATTGCCTTAAACAGATGCAAGCAGGCAAATATGAAAGGTTGGGTAAAGAATACATTAAGACATCCTGGAATTTACCTTACACCTATAGATGTTGGAGTGGGGATCGTGAAGTGTTTCTAAGCGGTACACACTGTGAAAGTGCACTGAGCGGTTCACTGATTTGTCAGGACATTTCTTTACATGGGGCTTGTAATGGTTCTGTGGCAAACTTGTCCTGCCACCAGCAGGGTACACCAGCTGCTGTGATTAATCCAACGTTTGGACAACTTTCTAATGGGAGTTACCTCATGTTGAATGATCAGAGTTGCTGCGGCATGTTGCCAGGCATCCCATATCTAGTAACGGTCAACTCCAGGGTCACTTGCTGTATGCAAGTATTGTTTGCCCCAATAGACACAGTCAGGGAGTCGCTTTTATGGTCTTCGTTGAATGTCTCTTTTATACGATTTGATACTTTAAGCAGAATGAAAGCCATGCTTATACAACAATCAGTGCCTTTGACCTCGGCCAAAGAAACCTATGATTTACAAGTTGCAAGGACTTCGGCTGAGATACAAGCTTTAATTCGTACAAACTGCCCTATACATTTCGTAGAAATGATAGGACGTATCATTAACATGTCAGATACAAGCGGAATTGTACATGTATTTAAGACCATCTGTTCCGGACTATTAGCACCTTTCCAGGCTGTCCTCGGAATTTTCCCAAACTTCGCACATTCGGTGTTTGGTGGTGTGCCGTTAATTCTAGCACTTGTTGCAGGAATTCTGTTTCTATTCCTCCTACTACGCTATGGCAAGCCTCTTCGCCAACATCACTCCGAGCGATGTGGAGAGAGCCCTCCTTGAACGGAAATGCCGTGAGCGAATAGTACAGCTTTTGGGCATGCCTCGTCTATGGGAACTTAATACAACGTGGTTCCTGTCATTCAGACCAATCTGGCAAGATTGCATCCTACCTGTTCTACGCTGCCTGTTTTGCGGTGAAGAATGCGTGCTAGACACCTGTCTAACACTCCCATCAGTCATGCCAACGGATATCGATACTCTGCTGGACCCTATAACGGCCCATGCTGTGTGTTGTCCCCAGAGGCTTCCAATCCTGATGGCGGCATTCATTGAGATCTCACAGACGCTTCCGGCTGCTGCTGAGGTACGAGATGGATCAACGGGCACACAGGTAACAACGGACGCGAACATTGCATCTTCTGCTGAAGGCGATGTTTCTCATCTCTGTGCAATTCACCTTCTGAACGAGGTGTTCCAAATGTCACCGACTTCGGTGGATGATATTTTGGCTACGGACATAGATGATCTAATGTTTACGTCAGACCCATACACTGACTTTGATTCGGCTCACAGTGTACCAGGACAACAATGAAATTTGGCCTTCATATTTTTCAAACTTGGAACTTTTCCCAGATTGAACTTTTTCTTTTTAAAACTTTTTAAATTGATATGGCAAAAGAACAATCTGCTTACAGTAGAACTAGTCTTATAAAACGGACTTCTTTGATTACTTCCAGGGACACATTGTCACCTTATTTGTCTAATATTTCATTTACTTCCATGATATGCAATGGCTTTGATTGTAAGAACTTATCGACCATTTCATCATATGTATATATTACTGTTTCATTCACGTTGCATTCCACTTCCGTTATATGCTTAGAATGAAAACAATGCTTTAAATGTACAGTACCTATGGCATTTCAACAGTTTTGAGCTTCTTTTAAAAATGCTTTTAGAAATGTTTTTAGCACCATGTGGTACTCAATTTTATGTTTAGCATTTAAATGTTTAGCATTTAGTATTATCGTTCAATCGAAGATGGAGTGGGTGTTGTATTCCGCTTTAGGGGTCCGTATATAGGTTTTCCTGAATCATGTCCTTATATAGGCACAATTCGCCTTGCCCTTATATAGGCATAGAATCCCTGTCCTTATTTAGGGATTAACCGTGCACTCCAAATACAGGCATGGTCACCGACATCCGTCCACCCTAACGTCACAACGAGTTATTAGAAACCAGACCCTTAAGCTTCGGGAGTTCCCCTAGCACAAGACTATTGATTTCTCCAAGAACTCATCTATTATGTATGAACCGTTATACCTTAAGGGTTCATTCCTGACGTCTTCCTCTGTCCGACTTCATGTCAATGCTAACATTCCACGACACCTACCAGGTATAAATATACCTTCCCTTGCCCAAGCAAGTTAGAGGAGACCTCGACTTCAGAGGAGCCCGTATCCCGGCCTGACGCACTGAGAAGACGCTGTCATTCCTGCACGCAGACAAATCCAGCTTCCAGTGTTCTGACTCCCTTCGCGGGGTGTTAGAGTTCCAAGATCCGGCAGGAGATTCCCACCTCTCTCATTCTCAAGGTATGGAGCTGACTAGATCCTAGAGGGACTCTTGGCATACTAGACTTAACATACTCTTAGTCTACCATCCTAGAGAATACTCCACCTACTTCTACCTTTCTCTACACCTAGACTAGGTTAGGTACATTGGGGTAGAACTAGCTTAGAGATGCATCTTATGAGTACTCGCATTTTTAGCTCATGTTATTTATGTACGTGAATATATGCTAAAAGATAATGCTAGCGCAGTATTATTTATTTCTACTGCTTACGCTGTACATTATTTATCTTGCATACTGTCTTGTGATCATAACAGCACATATCTCTTACACGAGAAACAAGACTGTTCAATAAAACCCTTTTATTGAAACGCCCGTCTTTACTTTCTGTGTAACTCTGCAGAAACTAAGCATGCACGATTGAATGAGTGAAACTGTTATCTATTGTTTCCACGATTCTGAGACATGTTCCGCTTCTAAAGGGAAACAAAGTTGTCATGTTTTTCGGTTGCCAGAAACTACTCCCTTCTTGTTCTCAAGGAGTTTCTAGTGGCCTCTGAGCTAGCTGGCACAGGTAATTAAGTTTAATATAATCGATAGGGACATACCGACCTTAGTCCTATGTCAAACCTATAGGTTATATTATTCCAATGCGCAGAGCCTATTAGGGAAATAGGAACTACACTACACCTTGGCATGCCCCTTGTCTACCAACACTGGGTGTTCTTAAAAGCGCCAGTTTAACATCAATCGCAGTTCACAAACTCAGAGCCAGTTCTACGCACGAAAGCAAAACTGAGGTTAGAAACACACGGAGTCTGTAAATTGAGGTGTTTTTGTTCCCCTTCTACAAGAATGGCGACGTCTAAGTGCGAGATGCCATTAAAGAACAAGGGGACACAGGTTCAAATCCTGGCTCCGCTGTAGACCAATATGTGTGATCCAAGGAAAATGTCGATCTTATTGTGGCTAAGTTAGTGAAAACTGAGAGCGTTTAGAACAAGCTGTCGCCATTGCACAAATGGAAAAAAAAGTGCTTACCGACTAATTGAAGGAGACAGTATAACCCAGCAAGTAAAAGATCCAGTCCTGATGGGCGGTCCCAAAAGGAGACAGGGCGGTAACAAGGAGGGACTAAGAAGCCTCATTATCAATCGGAAGCCAGCATTTACCATGGACGATGACGCCAGCCAATTAAAAATATGAGCGGGGCTTCCACACCACTTCTAAAACATACCCTAATACAGCATGCTTCGCAAAGCGAGCAGCGCATGCGCTGCAACGCTAGGCTCGACCTAAAAAACGCCTCACCCCCCCACCCCTCAAAACGCTCCATTACAAATGGAGCAAAGAAGGCGAGGAGGTAATTAAGGTAGGGTAAATGCCCCAAACCCCCTATACTCGAAATTCAAGACCCTAAAACCTACAGTACTCCTCTGTCCCCACCTGAAACAATTCAAAACCCCAAAAAGTCACTAAGATAAACAAGCATTTGCAATGGAATAGGCCTCGCATTTGCGAGAGTTTGAGCTATTGGCATTGCAAATTACAAAGCCTTTTATATATGTGTTTTGAAAACCTGCAAGCGTTACGTAAACACCCACTTTGTACTTATAGTCCTTGCTTACGAGAAACAAGGCTTGCAGTAACTATGCCTCTTTTGCTGCCAGCCTTGCTTCTCGTAAGCAAGGACTAGAAGTACAAAGTGCGTATTTACGCATTGTTTGCAGGTTTTTTTAAACACATAAATAAAAATGCACTGCCAATAGCTCAAACTCTCACAAATGCGAGATCTATTGCATTGCAAATGCTTTTTTAGTGTACACACACATAGTACCCAACTGCCTCAAATAGTGCTGTGTATTTGTCTATATGCTGTAGTCCCAACTATAATCTGAGCACCTATCTCGCACATCTTTCTCTATCATTCTGCTTGGCGTTGCATCCCAAGACAAGCGCACCTCTCAGGTCACTCACAAATGACACCTAAACACTTCTCATATGTGTACATTGTCAGTTCGCAGTCGCGGCGCTTGTCAGCACTTGGAATGAAATGCATCACAAACGGGGGGCTAGAAGAACCCCACATTATGTCTACTTTCGATTTCGCTTTAAACGTCAGCTGCTTCATGTTTTGTTTGAAAAAAACAGCATTTTCCGAGTTTGTATTCCTACATTTTATATCCCTTGTTCCACTACACCCAAAATATACATTTATGAAGTAACTGTTCTGACAGGCAGAGAGAGACAGACACCTCGCCCCGCTGCACCCCGATGTTCGTGACACCCAAGGGGATCGAAAAACGCCATCTCCCTTACCTATTGAATAAAGCATGTTAGTGACTGTAGTGTTGGGCCTCAGGCCCACATGGCAGCAATAACGGACGCAGACACCAGGTGAGGTGGTACAGTAAACTGGCCTCGAGCACGTGCACCCGGGCCCTTTTATTGACAGGGCCACTTCACCCGTGGCACCCGTGATGGATGGGTGTGGGGGTGCAGTGTGTCCAGCCCTCAAGGGAGTGGTTGGGGTTACAACTTCCTGCGGACCACTAGAACGTGTCCCGCAGGACATTACATTCCTCCCCAACTTTATTGAAGAACAAACAAAACATTAGTCCAACTTGTGGGGACAAAACAAACAGTTATTGGAATACCACAGGGTCCATCAGTCTTCTGAGTCAGGTGGCAGGACGACGTCAGACAGGAGCTGGTGACTTTGCTTGCAGCAGGACCTTCTCGGCGGGCACCCGTAGTTTAACCTGAGGGGTTCAGGACACGGCCACGGGCTTGGAGACGTCCGCTGCATAACGTCAGTTCACTGATGATGACACGTCATGCGGTCTTGCATGGCTCCCACCTTGCTGACATCGGTGACGGTCTGTGGTAAGTTCTAACAGTTCTTCACAGTGGGTTGCATCGTAAGCATGGATGGAGTTCACGGTGAGAATTCACAGAGGTGTTGCTGGACCGACTGTCCCTGTTGAACTGCTTGGCTGTGACCTGTAACCTGTCGGTGGGGCAATGTCTCTTCTCCCTCTTCCGCCTGGGGAGGCCCGTCGTCGGGGTTGCTGCGGGACTGTAGGAGGGCTGCGCTGGGGGCCGCTTGTGTGCCGTCTGGGGGCAGCTGCAGGACCGCCGGGGAGCCGTTACTTAGTCGCACGCACAACCTTCACGGGTGGATGAGTCTTGGCTAGGACTTGCACACGCTGCCGCGGTTCCAGTGTAGACCAGGTTCACAGGTGGCTTCTGATTTCTTTAGTCGGCTGGCATGGCAACGGTGTAGGATTCCAGTCCACTTGTGCTCTGGTAGTGGTGTTTGACGCATGTGCTGAGGGCTGGCGTGATGGTGGTCGCCAGCCATGTGGTGAGTCGGAATGACAGATGGTGGTGACTTGCTGGGAGAGTTTGGATGTCAGGAGGGACTTAGCAGCCAGGTGTCTCCGCCTTGTTGAGGTTGGTCTTCGGTGGCGGCTTGACACATAGAGTGTACGGATCCTCTCTTGCCTGTTTTGGGGCCACTGCCGACTCCATCTTGAGGCGGTGTGAGGGCGGGCACTCAGTGCTGATCTTCACCCGTGGCATCTGCGGACAGGAGCAGGGATGCCGCTTGACTTAGACTGCCGGCGCTCGGGGATGGACGGTCGCCTGGGGAAACGTTGGGATGAGACTCGGTTTGCGCTTGCTGCGGCTTATGTTCGGTTCACCCGTGAGGCTGTATCCAGGGACATCGGCCCGCCTAGGTGGCTGTCTGGTGTGTCAGGGTGTGCTCTGGGCTTGCTGTGAGTCCTCAGTCTTCTCCCTTTGTTGGTCTATTCAGTCCACCTGTGTTCCTCCGATTTTCTGGGTGACAGGGCTGTCACTCTCTTCTTTCTTCGAGGGCATTGCGCTTGGACCTCGAGGCGGTGCTGTCATGGCGCCGGCTTCTGCCTTCGCTCCGGCGCGCTCCTTGCTTGCTGGGCGACGTGACGTCCGGTCACGTGTCGCCGGTTGTTGGAGCGCCTGTTGCTGTGGCGGCCGGCCACGTGGGGTGTGCAACTCCTCTCTTGCCTGTCGTGGGTCACTGCCGACTCCGTCTTGAGGCAGTGCGAGGGAGGACACTCTGTGTGATCTTCGGCCCACTGCGGGGTTTCGCTGGTGCAGTCGAGATGTAGTCGTTCTCTGTGCTGCGTTCAGCAGTGTTGCTTTGTGGAGATGTCTCTATCTCCTGGGCGCTTTCTTCTGGCACGTGGTGTGCCTGAGGTGTAGTTTGCGGTGGTGTCTGTACACCGGGAGGAGCAACAGACGCGATCTCTGCTCCGGCGGTGGCGTTGGGCAGCCACGTGTGGTGCGCGTTCTGTACCAGTCTTCTCTTGAGCTGTTAGCGGGGACAGCGACCTTGAGACGTTGCTGTTCTGGCTGGTCGTCCACTCTTGTGGGTGGTGGCTGTCCGTGTGTAGCTCTGGGTTTCTCGCAGCTCCTTGTGGGGTTTGTGAGTCTCTCCCCGTACTTTGTAGAGGTGGCAGGCAGTGCTCTTGCCTATATGACGCTGGTTTGCGCTGGTGCAGCTTGGGGCACCTTGGGGGCTCTTGAGTGTGGCAGCTACTTGGAGACTTTGCTGTCTTCGAAGGTGTCCTTGCTGCTCGCACTTGCAGGGTGCACAGGGCCACTCTCTGAGCATTCTCCTCTGAGGGCACGTCTTGCCGTGCCTGGTGCGATCCGTCTCATCAACTGGGTGTGAGCAGGCAGTCTTCCTTGTCGTGGCGGTGCGCACTCTGGGATCTGTTGACTGTTGTTACCGGTTGGTTAGCAGGACGCTGTGCTGGGCTCTGGTACTGCTGGTCTGTAGGGTGCAGTGCAGCCACACTTGTCCCTGGTCTGCTGGCGTCGGTCGCGGTGGGCAGTCAGTGTGCTTGACCGCTCTTCGGATGCGCCGGTGTGGAACCTCCTGCCAGGATCACTTTGCGATTTTCTCTTGCTGGCCATCCGCTCTGGCCAGGCAGTGTGTCCGTTCTTCAGCGTGCAACTTCTGGGGAGCCACCAGGTGGCGCTGCAGTCGTTTCGGTGGCTTGCCCTGGTTGCTGCAGGTTTTTGGGTGCTGGAGGAGCTGGTTCAGGGCTCTGTGTGGTGTCGACACGTGGCGCTGCTTGCGTGTAGGCAGATGTGGGTCTGGCATGCAATGTTGGCCACCAGGTGGCGCTGACATCGATGCTGGTGGCAACTGCAGCTTTACCTTCTTGCGGTAGGCATCCGGAGACGTGTGCTCATGGAGGGCCACTTGCGGTGGGCAACGCTGTCGACGCCCCTCCTGGGTGTGCCCTGGGTGCTGCAAGTCCAGGGAACGTCGGTGTGGGGTCTGGGCTCGCCCGCCACTGTCCTTCGCAGCTTGTCCCGTGCATGAGGGGGAGGGGGGTTCTCAGTGGTGCTGCTGGTGCAGAGCCTGTCAGTTGTGGAGTTGCCCTCTTACTCGCTTCACTGAGTAGGTATTGGGGCTTTCTGTGGAACTGCTGACGGGCGGCCGCAGTGCGGCTCCTCCGCTCATGCTGGCCGGCAGGGCGGCATGCTGCTGCGTGTGCTTTTGCTTGTGCGTTAGTCTCACAGTGTGGCTCAGGCAGGCAGCCGCTAGGTGGCGCTGCCTGCAGGTTTCCCTTTTCGCTGGCTGAGGCGGCCTCCTTCTTACTCGCGGGCGTTGAGGCGGGCTGCACGCAACCGGCGCAGGGCCTCCCGCAACGTTGAGGCCTCTTCTGTCTGTGGCACCTCCACTCTGGGCAGCCGGCGGTGAGCAGGGACTGTCCGGTGCTTCTGGCTGCACGGTAAGATGGAGCGGGGCAGGGCTTCGAGCTACTGATGTCTGTTGGGGGTCACAGGACCGTGCGACTGTGGAGGCGGCTTCCTGGGCGCAGCTGCGGGCACCCTTCGAGCGTTGTAGGCTGCGGGCACATTTCGAGCATTGTAGGGGGGTTTGTGGTGCTCCCCCTGGACTCGGGTGGTTGCTAGGAGCAGGTTCTTCCCTCTTCGCGCTCAGTGCAGACACGGAGGGCGGGACAGCCGGTGGGCGCTTCGGAGCTTGCAGGGGTTTCCACTGACCTCTCGCTGTCGAGGCTGGCCGGCTCCAGGGTTGTAGCGGCGGCAGTGTGTGTGTCTGCGGGCGGCTACCGAGACTTCCCCCATGACGTCGGTTCAGGCACACTGTGTCCTTCGTCCTCTGCAGCACGGTCACGGCTGTCGTGTTAGCAAGGGGGCCTTGTGTAGACAGCGTTGGTCCCCTCGGGACTAGGAGGCGGTAATTGGATGACACGAGGGGCACAACCCTCACCTCCATCACGGGTGGCGTGAAATGGTGCGCTGGGGGTGCCGCCTGCTGGGCACCTTTCCTCCCCCACGGGGAGCGAAGAAGCGCAGAGCAGCAGGTCCGCGGGGTCAGCTACCCGCCTCGTCGCCAGTGTAGTGTTGGGCCTCAGGCCCACATGGCAGCAATAACGGACGCAGACACCAGGTGAGGTGGTACAGTAAACTGGCCTCGAGCACGTGCACCCGGGTCCTTTTATTGGCAGGGCCACGTCACCCGTGGCACCCGTGATGGATGGGTGTGGGGGTGCAGTGTGTCCAGCCCTCAAGGGAGTGGCTGGGGTTACAACTTCCTGCGGAACACTAGAACGTGTCCCGCAGGACATTACAGTGACCAGCAAACATCATTTACTGACCGTGGAGGGAATAAAACCGTCGGGAGCGAGAGGGGCTGCAGGGAGGATGCAAGGGGTCACTTCAAAGAGGACAAAGTGTAGATCGTGACCTCCTACTGCCCACGTGAGGAATATAACAAAAACAATACAATAATAGTAGTAATAAAAATAACAATGAAGCAAACACTAATAGAAAAAAATAAATATACAAATAACTTTTTTATTATTATTATCATTATTATTGATAATGTCAATAATAATAATGATAATACCAATAATAATAGTGATGATTATAATGTTAATGATAATAATATACTAATACTCATATTAGTAATTCTGTACTTCTGTTAACAAGCCCTATTAGAGTTCCTATTGCTGTCCCTGCCGTAATTAATGTGCACCATGTGATAGACCCAAATCCCTTCACCAGAAGTTCTGATGTAGAAATGATTTGGATTTTTGCCAGCAGTTTCCTGATAAGCGCGAGTGTTAACTCTTCAGATCGGCCCTCGGCTGGTGGCAGAGTTAGGACTGCCAGGAGCACTGCCTCCTCGCGTGCTCTGGGGATCCACCGGAAGTTGGGAACAGGGGAGCAGCACCCCAGAAGGGACCCGACCAGTGTTTAGGAGGGGTGAGATCAACTTGAATACCAGGGGGTGATTGAAACATGCACCTCTTCAATGAACAATCCTTTGTTTCCTGTCTCCAAACCAGACAACACCTATCGTCTAGTTTTGGATTACAGACACTTAAACACTTGTTCAAAAACATTTGCAGTGCAAAATGCACATAGTACAGCATTAACCCCTTCGATGCGCGTGACGAGCTCAGCTCGTCATGCTGCGCGGTAGCACTGTGCGCATGACGAGCTGAGCTCGTCACGACCACACCCGCGATCGGAATGTCCAGCACACGAGCGGAATTCCGATCGCGGTCAAGGGGTTAATGAATAACATTGTGCGTAAAAAATATAAAACCACATTGGACATCTCAAATGGTTTCTTTTGTCAAAATATAGCACCTGGAAGCAGGTACTTAACAGCTTTCTCAATAATGGGGACCCAGCATCAATTTTGTCGACTCCCACAAGGGTTCAAGAACAGCCCGGGGTTATTCTCAGCGAGAGTAACGGAGTTACTACAAATTTATGATAATGAGGCATTGTCATATGTCGATGACATCTATCTGACAGACGATGACCTGGACAAACACTTGAACAGGGTGAGCACCATTATACTGGGCTTCGCCTCTGAGGGCTACAAATTCAACTTCAAAAAGTCCAGAATTGCCCATCTCAATGTCCTGTTTCTAGGATATGAGCTTTCAAGTGAAGGCAAGAGCTTGGCAGCCAACTTTTTAGAAAGGTGTGCGCTGCTCCAACCTCTTAAGACGCTTAAAAATTTACAATCCATCCTGGGTTTCCTAAATTTTGGAAGAACTTACATTCTAAATTACGCAGAAAGGGTTAAACTTCTCTACGCGTTAATCAAACCTGATTTTTCAATCAAAAACTGGACACAGGAACACACAGAAATCTTGCGTTCACTCCAAGCTAACATGTTAGCAACAAATCACTTACAAACACGCGTAAGTCAATGCAATTTAGTGATCCGAATAATTCCGGGTCAATGCGGATTCACCTACTTAACATTTAATGAGGGTGAAAAAGTACCAATTGCATACAAATCACACTTGTATACACAAGCAGAAATGCGCTTCACTTCAACAGAAAAAATTCTGACAGCAGTTCAAACCGCTGTAGCAAAAGAAAGAGCTCTAGCCCAAGGGAAACGCATTATTGTCGTAACCCCTGTTTCGGCCTTAGAGGCGGTAACAAAAGCGAGCATTCCAAATGCTAAAGCATTACATCCAAGATGGATACAATGGGTTAATTCTCTTGCTGCAACAGATGTTGAATATGTTTTGATCCCGATCTAAAAACACAAGCGTTCCTGCAATATGAACATGAATGTCCTCTGCCTACTGAGATTCTGCTTCTCGATCAGTACGAATTTATAATTTACACTGACGGATCCGCACAACCCGCAACAGGGAGTAAGCAAGCTTACAGTGCAGCGTGAGCAATCGTTGAAAGTTGCATGCGCAATGGCAAATTCAGACCTATGGTCACAAAAACCCAGTCTCTAGGAGTCTGCACAGCTCAGCGAGCTGAACTACAAGCATTCAAACTGGCACTTGAAAGTACAGATCGAGAATTCCCCACACTAATAGTGTGCGATTCTTTCTACAGTGTACAGTCGTATAATGAATATATAGAAACTTGGCTTGAAAACGGGTTCAAAGATGCAAAAGGTGGCACAATAAAGCATAAAACGCTTTGGGAACAAGTAGTTCAGTTAAAAGCGAACTACCAAAGACTCACGTGATACACACACTGAGTCATCAACGTGATGGCGTTCACGTTGCAGGGAATTCATTGGCTGACGAAGCCGCAAAGGGGGCTGTTCAGACGGCTTCCGTAGCTGCGATCACTCGTTCAAAAACGAGAATAGACAGTGAGATAATGTTGGCTGTCAATGCTACGAGCAAAGGCAGTGGTGCAGCGTTACCAAAAAAGTTTCCACTCAAGTACTCTTATGTAATTGATGCGAACAACGTTCCTTTTGCTCGAATCCCTGGAGTGGGGGATAGAGTAATTCCAAACATAGAACGTAGAGCAGCTTTGATTTATGAAACACATTTGGGGGAGGGTCTGTCACATCAAGGGATCTCTAAAACAATATTAACATTAAAAGAGATGTACTGGTGGCCTGGAATGAATACAGAAATACACATATTCATCAATAACTGCTTAGACTGTAAATTACAGCGAGAAAGCCACCAGACACCATGCTACGAATGTAGCTGCCCAGTACAGACACCATTGTTAGACAGCATTAGACCATCTATGCTGCTTATAATGAAGCATGGAAGGTGTCACAGATGGAGGCCGCAGAACGAATACGTGAACTTGAACGTATTAATTTAGAGAAAACTCTCTCTGTGGTCGACAATGGGTTAACAACTTTGCCCTCCAGAATTTATTCATTGGACAGTATTGTATCCTCTGCTATCGACATACTGGAACAAGATTTAGCCATGTTACAGCAAGGCCAGTCTCAGTTACGTTCTATTATGTTATTAAGCTGGACGCTGCAATCTTTGTGTGCGGGCTATGTGCCTTGGCGTTTTATCAACACGTCGGCTCTGTTTGCAGAATACAATCTAACTGATAAACAGATCAAATTGGCACAAAGGGGAGCAAAGTATACAGTACTGAGCATTGAAAAACTTGAAAAATTACCATTCACAGTGGCAGAAAAACTAGCTACAGAATGGCTTATTCATGGCAAAATTAATCTACCTGTGACTACTTTCCAGTTTCAGTATTGCCTTAAACAGATGCAAGCAGGCAAATATGAAAGGTTGGGTAAAGAATACATTAAGACATCCTGGAATTTACCTTACACCTATAGATGTTGGAGTGGGGATCGTGAAGTGTTTCTAAGCGGTACACACTGTGAAAGTGCACTGAGCGGTTCACTGATTTGTCAGGACATTTCTTTACATGGGGCTTGTAATGGTTCTGTGGCAAACTTGTCCTGCCACCAGCAGGGTACACCAGCTGCTGTGATTAATCCAACGTTTGGACAACTTTCTAATGGGAGTTACCTCATGTTGAATGATCAGAGTTGCTGCGGCATGTTGCCAGGCATCCCATATCTAGTAACGGTCAACTCCAGGGTCACTTGCTGTATGCAAGTATTGTTTGCCCCAATAGACACAGTCAGGGAGTCGCCTTTATGGCCTTCGTTGAATGTCTCTTTTATACGATTTGATACTTTAAGCAGAATGAAAGCCATGCTTATACAACAATCAGTGCCTTTGACCTCAGCCAAAGAAACCTATGATCTACAAGTTGCAAGGACTTCGGCTGAGATACAAGCTTTAATTCGTACAAACTGCCCTATACATTTCGTAGAAATGATAGGACGTATCTTTAACATGTCAGATACAAGCGGAATTGTACATGTATTTAAGACCATCTGTTCCGGACTATTAGCACCTTTCCAGGCTGTCCTCGGAATCTTCCCAAACTTCGCACATTCGGTGTTTGGTGGTGTGCCGTTAATTCTAGCACTTGTTGCAGGAATTCTGTTTCTATTCCTCCTACTACGCTATGGCAAGCCTCTTCGCCAACATCACTCCGAGCGATGTGGAGAGAGCCCTCCTTGAACGGAAATGCCGTGAGCGAATAGTACAGCTTTTGGGCATGCCTCGTCTACGGGAACTTAATACAACGTGGTTCCTGTCATTCAGACCAATCTGGCAAGATTGCATCCTACCTGTTCTACGCTGCCTGTTTTGCGGTGAAGAATGCGTGCTAGACACCTGTCTAACACTCCCATCAGTCATGCCAACGGATATCGATACTCTGCTGGACCCTATAACGGCCCATGCTGTGTGTTGTCCCCAGAGGCTTCCAATCCTGATGGCGGCATTCATTGAGATCTCACAGACGCTTCCGGCTGCTGCTGAGGTACGAGATGGATCAACGGGCACACAGGTAACAACGGACACGAACGTTGCATCTTCTGCTGAAAGCGATGTTTCTCATCTCTGTGCAATTCACCTTCTGAACGAGGTGTTCCAAATGTCACCGACTTCGGTGGATGATATTTTGGCTACGGACATAGATGATCTAATGTTTACGCCAGACCCATACACTGACTTTGATTCGGCTCACAGTGTACCAGGACAACAATGAAATTTGGCCTTCATATTTTTCAAACTTGGAACTTTTCCCAGAATTGAACTTTTTTCTTTTTAAAACTTTTTAAAATGATATGGCAAAAGAACAATCTGCTTACAGTAGAACTAGTCTTATAAAACGGACTTCTTTGAATACTTCCAGGGACACATTGTCACCTTATTTGTCTAATATTTCATTTACTTCCATGATATGTAATGGCTTTGATTGTAAGAACTTATCGACCATTTCATCATATGTATATAATACTGTTTCATTCACGTTGCATTCCACTTCCGTTATATGCTTAGAATGAAAACAATGCTTTAAATGTACAGTACCTATGGCATTTCAACAGTTTTGAGCTTCTTTTAAAAATGCTTTTAGAAATGTTTTTAGCACCATGTGGTACTCAATTTTATGTTTAGCATTTAAATGTTTAGCATTTAGTATTATCGTTCAATCGAAGATGGAGTGGGTGTTGTATTCCGCTTTAGGGGTCCGTATATAGGTTTTCCTGAATCATGTCCTTATATAGGCACAATTCGCCTTGCCCTTATATAGGCATAGAATCCCTGTCCTTATTTAGGGATTAACCGTGCACTCCAAATACAGGCATGGTCACCGACATCCGTCCACCCTAACGTCACAACGAGTTCTTAGAAACCAGACCCTTAAGCTTCGGGAGTTCCCCTAGCACAGGACTATTGATTTCTCCAAGAACTCATCTATTATGTATGAACCGTTATACCTTAAGGGTTCATTCCTGACGTCTTCCTCTGTCCGACTTCACGTCAATGCTAACATTCCACGACACCTACCAGGTATAAATATACCTTCCCTTGCCCAAGCAAGTTAGAGGAGACCTCGACTTCAGAGGAGCCCGTATCCCGGCCTGACGCACTGAGAAGACGCTGTCATTCCTGCACGCAGACAAATCCAGCTTCCAGTGTTCTGACTCCCTTCGCGGGGTGTTAGAGTTCCAAGATCCGGCAGGAGATTCCCACCTCTCTCATTCTCAAGGTATGGAGCTGACTAGATCCTAGAGGGACTCTTGGCATACTAGACTTAACATACTCTTAGTCTACCATCCTAGAGAATACTCCACCTACTTCTACCTTTCTCTATACCTAGACTAGGTTAGGTACATTGGGGTAGAACTAGCTTAGAGACGCATCTTATGAGTACTCGCATTTTTAGCTCATGTTATTTATGTACGTGAATATATGCTAAAAGATAATGCTAGCGCAGTATTATTTATTTCTACTGCTTACGCTGTACATTATTTATCTTGCATACTGTCTTGTGATCATAACAGCACATATCTCTTACACGAGAAACAAGACTGTTCAATAAAACCCTTTTTATTGAAACGCCCGTCTTTACTTTCTGTGTAACTCTGCAGAAACTAAGCATGCACGATTGAATGAGTGAAACTGTTATCTATTGCTTCCACGATTCTGAGACATGTTCCGCTTCTAAAGGGAAACAAAGTTGTCATGTTTTTCGGTTGCCAGAAACTACTCCCTTCTTGTTCTCAAGGAGTTTCTAGTGGCCTCTTAGCTAGCTGGCACAGGTAATTAAGTTTAATATAATCGATAGGGACATACCGACCTTAGTCCTATGTCAAACCTATAGGTTATATTATTCCAATGCGCAGAGCCTATTAGGTAAATAGGAACTACACTACACCATGGCATGCCCCTTGTCTACCAATACTGGGTGTTCTTAAAAGCGCCAGTTTAACATCAATCGCAGTTCACAAACTCGGAGCCAGTTCTACGCACGAAAGCAAAACTGAGGTTAGAAACACGCGGAGTCTGTAAATTGAGGTGTTTTTGTTCCCCTTCTACAAGAATGGCGACGTCTAAGTGCGAGATGCCATTAAAGAACAAGGGGACACAGGTTCAAATCCTGGCTCCGCTGTAGACCAATATGTGTGATCCAAGGAAAATGTCGATCTTATTGTGGCTAAGTTAGTGAAAACTGAGAGCGTTTAGAACAAGCTGTCGCCATTGCACAAATGGAAAAAAAAGTGCTTACCGACTAATTGAAGGAGACAGTATAACCCAGCAAGTAAAAGATCCAGTCCTGATGGGCGGTCCCAATAGGAGACAGGGCGGTAACAAGGAGGGACTAAGAAGCCTCATTATCAATCGGAAGCCAGCATTTACCATGGACGATGACGCCAGCCAATTAAAAATATGGGCGGGGCTTCCACACCACTTCTAAAACATACCCTAATACAGCATGCTTCGCAAAGTGAGCAGCGCATGCGCTGCAACGCTAGGCTCGACCTAAAAAACGCCTCACCCCCCCACCCCTCAAAACGCTCCATTACAAATGGAGCAAAGAAGGCGAGGACGTAATTAAGGTAGGGTAAATGCCCCAAACCCCCTATACTCGAAATTCAAGACCCTAAAACCTACAGTACTCCTCTGTCCCTACCTGAAACAATTCAAAACCCCAAAAAGTCACTAAGATAAACAAGCATTTGCAATGGAATAGGTCTCGCATTTGCGAGAGTTTGAGCTATTGGCATTGCAAATTACAAAGCCTTTTATATATGTGTTTTGAAAACCTGCAAGCGTTACGTAAACACCCACTTTGTACTTATAGTCCTTGCTTACGAGAAGCAAGGCTTGCAGTAACTATGCCTCTTTTGCTGCCAGCCTTGCTTCTCGTAAGCAAGGACTAGAAGTACAAAGTGCGTATTTACGCATTGTTTGCAGGTTTTTTTAAACACATAAATAAAAAATGCACTGCCAATAGCTCAAACTCTCACAAATGCGAGATCTATTGCATTGCAAATGCTTTTTTTTAGTGTACACACACATAGTACCCAACTGCCTCAAATAGTGCTGTGTATTTGTCTATATGCTGTAGTCCCAACTATAATCTGAGCACCTATCTCGCACATCTTTCTCTATCATTCTGCTTGGCGTTGCATCCCAAGACAAGCGCACCTCTCAGGTCACTCACAAATGACACCTAAACACTTCTCATATGTGTACATTGTCAGTTCGCAGTCGCGGCGCTTGTCAGCACTTGGAATGAAATGCATCACAAACGGGGGCTAGAAGAACCCCACATTATGTCTACTTTCGATTTCGCTTTAAACGTCAGCTGCTTCATGTTTTGTTTGAAAAAAACAGCATTTTCCGAGTTTGTATTCCTACATTTTATATCCCTTGTTCCACTACACCCAAAATATACATTTATGAAGTAACTGTTCTGACAGGCAGAGAGAGACAGACACCTCGCCCCGCTGCACCCCGATGTTCGTGACACCCAAGGGGATCGAAAAACGCCATCTCCCTTACCTATTGAATAAAGCACGTTAGTGACTGTAGTGTTGGGCCTCAGGCCCACATGGCAGCAATAACGGACGCAGACACCAGGTGAGGTGGTACAGTAAACTGGCCTCGACCACGTGCACCCGGGCCCTTTTATTGACAGGGCCACGTCACCCGTGGCACCCGTGATGGATGGGTGTGGGGGTGCAGTGTGTCCAGCCCTCAAGGGAGTGGCTGGGGTTACAACTTCCTGCGGAACACTAGAACGTGTCCCGCAGGACATTACATTCCTCCCCAACTTTATTGAAGAACAAACAAAACATTAGTCCAACCTGTGGGGACAAAACAAACAGTTATTGGAATACCACAGGGTCCATCAGTCTTCTGAGTCAGGTGGCAGGACGACGTCAGACAGGAGCTGGTGACTTTGCTTGCAGCAGGACCTTCTCGGTGGGCACCCGTAGTTTAACCTGAGGGGTTCAGGACACGGCCACGAGCTTGGAGACGACCGCTGCATACCGTCAGTTCACTGATGACGACACGTCATGCGGTCTTGCATGGCTCCCACCTTGCTGACATCGGTGACGGTCTGTGGTAAGTTCTAACAGTTCTTCACAGTGGGTTGCATCGTAAGCATGGATGGAGTTCACGGTGAGAATTCACAGAGGTGTTGCTGGACCGACTGTCCCTGTTGAACTGCTTGGCTGTGACCGGTAACCTGTCGGTGGGGCAATGTCTCTTCTCCCTCTTCCGCCTGGGGAGGCCCGTCGTCGGGGTTGCTGCGGGACTGTAGGAGGGCTGCGCTGGGGGCCGCTTGTGTGCCGTCTGGGGGCAGCTGTAGGACCGCCGGGGAGCCGTTACTTAGTCGCACGCACAACCTTCACGGGTGGATGAGTCTTGGCTAGGACTTGCACACGCTGCCGCGGTTCCAGTGTAGGCCAGGTTCACAGGTGGCTTCTGATTTCTTTAGTCGGCTGGCGTGGCAACGGTGTAGGATTCCAGTCCACTTGTGCTCTGGTAGTGGTGTTTGACGCATGTGCTGAGGGCTGGCGTGATGGTGGTCGCCAGCCATGTGGTGAGTCGGAATGACAGATGGTGGTGACTTGCTGGGAGAGTTTGGATGTCAGGAGGGACTTAGCAGCCAGGTGTCTCCGCCTTGTTGAGGTTGGTCTTCGGTGGCGGCTTGACACGTAGAGTGTACGGATCCTCTCTTGCCTGTTTTGGGGCCACTGCCGACTCCATCTTGAGGCGGTGTGAGGGCGGGCACTCAGTGCTGATCTTCACCCGTGGCATCTGCGGACAGGAGCAGGGATGCCGCTTGACTTAGACTGCCGGCGCTCGGGATGGACGGTCGCCTGGGGAAACGTTGGGATGAGACTCGGTTTGCGCTTGCTGCGGCTTATGTTCGGTTCCCCCGTGAGGCTGTATCCAGGGACGTCGGCCCGCCTATGTGGCTGTCTGGTGTGTCAGGGTGTGCTCTGGGCTTGCTGTGAGTCCTCAGTCTTCTCCCTTTGTTGGTCTATTCAGTCCACCTGTGTTCCTCCGCTTTTCTGGGTGACAGGGCTGTCACTCTCTTCTTTCTTCGAGGGCGTTGCGCTTGGACCTCGAGGCGGCGCTGTCATGGCGCCGGCTTCTGCCTTCGCTCCGGCGCGCTCCTTGCTTGCTGGGCGACGTGATGTCCGGTCGCGTGTCGCCGGTTGTTGGAGCGCCTGTTGCTGTGGCAGCCGGCCACGTGGGGTGTGCAACTCCTCTCTTGCCTATCGTGGGTCACTGCCGACTCCGTCTTGAGGCAGTGCGAGGGAGGACACTCTGTGTGATCTTCGGCCCACTGCGGGGTTTCGCTGGTGCAGTCGAGATGTAGTCGTTCTCTGTGCTGCGTTCAGCAGTGTTGCTTTGTGGAGATGTCTCTATCTCCTGGGCGCTTTCTTCTGGCACGTGCTGTGCCTGAGGTGTTGTTTGCGGTGGTGTCTGTACACCGGGAGGAGCAACAGACGCGATCTCTGCTCCGGCGGTGGCGTTGGGCAGCCACGTGTGGTGCGCGTTCTGTACCAGTCTTCTCTTGAGCTGTTAGCGGGGACAGCGACCTTGAGACGTTGCTGTTCTGGCTGGTCGTCCACTCTTGTGGGTGGTGGCTGTCCGTGTGTAGCTCTGGGTTTCTCGCAGCTCCTTGCGGGGTTTGTGAGTCTCTCCCCGTACTTTGTAGAGGTGGCAGGCAGTGCTCTTGCCTATATGACGCTGGTTTGCGCTGGTGCAGCTTGGGGCACCTTGGGGGCTCTTGAGTGTGGCAGCTACTTGGAGACTTTGCTGTCTTCGAAGGTGTCCTTGCTGCTCGCACTTGCAGGGTGCACAGGGCCACTCTCTGAGCATTCTCCTCTGAGGGCACGTCTTGCCATGCCTGGTGCGGTCCGTCTCATCAACTGGGTGTGAGCAGGCAGTCTTCCTTGTCGTGGCGGTGCGCACTCTGGGATCTGTTGACTGTTGTTACCGGTTGGTTAGCAGGACGCTGTGCTGGGCTCTGGTACTGCTGGTCTGTAGGGTGCAGTGCAGCCACACTTGTCACTGGTCTGCTGGCGTCGGTCGCGGTGGGCAGTCAGTGTGCTTGACCGCTCTTCGGATGCGCCGGTGAGGAACCTCCTGCCAGGATCACTTTGCGATTTTCTCTTGCTGGCCATCCGCTCTGGCCAGGCAGTGTGTCCGTTCTTCAGCGTGCAACTTCTGGGGAGCCACCAGGTGGCGCTGCAGTCGTTTCGGTGGCTTGCCCTGGTTGCTGCAGGTTTTTTGGGTGCTGGAGGAGCTGGTTCAGGGCTCTGTGTGGTGTCGACACGTGGCGCTGCTTGCGTGTAGGCAGATGTGGGTCTGGCATGCAATGTTGGCCACCAGGTGGCGCTGACATCGATGCTGGTGGCAACTGCAGCTTTACCTTCTTGCGGTAGGCATCCGGAGACGTGTGCTCATGGAGGGCCACTTGCGGTGGGCAACGCTGTCGACGCCCCTCCTGGGTGTGCCCTGGGTGCTGCAAGTCCAGGGAACGTCGGTGTGGGGTCTGGGCTCGCCCGCCACTGTCCTTCGCAGCTTGTCCCGTGCGTGAGGGGGAGGGGGGGTTCTCAGTGGTGCTGCTGGTGCAGAGGCTGTCAGTTGTGGAGTTGCCCTCTTACTCGCTTCACTGAGTAGGTATTGGGGCTTTCTGTGGAACTGCTGACGGGCGGCCGCAGTGCGGCTCCTCCGCTCATGCTGGCCGGCAGGGCGGCATGCTGCTGTGTGTGCTTTTGCTTGTGCGTTAGTCTCACAGTGTGGCGCAGGCAGGCAGCCGCTAGGTGGCGCTGCCTGCAGGTTCCCCTTTTCGCTGGCTGAGGCGGCCTCCTTCTTACTCGCGGGCGTTGAGGCGCGCTGCATGCAACCGGCGCAGGGCCTCCCGCGATGTTGAGGCCTCTTCTGTCTGTGGCACCTCCACTCTGGGCAGCCGGCGGTGAGCAGGGACTGTCCGGTGCTTCTGGCTGCACGGTAAGAGGGAGCGGGGCAGGGCTTCGAGCTACTGATGTCTGTTGGGGGTCACAGGACCGTGCGACTGTGGAGGCGGCTTCCTGGGTGCAGCTGCGGGCACCCTTCGAGTGTCGTAGGCTGCGGGCACATTTCGAGCATTGTAGGGGGGTTTGTGGTGCTCCCCCTGGACTCGGGTGGTTGCTAGGAGCAGGTTCTTCCCTCTTCGCGCTCAGTGCAGACACGGAGGGCGGGACAGCCGGTGGGCGCTTCGGAGCTTGCAGGGGTTTCCACTGACCTCTCGCTGTCGAGGCTGGCCGGCTCCAGGGTTGTAGCGGCGGCAGTGTGAGTGTCTGCGGGCGCCTACCGAGACTTCCCCCATGACGTCGGTTCAGGCACACGGTGTCCGTCGTCCTCTGCAGCACGGTCACGGCTGTCGTGTTAGCAAGGGGGCCTTGTGTAGACAGCGTTGGTCCTCTCGGGACTAGGAGGCGGTAATTGGATGACACGAGGGGCACAACCCTCACCTCCGTTACGGGTGGCGTGAAATGGTGCGCTGGGGGTGCCGCCTGCTGGGCACCTTTCCTCCCCCACGGGGAGCGAAGAAGCGCAGAGCAGCAGGTCTGCGGGGTCAGCTACCCGCCTCGTCGCCAGTGTAGTGTTGGGCCTCAGGCCCACATGGCAGCAATAACGGACGCAGACACCAGGTGAGGTGGTACAGTAAACTGGCCTCGAGCACGTGCACCCGGGCCCTTTTATTGACAGGGCCACGTCACCCGTGGCACCCGTGATGGATGGGTGTGGGGGTGCAGTGTGTCCAGCCCTCAAGGGAGTGGCTGGGGTTACAACTTCCTGCGGAACACTAGAACGTGTCCCGCAGGACATTACAGTGACCAGCAAACATCGTTTACTGACCGTGGAGGGAATAAAACCGTCGGGAGCGAGAGGGGCTGCAGGGAGGATGCAAGGGGTCACTTCAAAGAGGACAAAGTGTAGATCGTGACCTCCTACTGCCCACGTGAGGAATATAACAAAAACAATACAATAATAGTAGTAATAAAAATAACAATGAAGCAAACACTAATAGAAAAAATAAATATACGAATAACTTTTTTATTATTATTATCATTATTATTGATAATGTCAATAATAATAATGATAATACCAATAATAATAGTGATGATTATAATGTTAATGATAATAATATACTAATACTCATATTAGTAATTCTGTACTTCTGTTAACAAGCCCTATTAGAGTTCCTATTGCTGGCCCTGCCGTAATTAATGTGCACCATGTGATAGACCCAAATCCCTTCGCCAGAAGTTCTGATGTAGAAATGATTTGGATTTTTGCCAGCAGTTTCCTGATAAGCGCGAGTGTTAACTCTTCAGATCGGCCCTCGGCTGGTGGCAGAGTTAGGACTGCCAGGAGCACTGCCTCCTCGCGTGCTCTGGGGATCCACCGGAAGTTGGGAACAGGGGAGCAGCACCCCAGAAGGGACCCGACCAGTGTTTAGGAGGGGTGAGATCATCTTGAATACCAGGGGGTGATTGAAACATGCACCTCTTCAATGAACAATCCTTTGTTTCCTGTCTCCAAACCAGACAACACCTATCGTCTAGTTTTGGATTACAGACACTTAAACACTTGTTCAAAAACATTTGCAGTGCAAAATGCACATAGTACAGCATTAATGAATAACATTGTGCGTAAAAAATATAAAACCACATTGGACATCTCAAATGGTTTCTTTTGTCAAAATATAGCACCTGGAAGCAGGTACTTAACAGCTTTCTCAATAATGGGGAGCCAGCGTCAATTTTGTCGACTCCCACAAGGGTTCAAGAACAGCCCGGGGTTATTCTCAGCGAGAGTAACGGAGTTACTACAAATTTATGATAATGAGGCATTGTCATATGTCGATGACATCTATCTGACAGACGATGACCTGGACAAACACTTGAACAGGGTGAGCACCATTATACTGGGCTTCGCCTCTGAGGGCTACAAATTCAACTTCAAAAAGTCCAGAATTGCCCATCTCAATGTCCTGTTTCTAGGATATGAGCTTTCAAGTGAAGGCAAGAGCTTGGCAGCCAACTTTTAGAAAGGTGTGCGCTGCTCCAACCTCTTAAGACGCTTAAAAATTTACAATCCATCCTGGGTTTCCTAAATTTTGGAAGAACTTACATTCTAAATTACGCAGAAAGGGTTAAACTTCTCTACGCGTTAATCAAACCTGATTTTTCAATCAAAAACTGGACACAGGAACACACAGAAATCTTGCGTTCACTCCAAGCTAACATGTTAGCAACAAATCACTTACAAACACGCGTAAGTCAACGCAATTTAGTGATCCGAATAATTTCGGGTCAATGCGGATTCACCTACTTAACATTTAATGAGGGTGAAAAAGTACCAATTGCATACAAATCACACTTGTATACACAAGAGGAAATGCGCTTCACTTCAACAGAAAACATTCTGACAGCAGTTCAAACCGCTGTAGCAAAAGAAAGAGCTCTAGCCCAAGGGAAAAGCATTATTGTCGTAACCCCTGTTCCGGCCTTAGAGGCGGTAACAAAAGCGAGCATTCCAAATGCTAAAGCATTAGATCCAAGATGGATACAATGGGTTAATTCTCTTGCTGCAACAGATGTTGAATATGTTTTTGATCCCGATCTAAAAACACAAGCGTTCCTGCAATATGAACAGGAATGTCCTCTGCCTACTGAGATTCTGCCTCTCGATCAGTACGAATTTATAATTTACACTGACGGATCCGCACAACCCGCAACAGGGAGTAAGCAAGCTTACAGTGCATCGTGCGCAATCGTTAAAGGTCGCATGCGCGATGGCAAATTCAGACCTATGGTCACAAAAACCCAGTCTCTAGGAGATTGCACAGCTCAGCGAGCTGAACTACAAGCATTCAAACTGGCACTTGAAAGTACAGATCGAGAATTCCCCACACTAATAGTGTGCGATTCTTTCTACTGTGTACAGTCGTATAATGAATATATACAAACTTGGCTTGAAAACTGGTTCAAAGATGCAAAAGGTGGCACAATAAAGCATAAAACGCTTTGGGAACAAGTAGTTCAGTTAAAAAGCGAACTACCAAAGACTCACGTGATACACACACTGAGTCATCAACGTGATGGCGTTCACGTTGCAGGGAATTCATTGGCTGACGAAGCCGCAAAGGGGGCTGTTCAGATGGCTTCCGTAGCTGCGATCACTCGTTCAAAAACGAGAATAGACAGTGAGATAATGTTGGCTGTCAATGCTACGAGCAAAGGCAGTGGTGCAGCGTTACCAAAAAAGTTTCCACTCAAGTACTCTTATGTAATTGATGCGAACAACGTTCCTTTTGCTCGAATCCCTGGAGTGGGGGATAGAGTAATTCCAAACATGGAACGTAGAGCAGCTTTGATTTATGAAACACATTTGGGGGAGGGTCTGGCACATCAAGGGATCTCTAAAACAATATTAACATTAAAAGAGATGTACTGGTGGCCTGGAATGAATACAGAAATACACATATTCATCAATAACTGCTTAGACTGTAAATTACAGCGAGAAAGCCACCAGACACCATGCTACGAATGTAGCTGCCCAGTACAGACACCATTGTTAGACAGCATTAGACCATCTATGCTGCTTATAATGAAGCATGGAAGGTGTCACAGATGGAGGCCGCAGAACGAATACGTGAACTTGATCGTATTAATTTAGAGAAAACTCTCTCTGTGGTCGACAATGGGTTAACAACTTTGTCCTCCAGAATTTATTAATTGGACAGTATTGTATCCTCTGCTATCGACATACTGGAACAAGATTTAGCCATGTTACAGCAAGGACAGTCTCAGTTACGTTCTATTATGTTATTAAGCTGGACGCTGCAATCTTTCCGTGCGGGCTATGTGCCTTGGCGTTTTATCAACACGCAGAGCAGCAGGTCCGCCGGGTCAGCTACCCGCCTCGTCGCCAGTGTAGTGTTTGGCCTCAGGCCCACATGGCAGCAATAACGGACGCAGACACCAGGTGAGGTGGTACAGTAAACTGGCCTCGAGCACGTGCACCCGGGCCCTTTTATTGACAGGGCCACGTCACCCGTGGCACCCGTGATGGATGGGTGTGGGGGTGCAGTGTGTCCAGCCCTCAAGGGAGTGGCTGGGGTTACAACTTCCCGCGTAACACTAGAACGTGTCCCGCAGGACATTACAGTGACCAGGAAACATCGTTTACTGACCGTGGAGGGAATAAAACCGTCGGGAGCGAGAGGGGCTGCAGGGAGGATGCAAGGGGTCACTTCAAAGAGGACAAAGTATAGATCGTGACCTCCTACTGCCCACGTGAGGAATATAACAAAAACAATACAATAATAGTAGTAATAAAAATAACAATGAAGCAAACACTAATAGAAAAAATAAATATACGAATAACTTTTTTTATTATTATTATCATTATTATTGATAATGTCAATAATAATAATGATAATACCAATAATAATAGTGATGATTATAATGTTAATGATAATAATATACTAATACTCATATTAGTAATTCTGTACTTCTGTTAACAAGCCCTATTAGAGTTCCTATTGCTGTCCCTGCCGTAATTAATGTGCACCATGTGATAGACCCAAATTCTGATGTAGAAATGATTTGGATTTTTGCCAACAGTTTCCTGATAAGCGCGGGTGTTAACTCTTCAGATCGGCCCTCGGCTGGTGGCAGAGTTAGGACTGCCAGGAGTACTGCCTCCTCGCGTGCTCTGGGGATCCACCGGAAGTTGGGAACAGGGGAGCAGCACCCCAGAAGGGACCCGACCAGTGTTTAGGAGGGGTGAGCTGCATCTAAGACCATGAAGTCAGTTATCAAGGGCCGGGGGCCCGGTACTGTCACTGGCCCTTCCCGCCACTCATCTATCTGCTGGTTACTGGGACGCGTGCCTTTTACCCATTCAAAGCTCATGAGTCGAGTGCAGATAGCACCGAGCAGGGATAATAACAGAGCCTTGTACTGGGGAGGCTTTGGGTGCAGGGAAAGACTGCTGTGTCTTCTTCCTCATAAAAATGTTATTTCACCAGAGACTCAACAAAGGTATAAATAGATTTATCACTGACAAAACTCGCATTATTTGAATATTATAATTGATTTTAATGTTTTTATTGATGTACATGCAAAAAAAAACAGTGTTTCACTTTTTTTTAAGTTACCGACCTGGATGTGACCGTGGTCTGTGCAGGCCATGGACCGCCACTGGCCTGAGGCCGCACAAATGACTACCATGAACTGTGAAAGTGCTCCGTACCACACACTAATTAAAAACAAGTGAAGCCATACTTGAAAGTGCGCCGTGCATAAAGAAAAGCAAGCGGCAGCTACCATACTTAAAGTGAAAGTGCGCCGTCCCACACACTAGCATGAAATTAAATAAACAAGTGGTCCTTAAAAAACACACAACACTTATGTATGTAGGGAAACTAATTTACCGGTGCTCCTCGCGTAAAACCGGAAATGATGTATCGGAGCGCTATCAAAGAAGGAAAATAAAAACGACGTAGGAGTAAACCAATCGTGGGATTACACTCGGTACGAGTGATTACAGCAGGTCTTGCAGACAGCGCATGCACACTAATGCTTGACCTAAAAAAAGGTAAGAAAAACTCCAGGAAATCCAGAAAAAATAAAGATGTAAGTTTGAATTAAGAGTACTTTTGACTTTGACTTACAACCCTCAAGTAAAAAAAAACAAAAAATACACCTATGATATCCATGTGTAAAACGAGTCATGGAGTCTAGCAACTTGTAAAATAAAATGCATTTTAAAACACAAAAACTTTCCGAAATACCTACAACTTTTCCTTAAACCAATCTCCACCACCCACTCCATACAATAAACATACCTCTACAAACACTAAGGGGCCGATTACGGTGTCAGTCAAAAAGCCTCCGACCATCTGGGTTTTCATACCGGCCTTTCCGACATGGAAACCCTGTTGGAAAGCGTGTTTGGGGGCCCCTAGCAGGGCCCCCTTTCCCTTGCGGCCTCCAGTTGGGGGCCGAGGGAGCACCTTAACACAATCTCAGGGATTAACACAATCTCCCATTTCTCTATGGGCCAGTTTATGGCCATAACTCAAGCTCTCATAGAGAAATGGGAGAATGCGACCGCACCAGGTGCGGTCGCATCATAATTAGGTGGTCGGGACCGCCGACCAGAGGTCAGTCGATCCCGTTTCTGCCACGGTGTCGGTCGGAGTTTCTATTGTCATAGGTCCCTAATAGTTAAAAACGTAAGTGTCTTAACTGACTGCAGCAGCAGCACCCCTGAGTCTTTGACCGTGACACTATACCAACTGACGAAACAGATACAGTAACAGAAAACATACAAACAAGATGGCGGTCATAAAAACTATAAATGGAAATTCTCACCATTGGAACCAATGCCAATCTGAGAGAAAAATAAAAGAAAAATGTTAAAATAGTATGAAATTAAATTGTTTATTTTTTATGTGTTCTTATAAAAGTATATATGTTGTATCAATATTTAAAAATATGTTTATAGTTACAAATACATTATATTTTTAAAAAAATAATAAACACTTATTAAAAAAAATGCTTAACCTATTTACAAAAATGTATGAATATAAAACACTATATGCCCATAACCCCTCTAAATCCAACAACATGTCCCTAGAAACCTGTCCATAAACTCAAAAGAAAATTGTACCGCCCGAAGAATTACCCTCCCATAATCCCAAAATTAAACTACATACCCTTTTTTTTTTTTTGTCCTCATTTCACCAAAAATGCGTCTGCAATTCTTTAAAAGCCGCCCTTCCAACCTGTGCACCCCGCGGCTACTGCATTTGCTTTGGTCTGTACCCTAGACCAGACCTGCCCCATTGTTGGTGGCTTGGTGTAATCATAGGACCGGGAGGGACTATACAAGTCCCAGACCTTTACCCCACAGTATAAAGGCCTGCCAGATGTTCGGACTGTTCTCCCATAGCTCCTATACACCCATGAACCCTTCCCTGAAAACTTAGCACAAAACCCTAAACAAATTTAAGAAAATAAAAATTGCACATCTAAAAAAAGCATACCCACCTATAAATCCAAAAGTACATCTAATGACCCTAAACTTAAAACTCAATCATGAACACTAGAAAAAGAACCAAAATATTGATACACTGGTCCACTTACACAACAGCCCGTTGCTGAAAGCGTATTGCTGTACCCTAAAAAAAAATATAGCAAATAAAAACTCAACCCCCCAAAAATAACTGTACCCTGACATGAAACCTAGTAACCTTCATCTTAAAACCCAGTCCTAGCCCCTAATAAAAAACATTACTTACTTCAGTGGGACTTAAAGACTCGTGATGCATTTCCTTACTAAGTAATGACTCCTAACGTAGCATCCAACATAGTGTAAAAACACTGGTAAATGTCATGCAAATTAAAGGTAATATACCGTTGCTGCAACTTGAGAATTGGAGATACCCACTCAAAGGAATAACTGCACAAAGGAGTAAGAAGCATAATCTGTGTGATGGTTCGACTACTTTTAATCTATAGACAATGTCATAATCTGTTGCTCACCTTTCAGCACTCGGCTGGCATGCAAGCGTCATACTCTAAACTCGCTTGCCCTGTGCTCATTCAAAGGAAGCAAAGATGGTCCCAAAATATTGGCACTGCTTGGCGAAAGGTTTTGAGTCTTTGGAGGACAACATTTTCCAAGATTCCATTTAACTCTCACATTCTTTGTAAATGGCAGTTGCCATTTTGAAGTCATTTGGGAAGGAGTTTCCTCTTGGTTCACAGCATCCTTGCTACGCAATCAAGATACTTTGTTGCTGCAGCCAGCACACTGATTACAGTTCTTCAGGATACCTAAGAAACTGTTTACTTTTTTCCTTGAAGCATGATTGAAAATAGAAGTTGAACACAGAGGGGTCCATTAGGATGTCGGGCGGTGGCACCACTGCGGTGCTGGCGGTGCGGAAAATTGCATTTTTCCGCCCGCGAGCAGCGGTACTCACGTCCGCCATATTAGTATGGCCAAACATAGACCATTTCCCGTCCGCCGCCGCGCGACACGAACCGCCATCAAAGTGCGCCCGCAAGCGCGGCGGTGGGAGCCAATGGAGACACACCACCGTGCGGAATGACATCCTCTCCGGTCCACAAATTAGGATGCTCCAAACAACCAGTCGCACCGCAGCGGAGAAACCACCCAATCCTAGACGGCGGAACCTCGACAGCGGAGCGCGAAACCAGAGACCCGGTTAACAGCGCCCGGACACGACCGCCATGGACCCAGCACTCCACGTTTTCCCGGTGCTGTACCTGATACATCACCAGCAAATCATGGACCGTCGCGGACGCCGCCGCAGGTACGCAACAACACAACCCCACACACATCCACAAAACACAAGCCATGGACTGGCACAGGGTCCCCAACCACATCAGATACCCTGGTGGGGACAGGAACACATCCCCAAGTGCACACACACATGACCCACCTGCCACCAATACACCCCTCTGCATCCAGGTCACACATTGACCGCGATCGTGCAGCAATGTCACGGCCACGTCACCGCAGCGGTGAAGACAAGGGAATACATGCGCACAATGCAGAAGGCTGGGCCAGCGCCAGGAATGGGCAGGGCACAAAGACCACAGGGCCACAACTCCACCCTCCACAGACTAGCCCACCCACTGAAGGGACATGCCATGTGCCCCCCCTGTTCACCCCCATGCACAACAACAAGCCAGGTGACACCACACCCTGCACCACACACAAAACAAATAGGGACACAGCCACAGCAGGAGTGGCTGCACAGGAACACACAGCACAGAAGCACAGGGCCAGGGCTACACACACACCACAACAACACCACACCCATGGCAAATAAACTCAGTACAAGCACCAAATGGACACACACACATACAAGGAACAAACATCTCACTGGACACACAGCCTGCCAAGTCACACACACATACCCCACACTGACACACAGACACATACACAGACCACATGCCACCAGCAATGGAGCACACAAAACAGGCAAGCCAAAGTGAGGTGCACACAAATGGAAGGCCAAGGAGACAACTACCAAGCATGTGTACAGCACATGCAAGACAAGGAACATAGAATAACACCCTCAGCCCATCAAATCACACATGGCTGGCATAGTGATTGAAGTCAAACCACAGACAGCACAGTGCAACAACTCAGGGAGACAGCAAGGCAACACATGTACAGGCACAAGGATGAAAGGAAGGCCCTGAAGTCAAACTATGAACAGCCACACATATGTATACAAATACTTCACAGGAATACTCCAGCAGCACAACACACAGGGCCCATTGACACACTCCATGACTGTCAAACACTAGTAGGAATCCACACACATACACCCCCCCTCACATCTGCAGCACACAACACCAGTGTCAAACAAACAGAAGGGTGGCAATAATGTCCAGGCAATACACAGACAAACAGTCACACTCCCTGGGGGTAGCCACAAACATCACATACACACAGGGATGCCAGAACCAATGTCTGCACAAAAACAACAGACAAACACATAACCCAACAGAACCACACACAGAACCACTACAAGAACAGACATGCCCTGTGCAGCAAAAATGAGGAAAGGCAATGGGAGCACAGACACAACAGGAGTGCACAACCACATCAGTCAGGAACAATGCACAGACAACAAACCACAACGCAGACAAGAAGTGTACCATCACAGATAAACACAGCCACAGCAAACAAACAACAGATGCACAGCCAAAAAAAAACACATACCAAACACAGCAGGACATCAGTGGATGCACACCAGCCAATGACAAGGCAACATACCCCCACAGCACTGCATGCACAACAAGCAGTGTCTGCACATCAAGCATACCCGCCCCACACAGAAATGAGTGACACAACATGAACCCACACAACACCAATCAGCACAGCACAAAGACAACATCACACACAGGAAGTGAAGCAGTACCACAGCAAACACACATACATGCAACACAACACCAACAGATGCACAAGTCTGGCACAGAAAGGTGGAAACAACTTGAGCAGGGGACTGGGCAGTACACACAGTTGAAGTGCATATGAGCAAACATGACTGACAAACAGCCCAAGAACAGCACACAGAACCTATTGGGGAAATGTCCTGAGTGGCACATTGCCACTGTCCAAAGAACTGCACCCCAAAGCACAGTGTCACATATCAAGTGATGGGGAGGCACACACACATGTAAAACAAGGGGACAGCTGACATCCAAGTGAAGTGCCATGGCAGGAGTGTACCATACACAAATAGAGGGAGTGCAGACTCACAATGGGTAGGCATCCCAAGCACAGATAGGGGATGGCAAGACACCACACACAACATCACATACTAGAGGCAAACAGGCACCATGTGACAGCAATGCATGAGAAAACACAACCACTATGGCAGTGTGGATCAGCAGGTCTGCACTGTCTCCACAAACAGTAACATGACAGATGGATGAACAACAAAACACAACACTAACTTGACAGACACACACACTGCATACTCACAAGTGATAGAAATAACAAGTAGGAGTCAGCCACAACTGCATGGACACACCAACACAGTGCACACTGCACAACATACAACTCACACATGTGCATACAACCACATCCACAGGGATAAACAATCCAAACAACAGGCACACACATCCTGGGTGAAACATGTGTGTAGTTGACAATGCAGGGGCACACACATATCAACACTCCAGACAAAGTCAAGACATTCACACTGCACACTTCTTGACCACCCAAGAGCACACATTGAAAGAAACCCATGGGACTAGGATGACTGCCCATCACAAGATGACCACACACATACACTACTGGGCACACAAAATAAGAACACACATACATGATGAGCCTGGCCAGCATGCCTGCAATCCTCTGGACAGAATCCCATTCTGAGCTGGCAGTGCACCACAACTTGACATGTGTACAACACAGCCAACATGAACAAACAATGACAACTGCATCACACCTCTAATCTAATACATTGCCCACACAAGTTTCAGGGTCAGGAAAAACTGAAGTCCCTCACCCCTGCACAAAATAGAGTAAGTGAGTAAAGAAATTGGCAAGGTTGAAGTGGCACACACAGCATGTGGCACAGTAAACCATATACACACAGCAAAAGAACTTTATTCAGTAAGGACACTGACAAAACAGACAACAGGAGCAACTGTCTTTATTCACAAATTGCACAGCTAGGCAACAAGAGTAGATAATAGCAAAGCACAAAATGCAGGGCATGTCCATGAGAAGCTGCACAGGCAGGGGCATAACAGCAAGGCCAGTGGCCAGTCCAAGCTGCACAGCATGTCCATGAGAAGCTGCACAGGCAGGGGCAAAACAGCAAGGCCAGTGGCCAGTCCAAGGTGCAGAGCATATCCATGAGAAGCTGCACAGGCAGGGGCAAAACAGCAAGGCCAGTGGCCAGTCCAAGGTGCAGGGCATGTCCATGAGAAGCTGCACAGGCAGGGGCAAAACAGCAAGGCCAGTGGCCAGTCCAAGGTGCAGAGCATGTCCATGAGAAGCTGCACAGGCAGGGGCAAAACAGCAAGGCCAGTGGCCAGTCCAAGGTGCAGGGCATGTCCATGAGAAGCTGCACAGGCAGGGGCAAAACAGCAAGGCCAGTGGCCAGTCCAAGGTGCAGAGCATGTCCATGAGAAGCTGCACAGGCAGGGGCAAAACAGCAAGGCCACTGGCCAGTCCAAGGTGCAGAGCATGTCCATGAGAAGCTGCACAGGCAGGGGCACACAGCAGTGAGCGACAAGGCCAGTGGGCAGGACAAAGTGCAGAGTGAGTCCATGAGAAGCTGCACAGGCAGGGGGCACACAGCAGTGAGCGACAAGGCCAGTGGGCAGGACAAAGTGCAGAGTGAGTCCATGAGAAGCTGCACAGGCAGGGGGCACACAGCAGTGAGCGACAAGGCCAGTGGGCAGGACAAAGTGCAGAGTGAGTCCATGAGAAGCTGCACAGGCAGGGGGCACACAGCAGTGAACGACAAGGCCAGTGGGTAGGACAAAGTGCAGAGTGAGTCCATGAGAAGCTGCACAGGCAGGGGGCACACAGCAGTGAGCGACAAGGCCAGTGGGCAGGACAAAGTGCAGAGTGAGTGCATGAGAAGCTGCACAGGCAGGGGGCACACAGCAGTGAGCGACAAGGCCAGTGGGCAGGACAAAGTGCAGAGTGAGTGCATGAGAAGCTGCACAGGCAGGGGGCACACAGCTGTGAACGACAAGGCCAGTGGGCAGGACTAAGTGCAGAGTGAGTCCATGAGAAGCTGCACAGGCAGGGGGCACACAGCTGTGAACGACAAGGCCAGTGGGCAGGACAAAGTGCAGAGTGAGTCCATGAGAAGCTGCACAGGCAGGGGCACACAGCAGTGAACGACAAGGCCAGTGGGCAGGACTAAGTGCAGTGAGTCCATGAGAAGCTGCACAGGCAGGGGGCACACAGCAGTGAACAACAAGGCAGGGGGCACACAGCAGTGAACAACAAGGCCAGTGGGCAGGACAAAGTGCAGAGTGAGTCCATGAGAAGCTGCACAGGCAGGGGGCACACAGCAGTGAACGACAAGGCCAGTGGGCAGGACAAAGTGCAGAGTGAGTCCATGAGGAGATGCACAGGGAATGTGTGCAACTATACCCTAACCATGGTCAGCAACACAGTATGGGGTGTCACGATGTGCAGCACAGGCCATGCTGTGTGAGAGACAGGCGTGTGAGGTCGACCAACACTCAGACTTGGCTGTCAGTCGTACTGGGAGCTGGCTGTGTGTCGGGCCCAGTTGGAGCACTTGACTGGGGAGAGGGAGGCACAGCTGAGGTATACTTATCAGTGTCTTGGCAAAACGGAGGGCTGCTTGGACCAGGTGGTATAGTGGCACGTGGAGGTGGAGTCATGCAGACATGAGACACAGTGTGGATGGGAGATTGTGGAGGGGTGCCTTTCCACTTCTTGGGGAGTCGCAATGGCTTCACTGTCTTGGGAACAATGGGTAGTGGCGTGGACACATCAGGCTCACTCAACACCAAGGCTGCAGCAGGTGCAGACGCTGGCCCTCCCTCTGGTGACGTGCTTGAACCTGCGCAACACTTTGCATGGCCCTGGCTTTGCCCCTCCATCCCCTGCCTACCAGGTGGTCCCCCCACAGTGCCCTCCATTCCCTGCTTCACTGGGCTTGCTATGGGAGTCGAGGTAGTGGTTGAATCGGACTTGCAGCCCTTCTTATGCCTACCCTTGGCACTCACCACCTTCTCAGTGGGCATGGAAATTGTATGTTTGGTTTTGGGAGACGCTTTCGGGACAGGAGAGTCCTTGGCTGGGGATGTCCCTGAGGCACGTGACCCTGACGCCTGCTTCTTGGCTCTTTGTCCCCTGGTGTTGCCTGATGGGCTCTTGTCTGTGTGCACTGGGGTGGCTTTGGTCATCTGTGGGGATGGTGTCTGCGGCCTGGACGGCTTGGGCTTCTGTTGCTGCTGTGTGCTACGTGTGCTGTATCGTGACTTAGAGGTCTGTGGAGCGTGGTCACTGTCGTCCGACGTGGCCACTGGCATGTGTGTGGACAAAGGGACTTTCGCTGGACTCCCAGATTGTGCCAGTTGAAGGGCTGATGTCACTGCAGTGGACAATGACTGGACAGTCCGGTGCAGCCCACCCACGTCTGAATGTATGCCCTCAATGAATGCAACCACCTGAGCCAATTTACTGTCGTGGTCCATGAATGCATTGAGGAGAGCTGTCTGGCATACACACAGCTGGCGCAAAAGGTCCACAGACTCAACACTGATGGCAGCAGGGGGGACCGGGGCAGGGGCTGCGGTGCCGGGGGTGAAGGACACCCTTCCCCTCTTAGCGGTGCAAACACGGGCAGCACCAGAGGAAGTGGCTGGGAGGGTGGGCACTGCAGGCTGTGTGGTGGAAGATGATGCAGAGTCCCCGTTCCCTGTGCCCGCCAACATGTCTGCGTCACCGCTGGCATCAGATGACGTACTACTTTGCGTCTCGGGCTGTAATTCCTCCAGCAGACTCCTGTCCCCCTCCGAGGCACTGGTCACATCTGTCTCACAGGGCTCCTCTGCAGCTGGTGTGCTAGTTTCCCCACCACTGGTGTCCGTCCCCTGTTCCTCCGTGACCACGGGAGATGCTGCATGAGAGAGAGAGATGTAGGGTCAGTGCAGTGGCAGCAACAGAACAAACATATGCAATACAGACAACCATTAAGATGTCTAGATCTACATGTTGCACGCCACCCTGTGCAATTACATTGTTCAAACCCACCTCTGTCATCACAACAGTGCGTGTGCACTATCAAACCAGGACAAAGTGAGCAATGTGATGACCACACAGCACAACATCCTGCATGTGGCTCCGTTACAACAGCAACACAGATAGCTCATACCTGTCTCACACCACCCACAATGCCATTTAAATGCCCCATACACGTTTCCCAGTGTTAAGTACAGGTAGGACACATGCATGACAGCTGCACCCAGCACAGGCACAAGCTTACACTAACAGGCCACTGCATCACACTACCAACATCACATCGCCCAGCGCTGGCACATGCTGTGCACACATGCAGCCACACACAGCCATAGTCACCCTTCCCAGTACACTCACCCCTAATTGCCTGCTGATGCTCCTTCAATCGTGCATCCAGCTCAGGGTGAGTCACAGCCAAGATGCGGCACATTAGTGGTGTCATGCTGCGCCGTGCCAGCTCAGGGTGAGTCACAGCCAAGATGTGGCACATTAGTGGTGTCATGCTGCGCCGTGCCATCCGGCCAGTGCGAGGGATCCGCCCCAGTGTCATCTCCGCAACGTTCTTTGCCAGCCGTGAGATGTCGTCCCACCTCTTGTGGCAGTGGGTGCGCCGTCGGTTTGATACTCCCAGAGCACGCACCTTGTTCGCAATGCCCCTCCACACGGCCTTACGCTGGTGCACCTTGAGCTGCAGGCATGGGAGACAAGAGGGGGCAAACATCAGTGACACAGTGTCATGTGACAAAATCACTCAGGACAGTAGCATGATACAGATTAATTACAAATCCACATATCTCACATGCAGAGACAGGAATGCTTTTCACATGGTACATCTGCATGTGAGAATCACACGTAAATGCATGCATGTATGAGGGGGACACAATACTTGCACATCTCATGTACAAGCAGGATGCCAGCACAGAAGACCATGTGTACTCTGCCCACATCTACTAACCATTTTTAGGTAGAGCAAGACATACGTCACAAAACAACATGTGTATGTGGCGAGACCCACTGTGTCCGACAATGCGCAGGCGTCAACGAACATGCACTGTGAGTAGCCCACTGTGTCATGTATATCACATTGAGGGACATGATCTCACAAACCCACGTCCTTTCTCACAGTGCCAGTCGTGTGCAATCTACAGGGTTGAGAATGTGGGTGAGCGATGCACAGCGAATGTAGTGCTAGGATATTGGTTGTGGCGTGCTCCTGAGGTATCACCCTCTGGAAGGGGTGTCAGAGTAAATGCTTGAAGTAGTGCCACTCGAATGAGTGGTATCCCTCTGGGCACAGCGGTGTCTGAATGAATCAGATTTTAAATTTTAACAAGAAGTTGAAAAAGTCGAGGAGTTTATGAAATAGTTTTCAACATGATGACTGTAATCTTTATTCGTACATGAGTGTATCCATTAACTCATGGATTGGAAGTCATATTATCCATCAAATGTAAACTCTCCCGGGAAAACGCTAACTAAGCTTTGAACTACATTGGATGCAAACTCTTTTCCCCTGACGAAGGGCTTGCATGCCCGAAATGCATCGGGAGAGTTTACATTTGATGGATAATATGACTTCCAATCCATGAGTTAATGGATACACTCATGTACGAATAAAGATTACAGTCATCATGTTGAAAACTATTTCATAAACTCCTAGTTCTTTTCAGCTTCTTGTTAAATTTTAAATCTGATTCATTCAGACACCGCTGTGCCCAGAGGGATACCACTCATTCGAGTGGCACTACTTCAAGAATCTGCAGGGTTGACATGGCACATTGATGGGGAGTCAAATTTGAAAATGAACATGTTACACCCTGTACAGTCAGTGATGTGTTCTTGTTGTATTGGGCGGTGACTGTGCAGGCCAGGTGGGCTCACACTGAGATGGACAACAGGGAAATGCAAAGACATGCACACTAGCAATCACTGGCCTGAATCCTCCATTACCAACTTGCTGCTTCACTGTATGGCTGACAAGACAAGACATGTCCCTCCAATCTTGATGTGCAGGCAGGGAGACTTGAGGAGTAGGGTACACACCCCTTCACCCAATGGAATGCAAGTTAGGCAATGCATGACACAAACCCACACTCACATGCACATACTGCATCAGACCGACTACATGTGTGCCCCCTGCACTCTCACACCCACTGTGGAAGACTTACCACGACATTTGGGGCACCATATAGCCTTGGGTACTGTGTGAGCACCTCGTCCACCAGGACCTCAAGCTCCTCGCCGGTGAAGGGACTGGCACGGATCTTCTCTGTCCTTGTCCTGTCCTGTTGGTTAGAGACAGCAGCGGCAGCAGCAGGTGAGGGTCTCAGGCAGCAGTCCCTGGAGGCAGCAGCAGGTGAGGGTCTCAGGCAGCAGTCCCTGGAGGCAGCAGCAGGTGAGGGTCTCAGGCAGCAGTCCCTGGAGGCAGCAGCAGGTGAGGGTCTCAGGCAGCAGTCCCTGGAGGCAGCAGCAGGTGAGGGTCTCAGGCAGCAGGCTCTGTGAGCAGTGGAAATTCTGGGCACTCTCCCACACATATATAGCCCCCTGGTGTCGTTCCAGTAGTCCTGGGCTGCTGCAATTGGTGTACCAGGTCAGCCTTTTACAAATGCATCCAATGACTGGCACCGCGGTGGTGTAGCACGCCTACCGCTATTTTCAAATTGCATCGATCTTCCGCGATCGCGGAGCCCATTGGCTGTAATGGCATGGACCATGGCGGTGACACACCGCAGGGGCCAGGCGGGCGCTACCGCAGGATTGCATCTTTTGATTGCATCCAATGACCGGCACCGCAGTGGTGTAGCACGCCTACCGCTCTTTTCAAAATTGCATCGAGCTTCCGCGATCGCGGAGCCCATTGGCTGTAATGGCATGGACCATGGCGGGGACACACCGCTGGTGCCAGGCGGTAGTTTCCTCAATTTGGGTGCCATAGACACACATGAGGCACCGCGATTTGGGTGGCGGGGCATGCCAACCGCCATTTGGCCATGTCTCTGGGGTTATCAGTACCGCACCCGTGCATTGGGGTGTGTTGCACACACACCGCTGGTGCCAGGCCGTAGTTTCCGCAATTTGGGTGCCATAGACACACATGATGCACCGCGATTTGGGTGGCGGAGCATGCCAACCGCCATTTGGCCATGTCTCTGGGGCTATCAGTACCGCACCTGTGCATTGGGGTGTGTTGCACACACACCGCTGCTGCCAGGCGGTAGTTTCCGCAATTTGGGTGCCATAGACACACATGAGGCACCGCCATTTGGGTGGCGGAGCATGCCAACCGCCATTTGGGCATCACTTGTCTCTCAGTACCGCACCTACAGTACAGTACACTACACTACACTACAGGACAGTGTTGGTATGGACAATACAATGTGCACACATGTCAATGTGTTGATGTGCATTGTCAATCACAGCATTTTTTTTTCCAATTGATGATGTTTGTTTTAGCATGTCCTCTCAAGTTAGATCATGCACACACTCGTCATTGATGCTCAGACTGTGGTCATTGTGTGGTTGAGGTGTGCCAGGTTCAATTGACGCCTGAATGTGTGTCATGTACAGCAGCTAGGTAGGATACCATGGGGTTGCCTTGTCACACATGTGCAGGATGACAGACTCCCAGGCGTGCCCATGGGGAATGTGGCCATATCCCAATGTCCATTCACTTTGACCGAGGTGTTGTTTGGGGGACTTGCTGTGGGTAATTAGACAAGTGTGTGATTTGTGTAGTTGATGGGGTCCCTACATGTCAGCTGGTCTGTGACTCAATTCATATGACATTCTTTGTTGGCGTTGTGTCAGCCATGATGTGAGATGCTGTGCACATCCCATGATGTATTGCATTACAATGTGTCCACTCTCATCTCAACTAGGAGGAGACCAAATCTGCATCGTCACTTGACAGTGCTGGCAGACATGGAGGATGAGGCGATCATCCGGAAATGCCGTCTGGATAGAGCCACCCTAAAGACCCTTTGTGATTTGTTGGAGCCCCACCTGCAGCCTCGCCGAACATATCCAACAGCTTTCACCCCAACGTATAAGGTGATGGCGGCACTGCATTTTTTTGCGACTGGATCATTCCAGTACACGGTGGCCGAGGCAGGTGGGATGGCACAACCCATGTTCAGCATGGTGCTGCGGGATGTTCTGTCCGCCATGATGATCTACAAGGACAGATACATCCATTTCCCCAGGGGGTCAGAATTGGCAGCTGTAAAGGGAGATTTCTATCCCCTCGGAAACATCCCCCATGTTGTTGGTGCCATTGATTGCACCCATGTTGGGCTAGTGCCACCACAGGTCCATGAGCACATCTACAGGAATCGTAAACATTACCACTCCATAAATGTCAAAGTGGTATGCCTGGCAGATATGATCATCTCACACATGTGTGCAAAATTTCCTGGCTCGGCCCATGACTCATACATCCTGGCGTAGCAGCATTGTACCCCAGCTGATGGCCAATCTGCTTCCTGAGCGTGCATGGATTGTGGGTGAGTATGCCTAGTCATGTGGCGTGCTGTGTGTGTGACCTGCTGTCCTCTGCATCTGCGACATTGCAATGTTTCTTTGTGTTTGTCACACATAGGTGACTCTGCATATCCCAACCGTCCGTGGTTGCTGAGCCCACTGCGGAACCCCAGGACACCAGCTGATGTCCGCTACAATGATGCCCATGGGAGGACACGTCGTGTGGTGGAGCGTACCTTTGGACTGCTGAAGTCACGTTTCCGCTGCCTGGACAAGACCGGAGGGGCACTGATGTACTCGCCCAGGAAGGTGTGTCAGATTGTAGTGGCATGCTGCATGCTCCACAACCTAGCCATTCGCAAGGAGATTCCCCTGCTCCTGGATGATGATGAGCAGCCAAGGCCCCCGCCTGCAAACCAACCCGTGTCCAGTGATGATGACAGTGGAGAGGAGGAAGGTGTTGACCTGCGTCAACAGCTCATCACCCGCTACTTCACCTGAAGGTGGGTGACAATGTACAACGTACCCATTGTCTGATGATGTTGCTGTTGTTGTGAGGGTGTAAGTGAGATTTGTGACAGCAGCCAGTTGTAGACTCAGTGTTTGCTGTCAATGTTCATGTGACAGTTCATTTATGAACATCTACAGGATGTGTATGTTGGCACTTGTTGCCCATTGTTATGTGTGCATGTGGGTTGTTCTTGTTGTGAAGTGTTGTGTGATGTCTGTGATGCCACACCCAGACTAGTGAATGTTGTTCTGTTGTGTTTTCCTAGGTGCCTTTGACCTCTCCTTGCCTACATACACTCCGTCCCCTGGTACATTGTATTCCTGTAGAAAATTGTACATCCTGGAATAAAGACGGAGCAGGTACAACAACATGTGTGTAAGGATTTGTTTATTTACAAAGGTGACATGTGAGGGGGTACATTGACAGTGAGGTGATTAGTGGAGCAGTGAGTTGACAGTCATGGTAAATGAGATAATCGAGTGGTCACCACATAGGTGTGGTGACCCAGTCCAACAGACAGATGCCATTCACAAGGCAGTGTGGGGAAGGACAGTCCAAAAAGTCAATGCAGTGGTGCAGAGGGTTGCCATCATGGCTGGCTGCATGACTGGCGTTTGGCAGGTGCTTTGCCAAAAGATACTCCCAGGGTTTTCTTCAGACGGCCCCTTTTCCGTTTGGCAGGGGGGGCCTCTGCTCTAGGGCCAGTGGGGTCTGAGGACTCACCACTCTCTGTGGCCGCAGGGGAGGATGGTGAACTGTCATCCTGCGGACCACCAGTGGGAGGGGGAGGTGTTGTTTGTGGCGCAGGCCTGTCCCTCAGTACCGCCACTAGTTGGCCCAAGAGGTCCACAATTTGTCCCATGCGGGTGTCCATGGACCTCATCAGCAGGAGGAGCTCACGTGAATCTTGTTCGGATCGGGCCGTTTGTCCCTGGGCCCGTTCATATGCCCCAAGGACTCTGTGGATGTGGTCCAGGGATTCGGTCCCAGGCTGTGATCGTGTGTGGGTGACCCTGCCCCTCCCACCTGCACTGCTGCCACGGACCGGTTGCCTCTCCACTGTCGGACCACACATCCTCTCCCTGCCCTCCTCAGTTGGTGGGGTGGGGTGGTCATCCTGTGGGACAGGGAGGGTGTTGCAGGCACCACTGGTGGTTGTGGTGGACGCAACGGACGTAACAGCAGGGGCATGCAGATTGGTTGTTGTAGCTGCAGGTGTGGTGGGGGGGACGATGGGGTCCTGGGACCTGTTGCGCCCTGGAACACCAGATGGGCCGGCCTTGGTCTCCTCGTCCGAAGATTCCTGGAAGTCAACATCCGAGAGTCGATGTTCCGGCGGGGGGGGGGGTAGACTGGCCCTGCAGGTTGCTGGTGTCGTCCTCTGCAGTCAATTCTTGGTCACCTGTGGGTCAGATGGGAAATGGTCATTGGGGTGAACCCGTAAGATTTGTGTTAGCTGTGTGTCATTCACTGTTAGTACACTACTCAGTTGACTGATCATCACATTGTTTCCTATGTGCACTACTGTGCCTCCTGACATGCTGCGGTGGTACATGCATTTCTTGTCCATGGTGTGAGGTGTCAATATGTACCATGCGCCACGTGCATAATTTGTGATTACAGGGACATGTTGACATCTAGGGCCTTGCGCTAAATATGATTTTTGTGCGGACTGTTTGTAGATTTTTTTGACCTGTCAGCCGTCACATCTGGGCATGTCTTGGCCATTGTCATCTCCTGCATACCTTTGTCTTGTCATGTGCATATCTGGATTGGTACCACATACCATGCTTTCTTACTGTTCATATGGTCCTTGTTACTCTGGCCCCATGGCACTGAACCTGTCATTCATTGCTGTGCATGATTGTTCCCAGTCTTTCCTCTACATGTGCATTGGTGTGTCACACTTTGGTTGCTGTGACAGTTTCCATTGCTTAGCTGTGTGCACACTGTGCGTGGCAATATGATCGGTGTGCATATTTGTGCACTGAGAGGACTGGTGTTGTCATATGGCACCATTCTTTTTGTGTCGAATGGCTAGGTGCACGTACTGCCTACTTACCTGTTGTGTGTTAACATTTGTCTTTCTTTTGTGATACATCTGTGTGTGCGTGGTGGAGGCTTGCATCCTGCTCAGTGGTGGCACAAGACAGAATAATATGTCTGGCTAGCTGTTTGTTTATTTGGAGTGATCCATTATATGCCACATGCATCTGGGTGGTATGGGGAGAGCCATCTTGTTGGACTGGGGGACAGGGGGTATGGTGGGAGTAGTAGTACAGGCCTCCCCCCCAAACAGCCCTCCATGGCAAGATGGCTACCTACCTGTTAGTTTGTTTGTTGGGGATGTAATGGCTGACACATGCTTCTGGGTGGGGGAGTGCTCCATCCTGCTGAGGTGTGGGACAGGGGGCATGGTGGGAGTAGTAGTCCAGGCCTCCCTCCCACATACAGCCCTCCATGGCAAGATGGCTACCTACCTGTTGGTTTGTTTGTTGGGGATGTAATGGCTGACACATGCTTCTGGGTGGGGGAGTGCTCCATCCTGCTGAGGTGTGGGACAGGGGGCATGGTGGGAGTAGTAGTCCAGGCCTCCCTCCCACATACAGCCCTCCATGGCAAGATGGATACCTACCTGTTGGTTTGTTGGTTGGGGATGTAATGGCTGACACATGCTTCTGGGTGGAGTGGGGGAGTGCTCCATCCTGCTGAGGTATGGGACAGGGGGCATGGTGGGAGTAGTACTCCAGGCCTCCCCCCCAAACAGCCCTCCATTGCAAGATGGCTACCTACCTGTTAGTTTATTTGTTGGGGATGTAATGGCTGACACATGCTTCTGGGTGGGGTGGGGGTGTGCTCCAACCTGCTGAGGTGTGGGACAGGGGGCATGGTGGGAGCAGTAGTCCAGGCCTCCCTCCCACATACAGCCCTCCATGGCAAGATGGCTACCTACCTGTTGGTTTGTTGGTTGGGGATGTAATGGCTGACACATGCTTCTGGGTGGGGTGGGGGAGTGCTCCATCCTGCTGAGGTATGGGACAGGGGGCATGGTGGGAGTAGTAGTCCAGGCCTCCCTCCCACATACAGCCCTCCATGGCAAGATGGCTACCTACCTGTTAGTTTGTTGGTTGGGGATGTAATGGCTGACACATGCTTCTGGGTGGGGGAGTGCTCCATCCTGCTGAGGTGTGGGCCAGGGGGCATGGTGGGAGTAGTAGTCCAGGCCTCCCTCCCACATACAGCCCTCCATGGCAAGATGGCTACCTACCTGTTGGTTTGTTTGTTGGGGATGTAATGGCTGACACATGCTTCTGGGTGGGGGAGTGCTCCATCCTGCTGAGGTGTGGGACAGGGGGCATGGTGGGAGTAGTAGTCCAGGCCTCCCTCCCACACACAGCCCTCCATGACAAGATGGCTACCTACCTGTTGGTTTGTTTGTTGGGGATGTAATGGCTGACACATGCTTCTGGGTGGGGGAGTGCTCCATCCTGCTGAGGTGTGGGACAAGGGGCATGGTGGGAGTAGTAGTCCAGGCCTCCCTCCCACATACAGCCCTCCATGACAAGATGGCTACCTACCTGTTAGTTTGTTGGTTGGGGATGTAATGGCTGACACATGCTTCTGGGTGGGGTGGGGGTGTGCTCCATCCTGCTGAGGTGTGGGACAGGGGGCATGGTGGGAGTAGTAGTCCAGGCCTCCCCCCCAAACAGCCCTCCATGGCAAGATGGCTACCTACCTGTTAGTTAGTTTGTTGGGGATGTAATGGCTGACACATGCTTCTGGGTGGGGGAGTGCTCCATCCTGCTGAGGTGTGGGACAAGGGGGCATGGTGGGAGTAGTAGTACAGGCCTCCCTGCCACATACAGCCCTCCATGGGAAGATGGCTACCTACCTGTTGGTTTGTTGGTTCGGGATGTAATGGCTGACACATGCTTCTGGGTGGGGTGGGGGAGTGCTCCATCCTGCTGAGGTATGGGACAGGGGGCATGGTGGGAGTAGTAGTCCAGGCCTCCCTCCCACATACAGCCCTCCATGGCTAGATGGCTACCTACCTGTTAGTTTGTTGGTTGGGGATGTAATGGCTGACACATGCTTCTGGGTGGGGGATTGCTCCATCCTGCTGAGGTGTGGGCCAGGGGGCATGGTGGGAGAAGTAGTCCAGGCCTCCCTCCCACATACAGCCCTCCATGGCAAGATGGCTACCTACCTGTTGGTTTGTTTGTTGGGGATGTAATGGCTGACACATGCTTTTGGGTGGGGTGGGGGAGTGCTCCATCCTGCTGAGGTATGGGACAGGGGGCATGGTGGGAGTAGTAGTCCAGGCCTCCCTCCCACATACAGCCCTCCATGGCAAGATGGCTACCTACCTGTTGGTTTGTTTTTTGGGGATGTAATGGCTGACACATGCTTCTGGGTGGGGGAGTGCTCCATCCTGCTGAGGTGTGGGACAGGGAGCATGGTGGGAGTAGTAGTCCAGGCCTCCCTCCCACATACAGCCCTCCATGGCAAGATGGCTACCTACCTATTGGTTTGTTTGTTGGGGATGTAATGGCTGACACATGCTTCTGGGTGGGGCGGGGGAGTGCTCCATCCTGCTGAGGTGGGGGCCAGGGGGCATGGTGGGAGTAGTAGTCCAGGCCTCCCTCCCACATACAGCCCTCCATGGCAAGATGCCTACCTACCTGTTGGTTTGTTTGTTGGGGATGTAATGGCTGACACATGCTTCTGGGTGGGGGAGTGCTCCATCCTGCTGAGGTGTGGGCCAGGGGGCATGGTGGGAGTAGTAGTCCAGGCCTCCCTCCCACATACAGCCCTCCATGGCAAGATGGCTACCTACCTGTTGGTTTGTTTGTTGGGGATGTAATGGCTCACACCTGCTTCTGGGTGGGGGAGTGCTCCATCCTGCTGAGGTGTGGGACAGGGGGCATGGTGGGAGTAGTAGTCCAGGCCTCCCTCCCACATACAGCCCTCCATGGCAAGATGGCTACCTACATGTTAGTTTGTTTGTTGGGGATGTAATGGCTGACACATGCTTCTGGGTGGGGTGGGGGAGTGCTCCATCCTGCTGAGGTATGGGACAGGGGGCATGGTGGGAGTAGTAGTCCAGGCCTCCCTCCCACATACAGCCCTCCATGGCAAGATGGCTATGTACCTGTTAGTTTGTTGGTTGGGGATGTAATGGCTGACACATGCTTCTGGGTGGGGTAGTGCTCCATCCTGCTGAGGTGTGGGCCAGGGGGCATCGTGGGAGTAGTAGTCCAGGCCTCCCTCCCACATACATCCCTCCATGGCAAGATGGCTACCTACCTGTTGGTTTGTTTGTTTGGGATGTAATGGCTGACACCTGCTTCTGGGTGGGGGAGTGCTCCATCCTGCTGAGGTGTGGGACAGGGGGCATGGTGGGAGTAGTAGTCCAGGCCTCCCTCCCACATACAGCCCTCCATGACAAGATGGCTACCTACCTGTTGGTTTGTTTGTTGGGGATGTAATGGCTGACACATGCTTCTGGGTGGGGGAGTGCTCCATCCTGCTGAGGTGTGGGACAGGGGGCATGGTGGGAGTAGTAGTCCAGGCCTCCCTCCCACATACAGCCCTCCATGGCAAGATGGCTATCTACTTGTTAGTTTGTTTGTTGGGGATGTAATGGCTGACAAATGCTTCTGGGTGGGGGAGTGCTCCATCCTGCTGAGGTGTGGGACAGGGGGCATGGTGGGAGCAGTAGTCCAGGCCTCCCCCCGAAACAGCCCTCCATGGCATGATGGCTACCTACCTGTTAGTTTGTTTGTTGGGGATGTAATGGCTGACACATGCTTCTGGGTGGGGTGGGGGAGTGCTCCATCCTGCTGAGGTGTGGGACAGGGGGCATGGTGGGAGTAGTAGTCCAGGCCTCCCTGCCACATACAGCCCTCCATGGCAAGATGGCTACCTACCTGTTGGTTTGTTGGTTGGGGATGTAATGGCTGACACATGCTTCTGGGTGGGGTGGGGGAGTGCTCCATCCTGCTGAGGTATGGGACATGGGGCATGGTGGGAGTAGTAGTCCAGGCCTCCCTCCCACATACAGCCCTCCATAGCAAGATGGCTATCTACATGTTAGTTTGTTTGTTGGGGATGTAATGGCTGACAAATGCTTCTGGGTGGGGGAGTGCTCCATCCTGCTGAGGTGTGGGACAAGGGGGCATGGTGGGAGTTGCAGTGCTGGCTGCCTGTGCACATGCACCCATGGTAATGTTGCTAGCTACATTGGTGGTGATTGGGAGGGGGTGGATGTTGGATCTGTGAGACATGTTTTTGTGAGTGTGTGGTGCAGATGAATGGAATTGGTCCTAGGAGGTGTATCTTTGTAGTTGTGCAAGGTAGTACATAGCAGTGTGGTGGTAGTCATTTGTTTGTACTTACCAGCCTCCACTCCCCGGGTACTCCTGTGAGACTCTCTGGATGCAGTATGGCAAGCACCTTCTCCTCCCATGGGGTGAATGGTTTTGGTGGTATGGGAGTGCCACCGCCAGTCTTGTCAGCCAGCTGACGGTTCTTGGTCCTCCTCTCTTTGACAACCCTCTTCAAGTCATGCCACCGCTTCATGATTTCCTTTCTGGATCTTGGGATGGTCCCTACTGCATTGACCTTCTGGACTATCCTTGCCCACATTTGAGTCCTTGTGGCTAATGGTGTCTGTTGGACCAGGCTACCAAACAGTTGTGGTTCCACTCTGACTATCTCATCTACCATTACCTTCAACTCACTCTCTGTGAATTTGGGCATTTTATGTGTTGACATGGTGTGTGATGTGCAGAGGTGTTGTAGGTGCAGGGGTGTAAGTGCTAGTTGTGGTGGTGATGTGTATGGTGTGTGATGTGCAAAGGGGTTAGGGGTGCAGGTGTGGAAGTGGTGGTGGTGCTGTGTGTGGTGTGAGTGGTGATGGTGTGTAGCTTTGCCTATCCTTTGTTCTCAGGGGTTGGGCCCTTCAGTTGTGGGTTAGTGCAGAGGATTGTGGTCAAGGAAGGGGCTGGTTTTATGCTCTATGTGGGGGTGTGTCCACATGTGGGAGTGCTCTCAGGTGTGTTGTGTGGGTTGTCCTTGTAATTTTTTTTATGTGTGCAATGTGTCATTGGGGTGTGTTTTCTGTTTTTGGGTGGCATGGCTACTTTGGTGTGGGCACTTTGTGGCCTTATTGTGGGATTTTTAAATCGTCCGCAAAATTTGTCACGGAGCGTCCGCGGCGGTGGCTTTGCTGCAGCTCTTCCGCATGCTCTCCCATTCATCACTGTTAGCGACCGCGGCGGTCGGAAAGAGCGGAACGTGCCGCGGGACCATCGGGGATATTCTAATTTCCTGTGCGGTGTCTCCGCTATCCTTGCGGCGGGTTGGTGTTTTTCCGCCGCGGATCCGTCTGCCGCGGACGTGTTTTGCCCATCTCCGCACGCTACGGGCGTTTTTTCTTTCCCCCGTACCACTGCGGTCGGTGGTTTTTGGCAGTTGATCCTAATTTGGCCGCCGGTTTCTCCCCGGTGCCGGCGGGCGGTTGTTTTCCGCTTCCATGGCGGTCGGGGTGATTTTCCGACCGCCATCCTAATAGGCCCCAGAGAGTATTCTAAGGATACATAGTTATTCTTTAGATAACAAATTTGATGGTTCAAAGTAGTGAATCTAAACTTCCTTCAATGAGTAGAGGACTATGGGCCTGATGTATCAAAGGGATTTACCCTTTCAGCATCTATGGGGAAACAAATTGATTCATAAAGGCCAATATCATTTATTACCCATTATTGTATCAACAAAGAGTGGAGGGAGAGAAGACAAAGCAATGTCTGTTGATTCTGAATCATTAGGCTAATTAATAAACCACAAAGGGGTCATGAGGCAGACAATCTACAACTGAATAGAGTATAAACACCTAAAACATATTTTGGTTTTCATTTAAGACCATCATCCACTCAATTGGTGGCATGTTTCATCATCATGTCTCATCACAGTACCCTAGAAACTAGGATGGGCTCAATGTCATTGGAGGGAGCCCTTTGATATCTCATTCAGGGAGATTGATAAGCTAAAATACATAGGGGCAACCCCTGTATTGCTCTAATCTGGGTGCACCTGATCAGATTAAAAAAGTGAAATGTTAGGATGTTCACAGATGTGTCTCCTAGCAGCCTCTTTATTTCTTTGTCAACGTGTTTCAGCCGTCTACTAAGGGTCCAAGGCTTTCAGCAGGACTTGTAAAAAAAATTTTTTAAGCCTATTGCTGTGTTGTTGTTGTCCTACTCCTACCAGCCCAGTGTGTTTATGGGATATAGGTAATTTGTAACATACTGGCCTACTTAGCCTGGACCAAAATCAGTACCTGCTTATGCGAGTAAAAGACAGAAAGACATATATAATACATATAATCAGCAATACTCCATACCTTTTTGTTTCCTTCATTCTGCCCTTTCTGAATAAGGAAAACACAAAACATTATAGCCAGTAAAGGCACACATACATAGCACACAATCCATGTGAATTGAAAGTGGTACACACAACACAGCAAACGTGAGTGCATAACTGTGATCGTCAATCGCAAATTCTCTCCCTGTGCCTACATATTGCTCCTTTATGGAGCAGACAGCTGACATGCTCGTTGAGACAAACCTCCAGTCTGTAAATATTATGCCCTTATGGCGAAATGACCCCACATAACCGCCTGCCAGTGTTTATAACCAGCAGTTACCTACTTCATCAAGGGTGCCATGTCACCACAAATCTATGATATCCCCTCCCACTCCATACTGGATGCTGAGTAATTCTGACCAGGTTCCTCAAATGTAGCGTGACTCTGACGTAATTGGGTGTGCATGTGATTACTCATCCCTTGTGTCGCACCGGTAGCGACATGTTTGCCCCCACTGTTGCTGGGAGGTGTAGTTTGAATTCCGCTGCGTACAGGCAGACACAGGGTCCGCTTGTCCTATTTTGACTATGCGTTATGATTTAAAAAGACTATACTCATTGTACAAACACTCATTAATCTGTTATGTCATGAGAATGTATTGCAAGTTTAATAGCGCATGGTCTAAACTCAATATACCAGACGCTTATTGATGTTATAGGATTGTAGTAGGTAGCTCACCAACATATGTTGTTTTACTTAGTGTGTTTTGACCTGGTGTGTAATATTTTACCACTACAATGAGTATGCTCAACTAAGTAGCCCATTACTAGTGAGTTTAATGACATTGTATTGGATCATTCATACATGATGTAATGGAAATGATTGTCTCTTATTTAAATCACATTTGAAACATTTTCTAGGCACATCATGTATTTAAAGGTAGTAGTGATGTTTAGGGAGAAACCTATTTGGTATTAATGTGAGCTGTGTAATTCTGATGGATATTTGTTATATTTCGTATGTTGAAAAGCTATCTTGTATATATCCCTGCACTCCTGAGTGTGTACTCACAATTAAATAGAAGTTACCTCATCATAAAGAGAGATTGAGTTCATGCCTAGGGTTGGTTGAATAAAGTTGATTATATAGATATCATTTATGTTCCATTTTTCAGGACTACATGTGTTCCACTTCAACAAACAGATTCCGAAACAGAGAAATGCAGAAGGTACATCAGATCCTTAGAAAGTGACAGATCACTGTAGTGAGCAGGTATCAAAATATTTGTCTTGTCTTTAGATATCAAGCACGATAGATAGACATTATTGCCCAGCAGAATGGGGAGTTGAAGTGACAATATACTGTGTCCTGTTTTATCTTTTATCCTATTTTCCTTTCCCCAGGTCTACAGTTAACCTAGATGTTTCAACTGTGTGTAGTTGACTGTGGATGCTAGAAGTGGGGGAACATTCATCACTCCTCCAGCGATTAAACCAGTCTGAGTTGTAAATATCAGGAGACAGAAATATCGTGAAAAAATATATTGTGATACAATTTGTATAATTGTTAATAATATTTTTAAATATCGATTATAATTTTAAGTGATATTTTTTATTTAATTGCTAATAGAGATTTATAGTGTACTAGTGGGTTGCTAGGTTTGGAGGGGTATAGGGTGGGAATTTAATTAAGTAATAATTAGTTAACAATTATTAATTTATTAATAATTTACTTGATTATTAATTATGTAGATTGTGTTATAATTATATTTTTTGTTGTGTTTTAGGAGTGGGCCGCTGGGGTTGTAGGGCTATAGGGTAGCAATTTCATTAAGTAATAATTAATTAGCAATTAATTAATGTATTATTAATTATTTAATTGATTATTAACTATGTAAATGGTGTAATAAATATATTTTTAGATATATTTTAGGTGTGGGATGCTAGGTTTTGTAGGGGTATAAGGTGGGAAGTTAACTAGGTAATAATTGATTATTAATTATGTAAATTGTGTAACAACTTTATATTTTCATTATATTTTATGTGTGGGACATTGGGTTTGTAGGGATATAGGGTGGGAAGTAGTAATTAATAAATAATTATTGTTAATTACTTAATTGATAATTACTTATGTACATTATGTAATACTGATTTATTTTAGTTATATTTTGGTTGCTGGTTGCTAGGTTTTTAGGGGTACAGGGTGGGACGTTAGGTAATAATTAGCAAACAATTATTAATTTTTATTAGTTAATTGAGTATCAATTATGTAAATTGTGTTATACTTATTTATTTTAGTTATACTTTATGTGTGGACTGCTAGATTTGTAGGGGAATAGTGTGGGAAGTTAATTAAGTACTAAATAAATAACAATGTATTTGAATTGATAATTATCATTAATCATTTAAATTGTTTAATTGTTTTTTATTTTATATATTTTGGGGGGATTCATTACTAATGTTCATATTAAGAATGTTATATTTGTTCTAAATTAATAGGGTTATTCAAATATGTAATGTGTTTGAAGTGAAGTACTTCCACTACTGTTGCTTAGACTGCAGTGGGAATAGTAAATGTAACCCCGCCGAAGTCCAGCTCTTTCTCTACTGTTTTACAGACTGGAGTGGGAAAAGTACATTTTACTCCTCTGAAGTCCAACGCTTTCCCTACTGTTGCACAGACTGGAGTGGGAATAGTAAATCTTACTACTCCAAAATCCAACACTTTCCCTACTGTTGCGCAAACTGGAGTGAGAATAGTAAATCTTACCCCTCTGCAGTCCAACGCTTTCCCTACTATTGCACAGACAGGAGGGGTAAGATTTACTATTCCACCGCCAAAGTCCAATACTTTACCTACTGATTACCTTTTTGGAGTGGGAATAGTAAATTTAACCCCTCTGAAAACCTACCCTTGCCCTACTCTGGCATACACTAGAGCGGGAATAGTATATCTATTATTTCCAGACTCCAATACTTTTCCTAATATTGTTCAAATGTATCTATTATTATTATTTGCTTATTTTTAAATGTATATTATTTGTGTGTATATATATATATATATATATATATATATATATGTTTCATATATATATCTATATATGCTTTTTATAGTAGTAAATTAAAAAAAGTAATATAATGTAATATATATATTTAATAATAGTGTTACATTATATATGTATAAATAAACACATGCACATGTATGTGTGTATGTTTATATATTTATATATAGTATTAAATATTATTTACATGTATTTTATTTACATTATATTAATGTTATATATTAAAATCTTTTGGATTTACTATTTTAAACTACATATATATTAAAAAAACAATACTTTTGTGTGTTTTTTTAACGATATTAGTGTGAAACTGTTTTTTTCTCCATATTTTTGTATATACCAATATAAGTATAGGGAGACATTTTTGTAAACTATCTTTTTGACACAAATTTTTGTTACGCAATATTATTGTCGATTTTGGGTCAGTGATCCCTGAGTTAATATCTAAGAACTCAGGTAAGTGTGCAGAATGGGAGGGGGCTGCCATGTGTAGAAGCGTGCAATTTTTAATACTCTCTTTCTGATCGTTCATAAGACAAGATCCCGAGCTGTTTTGGGTTTACTATACAGGGAACATTTTTAATAAATCGTTTATTAGAATAAGTTAGCCCCAGTGGACACAGAAATAAAAAACATGCCATAAAGTTAAGTACAAGCAAACCATATGAAAGCGTATCCTGCTATAAGTTATGTAATTGAGCCACAGCAGAATGTGCATAAATACCTGGGTTTATATATGGGAGACAAAAAGAGACCAGATGATATCCAAGGTAAATATAAACAAAATCAGAAAGACACCGTTTCTTTCTAGATTATTAAATACAGACCATATATCTTTATTTACCCTTACATCTTTCTAACATGTCCTTACAATTTGGACAGTGGCATCAAATCCATGAAGGTAAGCATCAGAATTTTCCTCAATTGCCAAACATTAAACATTTACTTCTTCTTCTACCACCATGACATCAGTTAGGTTTGAAAGCTTTATGTAGGTTATTCAGAGGTGCTATTGAAGATAAAGGAAGCACAGCCATTCCCACTACCAGACTAATTCAGTCAAAAATCTACTTCCATAACGCTTCAATACTATACAGTTCCACAAAATATGGAAAAGGGAGCCCAAAGTTTTACCACAACCCGAGCATTAATTAGTTATTTAACACTAGCTTAGCCATTTGGACTGGGGTCCAACATGTGCAAAACAATACCGTCTTTGAAGCAAACTACTGTACCTTGTGGCTAGTGCAGTGTTTGATGAGTATGCAAGTGAATGTGCTGTACACTTTCAGGAGACGATGTATAGTCAGCCAGTCATCTTTAAGCCAACAGCTGGGGAATATTCTATGACCGATTTCCACTTTAAACCGCTTGAAGGCGGAAAATGACACTTTGGGGTTGAAAGCGTTCAGCACAATCTCATATCATAGGGATCCGAGAGGGTTCATACCAGGTAAAATTACTGAGTACCAGCAAGGCTGCAGACGTACAAAACCAATAATAGGTTTGTTTACAAATGACTTAGAATGAATGGCCCTAAGACAGATTAAGCGCAGTCAGCACAGACAAAATAACAAACACAGGAGAATTCTTAAGGGCAAGCTCATCTTTCTGAGCTGAATAGAAAGGGTGTTGCAGAGCTCTAGGCTGAATGCTGCTGCATCTTACTCAGAAGCCTATAATACCGGTGTGCACTATATGATATTTAACTCCAATGTCCACGTCCCATTCCTTTAGACCAATAGACTCACAGGGAAGGGTATTTCAGCGCTTAGCATAGAAAAAGAAAAACCCTCGAGAAGCCCAAGCACAGCCCTGCCAACCCATAGACCCCCATCCTACACACTTGCTGAACTTACGTTCTAGAAATAAGTACACAACACTCTAGTGTCTCCTCTGAGATCTGCCAATAAGAGGAGGCGCAGGATGAAGCATTTCACTTTTCAACTGCCTTGTATTTGTAGGAAAACAAACAAGCATTTGCAATGCAAATAGGTCTCGCATTTGTGAGTTAGAGCTATTGACGTTGTAAATGACAATGTTTTTACCTATACGTTTTATTTTTGAAGTGAATGTATGTAGTGTGCAAAATCCCTTGGCAGGGTCCTGCACTTCGTAATAAATATATTGAAAGACGCAAAGTGTGCATTGTGTCAACTAGTGCTTGGCACGTACCTCATGGCTGAATTGTCGCCACACATGCACACCATAGGCGCTTTACTAATGCGAAACTCATTAATAAAAGTAGGGCTTACAGACTAAACAACGCCTACCTTGTAACAGCCGGAGTGAAGGGCCCAGTAGCCATGGGAGGTTACAAATGACGGCATGGCTGTACTAAGGAGGGACTAACAAGCCTATTGAGAAATCAGAAGCCAGCATTTACGAAGGACAAAGACACAAGCCAATGAAAATATGGGCGGGGCTTCTCCTCCGTACTCTACCTACAACAGATCGCCAAAGCAGCGCTTGCGCGCTGGCTCAGGCTCCACCTAAAAATGACCTACAAATTCCAGCATGCAAAGAAGGCAAAATAAGTCAGTCAGCGCTGAACTTCTGTGACAGTCGCTGTATTTGTATACACTTGTGCTCTGTACCTGAGGTAATTGTTAGGGACTGTGTGGGTTAAGGACCCGAGTGTTGCCATAACTGTTCGGGTTTCAGGAACTTTCCCAAGACCAAGTCAATATGCTGTGGCCATTCCACAAGCCCCCCTCCTCTGATGCCTCCACTGCCTTCAGTAAACACTGCCCCGGGAGTACATCTCGGTGCACACCTTGCTGAAGATCTCCTTCTTTTCTTTCATCTTGTCCTGCCGCTCAGAGTCCTCGCCTCTGAGCTCCGACCGCCGGTCGCATGGCTGGATGTTCGCCTTCTCCTCCTTCATGGCCGCGCTGGTGAGTGGGTCTTATTGACACATAACCCGCTCTTAGGAACACACAACAGGAGAGCGCTGCTCTTACCAGTCACTGCTTCTGAGCAGCTAGCAACTGGCGGCCATCAACTTCAACAAAAACACGCCAGACACCACTGTCCCACTAGGCAGCACATTACGCACTGGGCCAGCCCGAAAGGAACGGAGCGCCCAACACAAGAAGGGTAGGTGAACAAGGCAGCCATCTTGTATTGCGTGCACTTCCCTTTCAGTTGACTGGTTGCGCCCGGAGAAACACTGAATTGGTCAAGCCAGTCAAATAATACTGATATACTTATTATTTTAGTATGTGTAACTTAATAATCTCTGTATAAAATCTTTACTTGTTTAAAAAATATTGTCATCGAGAATTGAACACTAAACCATTTAGCTCATTGCCAAATTAAAATAGATATGCAAACTACAACGCACACAATAGTCAGGGGGCGGGAGCATGGAGAACATGGACAACGGGAGGGGGGCGGGAGGATGGAGAACACGGACAACGGGAGTGGGCGGGAACAAAGGAAACGCCGATAATGGGAGGGGGCACGAGGATGGAGAACACAGACAACGGGAGGGGGGCGGGAACAAAGTAAAGCACAACAGGAACCTAAAAAAATAGTACACGTACGGTGTAAGAACCAAGTAAAGGGGCCAGTAGCCATGGGAGGATACAAATGACGACATGGCCGTACTAAGGAGGGACTAACAAGCCTATTAAGGAATCGGACGCCAGCATTTATGAGGAGCAAAGACACAAGCCAATGAAAAATGTGGGCGGGGCTTCTCCATATTCTACCTACAACAGATCACCAGAGCTGCGCTTGCGCGCTAGCTCAGGCTCGACCTAAAAAGTAATGAGTAGAGTGCTTGAATTGCTCTGATAATTACTCTGGCCCACAATCCAACCCATCCTTTTATTGCTCACCATGCCACCTCAGACAGGAAGGAGCCATATGCAAATTAGACGTGATCCTGACTCAATAGGAACAGTCCAACCTGAACTGCCAAACCAGGACCCCTCTGAACTGGAACATAAGCGACCCCAGACATTTTAGGCCAATTAAGGCCTCATCTGCAAAGTGCACCTTGAGTCCTGTGGAATAGTGAACACAGGGCTCCAATCTCTGCATATTTCTCGCACTTAGGTTATTGCACAGAAAAAAGCAAAAACGTAATGGGTGGATCATTTGAATTAATCTCAGACACTGGTAATTACCCTGGGCTTAAATTCAGTCCATAGTTTTTTGCCCACCATACTGCCTCAGACAGGAGCCAGCCAACTGTAAACAATTTTGAAATAGCAACTTTTCATTTTTATAAAATGCATGTTTGGTGCCCAAATATCGATTTTTCATTTGCATTAAGTAGTCACAAGTATTACTCCTGCACATGAATGAGTCTGCCTTGCATGCCCATATATCTCTAACTAATATCATTGATACAAAAAATATGTCAAGAATTCCCACTATTATGTTAGGCTGGACTTTATGCTAAAGATTGCTATCATAATGTGCTGGATGTCCACAAAAACCACAATTGATGGACAGAATGCAGAACAATGTCATACATTCACCCCAGTACAGAGATCTGGGCCTAAATCCATCGTTTTTTTGCTCACCATGCCATTCCAGTTTGAACCCAGCCATAAGCAAATCAGTCTTGACCCTGTGCCCAATGGGAACAGTCCAGCCCGAACTGCCAGGCCAGGTCCTTCCTGGACTGGAAACAAGCATCCTAGGACCGGTTTCGGGGTTTCACCCCTCATCAGCCAGGATAGCTTGACTCCAGTGGCATGGAGAGCACGGGACCCACGTCTGGGCATACCCGTCCCACTCGGGGTGACAAATGCAAAAACAACAATTGATGGACAGAATGCAGAACAATGTCATACATTCACCCCAGTACAGAGATCTGGGCCTAAATCCATCGTTTTTTTGCTCACATGCCATTCCAGTTTGAACCCAGCCATATGCAAATCAGTCTTGACCCTGTGCCCAATGGGAACAGTCCAGCCCGAACTGCCAGGCCAGGTCCTTCCTGGACTGGAAACAAGCATCCTAGGACCGGTTTCGGGGTTTCACCCCTCATCAGCCAGGATAGCTTGAATCCAGTGGCATGGAGAGCACGGGACCCACGTCTGGGCATACCCGTCCCACTCGGGGTGACAAATGCAAAAACAACAATTGATGGACAGAATGCAGAACAATGTCATACATTCACCCCAGTACAGAGATCTGGGCCTAAATCCATCGTTTTTGCTCACATGCCATTCCAGTTTGAACCCAGCCATATGCAAATCAGTCTTGACCCTGTGCCCAATGGGAACAGTCCAGCCCGAACTGCCAGGCCAGGTCCTTCCTGGACTGGAAACAAGCATCCTAGGACCGGTTTCGGGGTTTCACCCCTCATCAGCCAGGATAGCTTGAATCCAGTGGCATGGAGAGCACGGGACCCACGTCTGGGCATACCCGTCCCACTCGGGGTGACAAATGCAAAAACAACAATTGATGGACAGAATGCAGAACAATGTCATACATTCACCCCAGTACAGAGATCTGGGCCTAAATCCATCGTTTTTTTGCTCACATGCCATTCCAGTTTGAACCCAGCCATATGCAAATCAGTCTTGACCCTGTGCCCAATGGGAACAGTCTAGCCCGAACTGCCAGGTCAGGTCCTTCCTGGACTGGAAACAAGCATCCTAGGACCGGTTTTGGGGTTTCACCCCTCATCAGCCAGGATAGCTTGACTCCAGTGGCATGGAGAGCACGGGACCCACGTCTGGGTATACCCGGCCCAAAAGGCAGGAATTACTGCTATCAAGTCAGGGCTAGCATTATATCAGGAGAGGGTAATAGCATGTCATGGATGTTCACATTGGTTCCAGGTCTTAACCATCAACCTGCCAGGGCAAGCAGTCATGAACTCTCTAACCCAGGAACCCATAACCAGTATTCTTTGGTGCCCTGCTTGTTTTTTCTGGGGTTCCAGCACCAGACTCCCTAGGTATTCCTTCATCCAAAGCCAGTGGAGATCCACCAGCCCCACAAAGAGCAAACCCCAGTATTCCATTCACTCTTGAGGCCAACCACCAGACTCCTTTGAGTTTTGCGTCACTCCCTTAATCTAACACACACAGCAGCAATCTCATTTGGGCACCTGGCAATGACAGAAGGTCACCGGAGGGCCCAAGCAAGAGAAGCACTTCTTGTAGGAAGAGTTCTGCTTTTACAGTACTAATGGCTATCTTGGGTGTGACTTAGTATATAAATTGCATCCATGCTAGAAATTGTGACAGTGCTTCTGCCCTTGTGTTGAGAGAGGAGCTCTATTTACATTGCTCTTGTTGACAGCTTCGAGAAGCATTCCTGGAGGCTACTGTTTGCATTCTACCTGCTGTTTCTTCGCCTTTGTAAACTGTCCTCAACACAAGGTGCTCAGATACCTGTGGAAAGGCAAAAAAACAAGACAAGTGTTAGGCATTGCATTTCTTTTACTGGACCCATTGACCTTTACTCCTTTAGTTGCCCATCGGTTCTCCCTTGTTGGTGCCACATCTGAGAGTATTCAAACTCAAAAGTGGAAACAATTAACAAACCCCAAGACTGACAATAATTCAGTGTCAAAAATAAGGTTATTAATTTGGGAGAAGGTACCCCTACCAACCTAAGAAACACAACCTTGTTAATTTACAACTCAGTTCTAAGAGAATCTCTGTTCAGCCCCTAGTGGCAATGGCACACGCAGCAGGGAGTCCCCCAGAGATATGCCAAGATCAGACAGCACTAAACAACATTATAGTAAAGCACACAAACAAATTACATTCCCAAACCACTTTAGAAAGCCAAGATAAATGTAATAAATACAAAGACACAACAATTATCATCATCAGATAAGGGGATCAGGAGATTTTTAAACTTTTAAGGCAAAAAATGGAAATACAACTCAAAAGCCTATTTGAAATAACAGTTCGCTGTTGTTGGAACTGGCAGTGTCTGGTTGGCTGAAGTGATGCCCCCAGCCAAGCAGAACCTACCGCTCCCATCAAGTGCAGTTGATTACACTCACTGTACAACCCATGCTCACCCTTGGGTAGCAGGGCACTGAGCAGTTAGGCTTATATCAGAGGCAATGTGTAAAGCAAAGGCACAGCAGCTACATGTGATGAATACACCAAGCACCACAAAAGATGTATGTAAAAACGTTTATGATCAACACACATATTCAATCCTTATAAAATCAACATCATATACTTTTGGGCATAAAACACATTCAGAAATATTACTAGGCTCACCCGTATCGTTATAACATCAATAGTATGCACACTGTGGACAATTCTTAATCTATTCCCCCCCCCCAATTGAGAGAGAGCACCCTTACGCAGGGCAAGATATCAACAATATTTACACACACGAAAGTAGAACACTTTTTAGCAGCACTACAGGCCGGAGCCACACGGGAAAACCCAATGTCAAATGTATTGAAGCAGGTGAGAATATGTAGCAGTTTTAATTAGGATGTAGACGTAAGCAATGGAAGGTTAGCAGCACTCGGTAAGTTCACCCACAGGCCCTAAAACACAAAGCCACGCAGTCTCTTGACCTGTCTCCGAACTGTCTCGGAAGTGATCCTTCAACCCAGTCAATCTCTCTCTCACTACTACCTGATGCTTATATATCTTCAGGAGGGGCCAGGTGTGGCGAGGGAAGTTGGTCCGCTGCGATGAGGTCAAAAGGGGACAACCGATGAATGAGGAGTAACACAGGGAGTCTCTCGATAGGAGGAGGCGTCCAGATTGATATACGATGATCCGTGTTGTGCCCAGGCAATCCGGGCACAGCGTCTGGTGGGCGGTTGTATAATTCGCACCAGGCACTTCAGATTTCAAACACGATCAGTTGCAAATTCCGCACCTCCCTGGAAAGGAGGCACAATGACCGGTGCACCTTGAGATGGGTTGCACCAGGCAATTCTGGTCACACACACATGCACAAGTTCAGCACAGCCACATGAGGTGGAATGAGGCACTACTAGGGGTAAACCCTCATCTCCGAGGGTCACACCGTCTGAATCAGACACCGCACACAACAAGCATGCAGTTGGTGTGTCGTACGAGAGAGATGCACCACAATCAACGAAACGGGCCATGTGGGGTCCCGCAACTGATGAATTTGCTCATCACCAACTAGACACTTAAGAGTATCAGGGTCCCTGCAGTACAGAAACCACACACCTAAGATGCGGGCATGGTTTCTGAGGCTCCGCACTAGACAATCCGGTCTCCAGACACAAGTCTTAGTTGCACAGTCAGAAAGTGCTACCAGGTGGTATTACGTAGCCGATGTGGGCCCATGAGAGGGCACCACTCTCTAGATGTCACAGGTAGATGGTGTAGGTCCCTCGCGGGAGATCTTTGATGTCCATGAGATCTCTGTGAGAACAGGAGGTCCACGGTCGGACCCTTGGAGAGCACACTTCAGGGCGCCACACTTCAGCAGGTCCTTGGCCCAGGCCAGCCACTATTCGAACAGTTATCCTCCATGTGCATAACAGAGTCCTCTAGCGGTGTGCACCACGCAGTCCAGGTACTCCGGCCCCACAAGCGTATCTCAGCCTTTGCTTAAGGATGGCGCCCATAGTTATACTGTTGTGTGTCTTTGAAGTTCAGGGTAGTTTAGGGAGTTTGCCTTTGAACCACAGATGTCTCCTAAATTGAAGGCCTGTCTGCCATGGGGCCTTGGAATGTAGATCCTGATCCGGCCTCTAGAGGCTAAGTGTCAAAACCTCTCTCTCCAAACTATCCCATTCAGCACTCAAATGGCAGAGGTCTGCCGTTCTCTTGGGATGCCCATGGTTTATGGCTGCCACTTGGGGAATGCACAGATGTACTCCCCCAACCCTGGTGTCCACTGGAGCCAGGCACTACAGTCCCCAAGACTCTTGAAGCATTGAAATGTCCTTATTGTGTAAGGGGCATTTCTAAGAAAGTTATGCCAAAACTCCCTTTTACCAATGGAAGGGGTCTGGCACTGCGACTCCACTGATAAGAAACATCATGAGTGGGGGGTAATGGGTCCGGAGCCTTAGCAGTCCTGTAATAATAGAGCTGATCTGGTGTGGTTTATTCGTTCATGACAATGGGAGACCCTTTCCCCATTACTGGTACAGAACTTGTTGATGTGCCAGAACGAGTAAGACAAATCACTTGTTCTCTGGAACAAATTCCAATTTATTTAGTAGTGCTTCGAGACAAAGGAAAAACATTTTACAGCCAACACGTGTTTCGCCCCCTTACACTAGCCATCTGGCCTGGGGCTTCCTCAGGGCTGTACAATTTAGACAAGTGTATAGTGATTGTACAGTGAACACATCATAGAGGTTCCACAGTTCAAGTCGTGCAAACGTGGAGGGTATGTGAGTAGGTCCAACCCGGTGGGGTGGTGTACAAAGGGTTCGCAAAAAAAAAGAAAAAAAATAGGGAAAGAAAGAGAAGGCGAGGGGGAGGAAGTGGCAAAAAGGGAAGTTATCCGTAGGGAAGAGAAGAGGCAGAGTGAAAATATCAGGGTAGAAAGGAGTGAGAAAACCGAAAGAAGAAAAAAAAGAAAAAAAACCTGAAAGAAGAAAAAAGAAAACCGAAAGGGCATCAGCGGTTATACATTCGTTATTGTCGTTAAGTGCATGATAAAAAACACAATAGGTGTGGCAGGAACCGGCACGGCAAAAGATAAAAAGGCAGTAAGTAATATACAAATGATGGGAAAGGATGAAAAAGGAGAAATGGGGAAAAGAGAAACAAGGGACGGCGCGCATAATGTAGCATGCACAAATATAAAGCGAGTATATTGACATATAAATTTCCAAAACCAGGTCCATCACGGTTATCATAAGCAAACATAGTTACAAAGGTCATCAAGAGGCATTGGTGTCATGAGAGACATCGTAATACATACGGAGTCCGGAGTGCAAGGGTCAGGGTTCCAAGGATGGGTGAGCAAGTAAAGGAAGAAATTTAGACCGACAGGTTAGCATAAATGGAGAGTAGTGAATTGTTGCAATTTTTAACATGGGCCAGATCTCTAGTCCTATATGGCTTAGCTTTAGGTTGTCTGGCCACGGTGCTCTAGGGAATCTCAGACTCCCGCGTTGGAATAATTATCTGTGGCCTGCGTGGGTGCTCTCCGATAACGTGGCGTTGAAAGGCCTCCTTGGACTGATATGGGTGGGTGTGAACGTATAGGATAACCTGTGTGAAACAGGGGGGAGAAATCAATACTACGTGAATAAATTTGTAACTTCGCCGGCGTGCCCGAAAATATGCTTACCGTTGAGTATCAGATTAAGGGTTAGGAATACAATATGATCCTTTCCCTGTGTGGCGTTAATGGCAAATCCTAAAAGGGGGGGAGAAAAAACAGGAGAGGAAACAGTCATACATTATTAGGGCATCGTGGAGATTGAGACTGGTCTCTCAACAACTTGTGGGCCATGATTCAAGCAAAGCTCGAGCTCGAGAAACGGCACGTATTGTCACTTACTTAAGATGCGAAGAATAGCCGTCTGCTGTCTGCAACGATCCGTCCGCATGGGCAATATGCCCAGGGATCATTGCGCTTTAAAAAAGAGATGCGACACGCGGTCCTTCCGGATCTGGGTTGTGGGGTCATATTGTAGGAGGAGTGCCATCTTGAAGTGGTATCGGCTCTCACAGAACCAAATGTACCTTATAATATGTTCCAGAAGAACTCTGGAATATGAAAAATCGGTAGAGAATTTTATAAATGAACAAGAAGTTTGGACATATTATATATTAATGTAGTCAGGTGGACGGTAGTCCTGGACAGCTAGGTTATGTGGCATGGAGAAGGCTATCTAGCAAATTCGGATCTAGTACCGGATAGCACAATAGGTTGGTAAACCTATGCATGCAGCCTGTATTAAGGAAAAGAGGTCACTAGGGAGCAACTAGTAATAGAAAGACCGGACCGAAAGCAAATACCCTGGAAGGCACCAGAAATGATAATTAGGGTTTGATGAAGGATAAAGAACCTATGCTGCAAAGGTATAATTATACAGAAGAGGTGTGCTGGGGGCAAGAGAGGAAGATGTAAGGATCTTGAATGTGTACATTGTACATCCTTACAAATTCTACATATACTGTAAAAATGGCGGTCAGGGGTTGCACTGGCTGAGCAATGGACTAGGAGGGGTCCAGTAGCCCAGAGATATAAGGGCATACCCCATGGGATCTATAACGGTCCTAGTGAGTGGGAGTTAAAAGAACGTGAGTTATCAGGTGGAGGGTATGTCGGTGGGGTTGATAGAAACGATGGAAAAGGCCCCTGATCTGTGGCGGGCCCCTCTATACAGAGTCCTTGAGTGAGTAGTATTCCAGACAAAAGGTGGGTCAATAGTAATTCTGGATCGGTTTCACTCATCACCCAACCACACATGCATTTCAGCATCTTTGTTTAATCCTAGTTTTACAGTATTGAATTGGAGAATTAGTTCACTCTCTCTTCTTCGTAGTCTGAGTTACCTGTTCCCTCCTCTTTTCAGGGGGTGGACCACCTCAATACCGTAAAAGGTGAAACTTTTCTTGTGTGGGTGAGCACTGTGTAAGTGATCTGTTAGCGGGTGGCCCGTGTTGTACTTGTTGATATTTCTATAGTGTTCCTGTATTCTTGTACGCAATGGTCGAATCGTACTTCCTATGTACGGGCGATTGCATGGGCAGAAAATCACATTGATGGTAAACTTGCTGTTGCAATCAATCCATTCTTTGATATTGATTTGTTTGTTCGGTGGCATGGGTATAAATTTGGTTTTGTTGACCCCTAGTTTGCATACGTTACAGTTATGGCACGTTGGAAGCCTGCTGGTCTGTCTAAAAATGTAGTTGTCTTTTTCCTCTTATCCACAAATTCTGATTTGCAAAATAGTCTTTTCAGATTGGGCGCCCTTCTGAAGCTTACTTCAGGGTAATTGCGAAGGTGATCATTGAGCCCGGGTGTATATTGTAACAGGTGCCAGTGGCGTATGAGTATTTGTCGAATATTGTGATGTCCATTGTGATAGTCCGTAATGAATGTAATCCTGTTGTCTTTTCCATTGTTTGGTTGAGGTTTAGGGTTTAGAGTGCTTGCTCTCTCAATCCTTGATACATTAGTTAGAATATTTTGCAGTGTAACTGGATCATAGCCTCGTCGTTCCAAGCTGGTTATTGCTTCTTGTCCTTTTAGTTCGAACATTTGGTCTTCACTGCAGTTCCTTCTAATTCGAAGTAGTTCCCCTTTGGGGATGTTTTTGATGTTGTGTTTGGGGTGGCAACTTTCTGCTCGTAAGATGGCATTCACAACTGTCTCTTTTCTGTACAGTTTGCTGTGCCGGAGATTGTCTTTCACATAGAATGTGAGATCCAAGAAATTGATTTATTTTTTGGAGAAGTTATGAGTTGTCTTGATTTTTCATGGGTTGTTGTCCAATTGACGTAGAAATCTTTCTAGTAGTTGTTGATCGCCTTGCCAAATGCAGAGAATGTCGTCTATATATCGACGCCAAAGAACAATGTGCGTGGTAAACTCAGCAAAGCTTGGGTCCCATAGCCAGAACCTCTCCACTATGCTCATGAAGATACAGGCATATGGAGGAGCGAATTTTGCCCCCATTGCAGTCCCGCGTGTTTGTTTAAAGATCTTTTGGTTGAAGCTAAAGATGTTGTTATTCAGGCAGAAGTCTAGCATGTCGAGTATCATTTTGTTAGTTTCCAGGTAATTGGCTGGTTGGGCCCAGAGTGTTTGTTCCACAGATTTTATTCCATCTCGATGTTCTATTGATGTGTAAAGCTAACAATATCGATGCATACCAGGAAGAAATCCGGTTCCCAACTGATGTCTCTGACTTTCAGTAAGATGTCTTTACTATCCTGTACAAATGACGGGATGTCTTTCATCAATACTTGTAGTTTCTTGTCAATAAATTCTCCAACCCTAGAACAGGGTGAGTTGATGCCCGCAATGATAGGTCTTCCTGGTGGTGGATATACCCCCTTATGAATTTTCGGAAGGAGGTAAAAAGTGGGCATGGTGGGATGTTCAATGTAAAGAAATCCTTTTTCTTCATAGGAGATGAGTTCTAGTTCATACCATTTGTCCAGTTTACCTCTAAGTATCCTTAGGATTTCTTGTGTTGGGTCATGCTGGAGGAGTTGGTAACATGTTCCATCCGATAGTTGGCGATGTGCCTCGCTGATGTAATCATCCACATCTAAAGCCACTGGGTTGCCCCCTTTATCTGCTTCCTTAAGAATCAGATCCTTGTTCTTCTGTAATATTTTTATCGCCATACTTTCTTCTGTGGTGATATTTTGTGGCAGAAAAGTAAGTTTTCTGAGATATTTATGGTGTTCTTTCTCCAGATCATGGGTCACTACTAGATGGAAGACATCTATACTATTACCAGCCGGTAATTGTGGACAAAAGGTCGATTTTTTGGTCAGATGAGTATCTAAAGTCAGGTCGGTAGTAATTCCCAGTTCCAGGGCCGTTCTAGTGAGGGAATTTGGATCTGTCTCCTTTTCACTAAGGTTAGTCAGTAAGTCAATGTTTTCAATATCTTGAATGGAAAGGTTAGAAATAGGTGTTTGTTGTGAGTTTTGTTGTCGTATGGGTCGGTCTTCAAAGAACACTTTGAGTTTTAGCTTTCTGGTAAATTTAAAAAAGTCAATGTGTGTTCTGACCAGGTTCCAAGATGCTGTAGGGCAAAATGATAGTCCTTTATTAAGTAATTGAAGTTCATGATTGGAAAGTGCTGTAGTCGAAAGGTTCTTTATAAGGATTTCTATTTCTGAATTGTTCTGTTCATTTCTTTCTTTCTCGCTCTTGTTGACACCCCGGCAGGAGATGTTTGCGGTCGTCCATATTGAAGGGCGGCTGTTGATGTTGAGGTATTTTGGGCGTTTGTTGTTTTTATACCCAGTCTGTATCGAAGGACTTCTTTGAAAAAATTTACCTTGCATCTCGGTGTATCGCTTTCCAGGTTTACCGTTGGTGATTCAATGTCTGAACTTGTTGATGGTCCAGACTGGTGTGTTTGGTTATCTTCGTTGTTATTAGTTATTGGTTTGGTATTGTATCGTTTGGCAAAAGTGTAAACACGACCAAATTGGTAATCCAACTGGTCGCGGCAGAATTTCTGATTTTTTTCTCTTGATTATATCCTCTTCAAATTCATCTATAATGTTGTTCAATATGACATAGTTCTTTCTGGTTAAGTCCCCCCCCAATTGGAGTCCTCAATGTGTTTAGTTAAATTATCAACTTCTGTTTTGGCTTTGTTATACTCTTCTTCAGCAAAATCTATAAGTTGTCGGATCATGTTATTTGAGCATTCTTTTAGGTTACCTTCCCATCTTTCTATGTATTCCGGATTAGCTGCGTCGGATGGGGGGAAGATAAGAATTTGCAGTCCTCGCGGAATTCTATCCGCTTCCAAGTATTTCTTTAGAGATGCTGCTTCCCACCATTTTGAGGTATCTTTTTTTATAGCGCGTTCTAGTGTTTGGAAGGTACTTCTGGCGGATGTTGGGTTTTGTTTACTTATTGTATTTTTTATGGTAACTGGATTGGTTTAGAAGGTTTCTTCAACTCTGGTTGAACGTTGTGCTCTTCTATCTTGGCAGGATGCCATCTGTTGGGTGCGCTAGAATTTTACTTTTTTTCTCTTCTTCGTATAGGCGTCTGTAGGTAGTCTCCTCTAAGGTTGCTAGGGGTTCAGACCTCCGTAAAAGTTCATAGAGTGGGGGGTAATGGGTCCGGAGCCTTAGCAGTCCTGTAATAATAGAGCTGATCTGGTGTGGTTTACTCGTTCATGACAATGGGAGACCCTTTCCCCATTACTGGTACAGAACTTGTCGATGTGCCAGAACGAGTAAGACAAATCACTTGTTCTCTTGAACAAATTCCAATTTATTTCGTGGTGCTTTGAGACAAAGGAAAAACATTTTACAGCCAACACGTGTTTCGCCCCCTTACACTAGCCATCTGGCCTGGGGCTTCCTCAGGGCTGTACAATTTAGACAAGTGTATAGTGATTGTATAGTGAACACATCATAGAGGTTCCACAGTTCAAGTCGTGCAAACGTGGAGGGTATGTGAGTAGGTCCAACCCGGTGGGGTGGTGTACGAAGGGTTCGCATAAAAATGACAAAAAAATAGGGAAAGAAAGAGAAGGCGAGGGGGAGGAAGTGGCAAAAAGGGAAGTTATCCGTAGGGAAGAGAAGAGGCAGAGTGAAAATATCAGGGTAGAAAGGAGTGAGAAAACCGAAAGAAGAAAAAAAAGAAAAAAGAAAACCGAAAGGGCATCAGTGGTTATACATTCGTTATTGTCGTTAAGTGCAGAACATTGAGTCAGCGCCACATCCGAACACGGATAGGAAGGGTGCGTGCATTTTCACGCAGCAAGGACAGGTCGGTCACATGGCTCACCCAGGCCAAAGCACCTTAAATGTAAGTGCCCAGCCGCAGGCCTGACTCGAAGGTTAGAACAGCAGGGAGGCAGGTATACACTCACCAGCCTGCGATGGCAAGCCAGGTAACTATCCACAATACCACAGATGCCAGGGTGCATCCTCCTGCGTGCCAAGGCAGGTCAAACATGTTTTTCGAAACAACATCAGGGGCGGTGCGCACACCCTGGTCTAAGTTGGCAGATCAGCCCATGTTTTGTTATGTCTTCCTAATCTGTGTAGGAGGGTGCATGCACTTCCACACTGCCTGCCACACAAGAGAATCAGCAGCACCCCAGGAGTATCCCATGGGAAGAGTTGAACTACAAGGCAGGGGAAGCCCCCTTTGGGAACTTCCTCTCAACCTGGGCAGGGAACATCCATATGTTCCCACCCAGCCTTCAGCCTACCACTCCCCCTGGCTCCCGTCAGGGCTTCTCTGGGGGGTGTCCTCATGGCATGGGACAACCCACTCAGGGTTGGCTGAGGCATAAGTGATCCCAACCTAGGCAATGGCGCCCCACAGGCTTGCAATGGCAGACCCGATACAGGGTTGACAGGCTATCCAGTGGGTGGCACAATCAGTGCTATGTCCCACTACTAGCCAGTGCCGTCCCCGTACCGGGTATGTGGTGTAACTGTTCATGGGGCGCACGAAGGGACGGCACCTAAACCTATTGCTGACCAGAAGACTATATTTTACTGCTCACAACAGACTATGTGGCAGATTTACTAAGATAAGCACATGCAATGCTGTGTAGAAATCTTCAGTGTTGCATGATGTGAACTGGAAAAAATAGCAGAGCGTCAATGTGCTCAGGCCAGTGTTGTAGTCAACATTAGGCCTGTTATAATGTTGTGTCATGGTGTACAGGTCCTGTGCACGTGCTAGCTAGAGTGACTTTTGTACTCAAGAGACACTGTTGATTACAATAGTCACTCATACAACCACCCAGGGAGAACTCCCTTAGTAAGTGTCACTTGTGTGTGAGTTACACATAAACCTAACGTTACCTAATGTGCACTAGACTTTCTGTTTATATCACTAACCATTTGCCTGAAACCACATAGCCTCCACTAACGATAACGCCTAAATAGTATTAATTTTATTCTGACAAAAAGAAACTGGAATAAATGCATGGAATGTGTAAAAAAATGTTTTATTGAGAGCACATTACTAATCCCAATAACCAACAATAGGCACTGAACTAACCACCAACTGTAAATCACTTCAATGACGTATGGATAGTAAACGCTATATAGATGCAGTTACAACACAATACAATGTGTGCAGAATGCTACAATGCCGGTCACTGGGGTCAGATTGTCTGTAGGGCAATCAGGCAGTGATGGATGAGGGTGTCAGTGTGGGGGCCTTTTTTGCGGTTTGTGTGCCTGATGTATGGGCAGCTGGGCCAGTTTTTACTGTTTATTTCCCTGATATTAAACAAGCATTGCCTGCAGCAAGCTCATATCCATGTAGGCTTCCATACCTTGCAAAACACTTATACAGCGTGTCTTTAAAAGTTTAAAACTGCCCCAATTTGCAAACATGGTCCACTTTTATAGCTATCTAATTCACTAATGGGGACCACTTTAATTTTGGTGCCGTGGCTTATTCTTTGTCCCAATCCTACCCTGTGGGCCACTCGACTCATGCCCAATCTTTATGCCTGTTTACATTTGACATTAGGTGTTTATACAATGATAGGTCCAGCTACTTTGATGACAGCATACATGCCAACCTCCCCCCCCCCGATTCAGGTGGGAGACTGCCGATTTCAAAGCTAGTCTCCTGCCTCCCGATTCCTTCAAGCAAAAACCAGATTTAGAGTTTTGTAAAACTACCAAAAATAAAATGGTGATACCTGTCTTGCAAACTCTAATCTCCCCCTCCAAGAATTCCCTCTGGCATCAAAGGTTAATGCTTTAGCCTTAATTCTTTGGAGGGGAAGATTAGAACATGTAACAGGCCTCAACATTTATTTTTGGCAGTTTTACATAGCATAAACAAAAACAGATTTCAGAACTCTGTTTTTTCAGAACTCTGTTTTTGTTTGGCAGAGTTTATTATTCTGTTTTTGCTTGCGCTATGTTATTAAACTGCCAAAATTGAAATGCTGGGGGGGCGTGGCTTCACCGCCGAACGGAATGGACGCGGGCTAGAACAGCTCCGATTCACCCCGACATCTCCCGCAAATCCGCTACACAGATCCGCCTCAAAATTCAGCAGGACCAATATTATAACAAATGACACCAGCGAGCCGAAAACGGAAGCAATCGTGCCTGTAGCGGCGTAGCTATGAAGAGGTGCGTGTCACGGCCTTTCGTAGATTTGAAGCCGGGGACTTGCATGAAAGTGGGGCCGACTGCAATGTCGAGTCGGAGCCGGCTCTCTGAAGTCTTGGAGCGGAGACTAAGGCCGATTGAGAAGAGAATCGACAGGGCCTAAATGATCGAGTCCTGAGCTGAAGAGGGAAATAATCATCTTTAAGGTTAAGGGGAAGATATTGAGAGTGCCCGGGAGAAACGTGGTCGCGGGGACTGAAGGGCTCGGCTGAGGGTGCCGCAAAAGTGCCATGAATAATTCCGGCGGCATAAGCGCCATTGTCTGAGTGCTGCAGGAGAGAGGCTGACGCCGAGGAATCCACAGGGTGCACTTGAGAGAGACAAGTGGATCGGCACTGGCCGAGTCAGCAGTAATAAATGGAGTAAGTGCGGCGGCAACCTGAATAGCCTAACCCACCGCCGAGCATACAACTGCCAAAACAGAAGCAATCGTGCCTGTAGCGGCGTAGCTATGAAGAGGTGCGTGTCACGGCCTTTCGTAGATTTGAAGCCGGGGACTTGCGTGAAAGTGGGGCCGACTGCAACGTCGAGTCGGAGCCGGCTCTCTGAAGTCTTGGAGCGGAGACTGAGGCCGATTGAGAAGAGAATCGACAGGGCCTAAATGATCAAGTCCCGAGCTGAAGAAGGAAATAATCCTCTTTAAGGTTAAGGGGAAGATATTGAGAGTGCCCGGGAGAAACGTGGTCGCGGGGACTGAAGGGCTCGGCTGAGGGTGCCGCAAAAGTGCCATGAATAGTTCCGGGGCATAAGCGCCATTGTCTGAGTGCTGCAGGAGAGAGGCTGACGCCGAGGAATCCACAGGGTGCGCTCGAGAGAGACGAGTGGATTGGCACTGGCCGAGTCAGCAGTAATAAATGGAGTAAGTGCGGCGGCAACCTGAATAGCCTAACCCACCGCCGAGCATACAACTGCCATAAGGTAATGGTGAGCATGCAGTAGCAGCGGGGACAGTGATTAGTCCCACAGTGGCAGCCGTAATCCCAAGGCGCGACGTGCAGGCGCAGTAAATACGCCATTGGACAATTTTAAAACAAAAATAATAAAACACAAGAGCACCTGATATATTGGGGCACAATCCAGGGCCTGCTCATAAGCAGAGGGCTGGCAGATGTGAGACCGGTCTCAAAACAGTTATGTTGTCCCGGTTTGACAAAGAGGCGGCATAACAAACACCGGGTCGGGCAGCTTGGACTTGAGTAGCGACCGGCACGGCGCCTACCAGACAACATTAGACCTGAGTAGAACATCCTAATAAACCCAACAAGGATAACAATACGATCAGTGGCAGGAAACGTAGACAGATCAGGAGACGCAATATATCCTGGATCTGCCCGAAAGGAATAAGTCGCTGTCGGGAGCAGTGCTGAGTGCTGGTTGATATGTCGGGAGCTAAGGGCCCAAAGGGATCGCTGCAGACAAAGCTGGACAAATTCACTACTCAAAAAACAAATGACCCTGATAATACCACCAAAAGCAAAGGGGCAATGGGACCAGAGCGAGAAGAGCAAGACCCTACACTGAAAGATATAATGGACGCCATTTCGGGAGTGCGCACATCACTGGAGCAAAGAATGGATTCCATCACAACGGAAGTCACTCTGATCAGAGCAGACCTGCAAAACATGAGAGAGAAAGTCAAACACATGGAAATTGCCGCTGTGGACCGGACTAGAGATTCCAACCAAATGCAGCAAGATATTAAAGAATTGTAGGTCTTCCGGAAGTTGGCGGAGGATAAGCTGGATGAGTATGAAGGGAGGGCGCGAAGAAACAACATACGAATTATTGGAATACCTGAGATAGCGGAGGGCCCAGTGGCAGACCTATTCGTTGAAGATCTAATAGTCAAACACCTACCCCTAAGGGCCTCTCTGACTTCTTTACCGTCGAAAGGGCGCACAGGGTCCCTGGTGGAAGGCCAAAACCGGGAGCACCCCCACGTCCAATGCTTGCGAAGCTCCTGAACTTCAGAGACAACATACTTCGCGCCGCCCCGAGTGGGCCCTGCACTCAAGTATGAAAACAGTGAGATATCCTTCTTCCCAGACTTTACAATAAATGTACAGAGACAGCGAAGATCCTTCCTGGCTTCGTGTCAAGGCAGAGGGAAAAGCCTGGTTCTTCAATAATCCAGACGCGGCAACAGAGTGGATGGAGGGCTGGAGACCTGCAACAGAACATAATGCCAGAAGAGGACGGGATCCGGGTCAGACAGGACGGCCGGTTCTGTCCGAATGAATAATACATTATTTGGAGAGCGAAAGCAATGGATTCCTGCAGCTGCCCTGAAGTCGAGGGGAGACAGCGCTGCTGTCGGACAGTGCCACCACAGATCACGCTAAGTGTCGTACTAGTGCTTTTAAACTTCCTTGCTGATTTTTTGTAACAAATACATTAAGGGTAGATGTCGGGGTAGTGAACCCCCCCCCAGTATATTCTACATTTAGTCTACTTTTCAGGGCGACAGGCACTCTGCATAGTTGGGGCTATGGGCAGTTTCATGCCCAGAGTGCAGGGGAGCAGGGAGGGGGGCTGTTGGGATTGGATTGTTTTATTTTATGTGTTAATGTTCAGTGCTGCAACATGCAATACAGATAAAGTGGGGGAATTATATCATACCAATCATAAAGATGGGCACACAGTGGGAGAAAAGTCTTAAAATCCTATCATGGAACGTTAATGGTATAGGGGATAAGTTGAAATGAAGTATTGTATTACAGTTTATTAAGAGGCAAACACCAGAGGTTGTACTGCTCCAGGAAACACATCTCATTGGCAATACCTGTAAGGTCCTGACCAGGTGGGGATACCGGTTGATTGTACATTCAGGCTTCACCACGGGTTTTAGGGGCGTGGGCATCATGATACGGCGCTCCTTCACTATGTCAATCGAACATACTTGGACAGACACTTTGGGCAGATATACGGCCGTATCAGGGCAATGGGAGGGAACAACACTCACAATAGCGACAATATATGTCCCACCGGGACTGCAAGTACAGAGATTCAGAGACCTAGGTAATATCATGCTAACGTTCCCAGAAGAGAGCCTGTTGGTGGGTGGAGACTTCAACTCGGTAGTGTCAGGGAATATGGACGGTCACACCCCCCCGCCGGATATAGGTCCCTCACAACGTTGGCTCCCTGATTTCCTAGATGCAATGGGACTGGTCGATGCATGGCAGATGCATCACCCCAGTGAGACCCAATTCACCTTTCACGCAGGGGCTCATAATAGCTTATCCTGAATTGATTTTTTACTCACCCCGGCAGCCCAGACAGGGAATATAAAGGAAATCCGACACCTAGCTCGAGGTATCTCAGATCATTCTCCGTTATGGGCCAGACTGACACTAGACGAGAAACGAGTGGGCAGAATAGCACCGATCAACATCTGGTATCTCCGCAATCCAACAGTCAAGAAGAAAATTTCCGCGGTAATTGATAATTCTTTTCGTGTGAATGAAGCTTCTGTAACCTCGGCTCAGACACTTTGGGAAGCCTTTAAAACAGTCGTGAGGGGACATGCGATTTCCCAGATTGCAGGAATGCGTAAAGAAAAGACCAAAGAGCTAGTCAGATTGGAGGGAGAGATTCTACATCTAGAGGAGGAAACAACGGGCATAGGGGAAATGGATAGACTTCACTCACTGAAACTCAAGAGAGAGGAATATAAAGCTATAGCTACAGATATGGCCAAAACCCTAAGTATGGACAAAGCAGGCAGATTGTATGAATTAGGAGATAAAGCTGGAAAACTACTGGCCTGGCTGGATAAAAAAGAACTGGCAAATCATCTAGTTACTGAACTAATTGCGGATTCGGGAGAGGTACTAGTTGACCCCAGGAAATAACAAACGAATTTGCCAATTATTATCACACCACATATCAATCCCACACTACCCTACCAGAAGAAGACTCTAGAGCTCTACTCTCAGAAATGACACTCCCGACACTATCGATAGAAGATAGGAATCTATTAGACAGTGACATAACAAATGATGAGGTTGCACAAGCCATAAGAAGCCTACGATCCGGAAAGGCAATGGGCCCAAATGGCCTCCCAATCGAACTGTATGAATTGAAACCTGACAGAATTGCTCCATATTTGAGAGAAATGCTTGAGGAGAGTCGTAATGTGGGTAGACTTCCCCAGGATCAGAGGGTGGCCACGTTGATAACCATACATTAAGTAGGTAAGCCCAAAAATAAGTGCTCCTTATATAGACCCATCTCTTTATTAAATGCGGAGGCCAAGATTCTGGCTAAGTTGCTGGCCGCTCGACTGATTCGGGTGGTCAGTAAGCTAGTGCACCAAGACCAGTCAGTGTTCATGCCCTTCAGAAACACCGTACTTAACCTGAGGAGGCTTAATGGGGTGCTGGGACGCAAGGACACTATAAGAGAAGATGCAGTAGTGGTGTCCTTAGATGCCACCATGGCTTTTGACACTATAGAATGGCCATAACTCTTTGCAGTCTTGGGTGGGATGGGATTCGGACCAAGCTTTACTAATTGGGTCAAACTTTTATATTCAGAACCTAAAGCACAAGTTGTTGTTAATAATAAAAAATCTGCGGTCTTTTCCCTTGGAAGAGGGACTAGACAAGGTTGCCCACTGTCCCCGTTACTCTTTGCGCTGACACTGAAGCCCCTCGCAACATAGATCCACAGAGACCCCATCATTCGAGGTCTGAAATGGGCAGAAAACTGGGAGGACCGCATATCCTTTTATGCAGACGATATTTAACTATACTTGGCTTCGCCCAGGACATCACTGCACAGAGTTCTAAATATATTCACCAACTTTGGCAAATACTTGGGGTATACTATTAACTGGAGTAAATCACTGATATATGTGGTGAGTGGAAGGCTTCCTCCCCTGCCTCGAGGGTGCCCAGTGAGGGAAGCAAAAGAAGGATTCAATACTTGGGGATGTATATAACAACTGACCCTAGACTCCGTTATGAGCGCAACCTCCTGCCCCCGTTGCAATGCTTAAAATGAGACGTCGGTCACTGGAGGACTCTCCCATTATCATTGTTGGGAAGAGCGCCCTCTTTAAAATGATGTCACTGCCCCGCTTCCTCTATGCCCTGCAGAACTTCCCTAACCCAGTCCCGATGGCATACTTTAAAGCAGTAGAGAGTGCACAGAGAGAATTACTTTGGGAAGGGAGGCCCCGTATCTCACTTCCGAAATTAGTAAGGGGAGGGTATGATGGGGGGATAGGCCTCCCAGATATCAAAAAATACTATTGGGCGTCCCATCTGACTGCCATCAACCACTGCACGTATCGACACTGGGATGACCCAGGCTACAGGATGGATAAATGGCTTCTACTGGGTGGGAACTATAACTTGGAACTCTATTCTAAGCCCACAAAATTTCATCTGACGGGACCCACCGGGCACTCAGTGCAAGTGTGGCATGCGGCCAATAAAAGTATGGGATGGGAGCTGAAAATCACACGGGCCACTCCCTTGTGGGACTCAGAAAAACTAGGCACCCTGCGAAAGACGAAGGGATTTGATAAATGGGATATGATTGGACTTTCCACGGTTGGGGACCTGTGGAGAGGGGGGGGAGGTTGTACAATTCTCAACCCTACAACAAGAATATGAGATGGCAGACACAGAACATTTTAGATATCTACAGGTACGACATGCCCTGATGACGCAGATGCTGAAGGGAAAGTCCCCCCCGGAGGCCTCGCCATTGGAAGATAGGCTCCTAGATGGATATATGCAAACGAAAGCGATTTCCCTAACATACAGAAAACTGATCAACCACTCCCTAGATCCCCTGGGGAAACTCCGTGGGTGCTGGGAGAGGGACATTTCAGAACTGGATGACGACGAATGGCAGGAGGCAATGGCCTCCCCCAGAGAGGTAGCGATCTCAGCAAGACTAAGAATGGCCCAAATAAAAATTCTCCACAGGATATATGTGACTGGACCGACATTGGTTAAGATGGGCAGCAGAGAGGATCCGGGATGCAGGCGGCAATGTGGTAAAGAGGGTACTTTTTTACATATAATTTGGGAATGCACACATATTAAAAAATATTGGAAGGGTATGCACCTTAGCATGCAAGAAGTTCTCGGGGCGCGAATTGATCTAGACATCAAAAGATGCATGTTGAATATTTGGGAACCCACAGACCTAAATAGCAAAGAAAAAACATGGGTGACATTGGGCCTGATGGTTGCCAAGCAAAATGTGGCTAGACTGTGGGTGCGAATGTGGCGCCATCAATAGAAGCTTGGAAAACGGATATGGATTGGTATATGATGAGGGAAAAGACTGTATATGTGGCTAGGGGATGTCCGAAAAAGTGGTCACAGATACGGGGCAAGTGGAATGAGTACAGAGGTTACATATGTGTTCCACCCGCCATCCCCTCCCCTCCCATTTCACCCACGGTATAGAATTTGCAATATTGTAATGTCAGATATTGTTATATGCAAGCAATTTCCTCCAAGTACATATATGCGACAGAAGGACTGTCATGACACCCTTTATTGCTGTGATGCGTATGTTGCACTGTTGTTATCAATAAAAAGATTTATTTAAAAAAATTGAAATGCTGATTGTCTTGTGGAAGCAGATAATAATAATCCACTGGTGCAGGGTCACCACTTCGTCTACGGGTTCTTAACAAGTAAGGAGGAATCGACACTGGAGCGAAGTACAAACCATAGGTCATTTATTAACATTCATGAGTGGGGGCCTCGTCCGACAAGCACCATAGAGATACTCGAGGAGAGAGCACACTGAACGATGGTTACATGGGTTTTTATAGCAAAATATCACAAACAAGGGATGCCCAGAGGTAAATAGAACTTTGGGAAAAACACACAAATGAGGTACCGGTAAGAATCGACAGCCTTGGTGCCTTGTGCAATTGTCGCGTCCTGAAGCTGCACAACAAGATATGCTATCTGGGTAAACTTTACTTGAGGCTTTACCATTGTCTGAAAAACCCCAAGCAGACGCCAGCTGTTCTTTTGCGCTGACTCTGCATGTATACACAGCCTACAATGCCCCAATCTAGATTCTTTACTCATGTTTATACAAATGCAGTGTCAAGGATAGAGCCAGGCTGAAAGCAGGGCAGGGGTGAAAAATGGATGAGGCATAGCTTGATCAAAAAACAAGGGACTCAGATTTTACATTTTAACAGTCCTTCCTTTTCAGCCTATGCTGAATCCATTTTTAAAAGTATATCATTTAATCTTGTATATCAATGTTCATAAGTTTGTAAATTTCAGTGTGCATCATCATTTCTCGATTCAATTCATGAACATTAATTGGGGGAGGTTTAATATTATTACAGGTGGTTATACAAGCTGTACATATCGTAGGGGCACACTGAATGCAACAACAGCAAGTAAGAAAGATGGCTCCTATTATCACTATTACCATCAATATTTTCCAGCCCCAAGTAGAAAACATACCCCAAAACCATTCTGACCAAGTCCATGTTCCTTTTTCCTGGTGTATTTCTGCAGCTATTTGGTGAAGCTTTTGTGTGGCTCAATTAACATTAAGGGCGTTTTATGTAAATATTGAACAAATGTATTGTGCTTATATATTTGGCAGTGTGAGTCCTTAAGAGAGGACAAGGTGAAGTGATAATGTTCAGATGCGGTAGGAGTAGGGGGCACTAGGCTATGAACAGGGTAATATGTTTCAAGCCTCCAAAATAGACCTAAAAATCCCAATACTAACAATAGAAAACATACAAGTATCCCTATTTTTCTCCTTTTAATCCAAAACTGTCAGCTTTTAGCGGGGGCATTCGGGGCAAGTACTTCTATTCCTCCTAATAGGTCAAAAAACACCTTCCCAAAAGGGCCTTAATGGCAGATTAGCAACTCTACCCATTTCAACCTAATCTATATACAAATACCTATTTCAGAAGAACACCGAACACTATTCCCTATACTGATCTTTTATATTCAACCTGTATGTTTCTTAACCTTCCTTCCTCTTACTGTAGTATTTGTTGTTTGATTGCCAAGGTAACAATCAGCCAGAAACAGAGCAATGTAATCTCAATTCTCCCAAAATTCCCTCACTACTCTATCAGAGAGCATTAAGTCCCAAGTGTCTTTTGCTTCAAAGCCTCACTGGCAAGCTTATGTACCGGTCCGGACGTTGGCGGTCTTGACCACCGGCATGGGTTGCTACCTCTCCAGAGATAGTTTCTTCAATCAAAGTCTATAGTTCTTTTCGGCCCTTGGCCGCATTTTGTATCAGGGCTGAACAATGTCAGGACGTTCAAACAGAATCTGTTAATCTGGGTAAGGCATGATGGCAGCAAGTTATTGTTCCAATGACACCACTTCACCATGTTTCAAAAAGATTACCATCCTCAAAAGGCACTTGCTGAGAGATCTGATCATATTCAAAATCAGGTATTCCTCTTGTTATCCACTGATCATATGTCAAAAGGAGTGGCGCTTGCTTTTTCCACATGTCTGGCATGGATCCAGTGTCTGTGCCCTGTGCACTTAACAGCAGTCTGAGTGGTGATGAGAACTTGCACTGGACCCTTCTAGCATGGCGCAAGGCTGGACTTCCTCTGAAACTGTTGGGTAAAGACACAGTCTCTAGGCCTCAGCTTGTGACCTGGACCTTTAAGACTGGGAGAGAGACTGGCCTTCACCTGTGAATGGATCAAATGCAAATCTTTAGTCAACACAGTAATCAACAAGAAAAGTATATTCAATGTCAGACTGTCTTTGATCTTGGTACACCCTATACATTTGCTGGCCTCCCCATAACCACCTCAACTGGTTGCAAGACCTCGAAGGGCAGATCTGGGGGTGCAAAATATCCTGTTGAAACGGGGTACCTTTTCCTGTGTTATAAGTATGGCACATCATGCACCTCTTGACATAGAACTCTGCCACCCTGGGAATCAGATTATTGAACCATACATGATCTGATATGGCCACTATTCCTTTAGCACTGATGTGGGCTGAACTGTGGGCCATGGTAACAATAGCATTCACATAATAATTTGGAAGCATTCATCTTTGCTTTCCTGACAGATCTATTCAACATCCTGTTGCATCCTGACACCCATATCTTTTACACTGTTCCTTCTCTTCCTCTGTAGCTTCTTCCTGTACTTCCCTAATGCAATTTAGAGTCTGATTAAACATAGGCACTTCTGGTGTCCATCTAGCTGTCCCTAAAATATACATTAAACTATACTCTAAATAGGCTGTTCGTTTAGCTGTTTCATTGGCAAAAGTATTTCCCTGTATTACATCATCTATAATTTTCTTGTGGACAAAACATTTAACAATAGCAACTCTTTTTGGTAACATCAAGGTATCCAGTAACTTTACTATTCATTCCCCATACTGTATCTTATCACCATGCAAAGTCAAAAAGCCCCTTTTCTTTTCCAGAGTCGTCCGAATGAGTGGGCAACTCCAAAGGCATATATATTGATATTTACAGTCAATTCTTTACTTAATTAACAGGCTCTAGACAAAGCTGTCAGCTCCACAGATTGCGCTGACATTTGTTGTATTTTACATAACTCAACCACAGATTTCAAGGGGGTAACTGTATAGGCCGCTGTACTAGAGCCCTCAGGTAGTTTGTAACATGAACCATCCACGAACAGTTCCCCTAGTGGGTCAGATATAGGGGTATCTGTCAGGTCTACCCATCCTTTTCAGTAATAAATATGCAATCATGCTTCTCATCTTGTTGGGACTCAGAAAGGGGCAGTACAGTGGCTGGATTCAAAATATTTCAGCATTTCAGAGTGATGTTTGGAGCAAAAAGTGTCAACTCATACCCTGTTAATATCGCACTGGTCAGGTGCTGGGTCTGAATTTTTTTTTTTTTTAGATATCCACTAAATGTGGTACCATAACTGTCAAATTGTGACCTTAAATATACATTTCAGATTGCTTTATCGCAGTGGGGTCCAATGTGGAGGAGAAATATGCGCATGACCTATTCCTTCCTACATGGGACCGTGCCAAGCTGCAACCATCTTTTGCATGCACAAATTTGTAATAATCAGGTTTTACCTAAAGCAGGAGCATTACATAAAGAATTTTTCAATTGCAAAAAGACAGCTTCACACTGATTAGTCCAAGGAAGCGGCATGCATACGTGCTTTAATGTTAAAGCAAGCAGGGGTTTTGCAATTAGTGAAAAATTTGGTAATAAACGCACAGATATTAGATTGAGTCAGTGGTTTCTGCAAGTTCTGCACCAATTATATCCTATGTTGGTGTAGCGTCTTACCCCCTTTGACAGGAGGAGACCTAAATAGGTAACCTTCTGTTGACAATACTGTAATTGGAAAAGAGATACTTTGTCCCAAGGAGGCTAAGTGATGCAATAATTTCACTGTAGTCTGTTTGCAACCTTCTGCTGCATTGCTATGTCTCCAATGAGTGGCTCGTGAGCTACCAGTAGATCACCAGGTACCTGTGAGTAGCTCTCCTGTGTGCAGTCCAACCTGTATTTTAAAAATAAAACTCATGCATTCAAGACAACATTTCTTTTGTATTTTCACAACTCATAAACTGATGTCTACAGAAAAATAGTTGACATTTTGAAAATGTACTTACAGCTATTATTTCAGTTGGAGATATTTATTACTCATAATTATATCTTGGTGCAAGGGAGTATTGCAGCTATTGTTTGTATCTAGTACCCATGTAATATTTCAGTTCAAATTGTCAAAGCCTTTTTTTTTTTTTCATTACTGCTGAAAACCCTGGCTAATGCACCAATGTGATCACTACTGACACTCTTGGATGGGGTGGTCACTTTTTCATCACTAGTGACTTTTGTTACAGAAAATGTTGGAGACCCTTGTACTAACATTCAGTTGTTGTGAAATAGGGCTTTGAACGGGGATGCCAGAAAATCCCACAGGTGTATGAACTTTACCATAGAAACAACAGGATATTGAGGGACTACTATCTTGTTACTTTCTCTCAAATCAATCATAAATCGATAAACTTTTATCCTGTATTCCATCCCCTCTTTTAAGGACAGGAAGAATAGGGCTATTACATACATTAGAGGAAACTTCCTCAAAGCGAGTAAAGAAATCAGGGACGGACTCGCCCTGTCTTTGCTTACAAGCAGTAAGGAGCGTCCAATCTATTTTCCGTGCCAGAATTATCGTCCTTATGTAAGTAAGTATGTTACCAAGAAGATCCAGTATAAGCTGACTAGGTTTCTGACCAGGTTTCCTATCCCTGTCGGCTGCTATAATGGCCGTCCAGTCTCCTCCTAAATCAACAGCATGATCCTGTTTCCGGGTAAGTCGCCACATATCTGGTGGCAGGATCATACCAAAAAACATATCAATATCTGCTAAGGTCATGACACAAAAATCAATGGCTGCCTGTACATTATCATAAAATCCTCTAGGATTTTTCCGTATATCTGGTAAAGAGGCCTTTAAAGTGAGTACATCCGTCCTTTTCCAGGGCGTATATATCCAATTGTACAAGAAATGGGCTCTAGCATCAGGACTATTAGGGTCATCATTATCTGCATTCCTTCTTCCAGGATTGAATTGTGGCGCGGCTTCCCTCATAGGTCTTATTCGAGGAGAGGAAGAGAGTTCATTACGATATCCAATTATCGTTGCTATGGCATTGTTAATTCTACTCACAGGGAAGGCTCCTATCTGACACTGTCGATTAATAGCTCTAACATCATCAGTGCCATTCTGTCCTGTAATCATCTCCCATTGGACCATAAGTTGATGAGAAAGCTTATTTACAAGACAAAGAAGCTCGCCCTCAGAAAAATCCTGTATCTGATCTATCATTTCTCCTACCTCCATTTCTAGATCCCTCAACCAATTTAATACCATCAACCTTATCGCATCCTGACGTGATTGAGATACAGTAGAACGAAGAACTCGAGGGGTCAAGACAGATGCAGAAAGTACGGGATCATCAGTCATTTCGGGTGCAGTGGCCTGGGATGGAGGCGCAGTGGCCTGGGATGGAGGTGGGAAAAGATGTACCGGTACTGGTTGGAAAATAGGGAGCTGGACAACCGCGGGCAAAGGAGGTGGAGCCGGAGGTACAGGGGGAACGACATTTGGTGGTCCAGGGGGAAGGGGTGTTAAAGGGACATATGGGGGCGGGGGTCGTTCAATCATTAATCCATCAATATCTGAATCCCCATCCTCTTGGTGGACCTGAACTGTTACTGTTGGTCTAACTATATATTCCTTAGATATTAATAATCTATGCTCTCGATCTAAACATTCCTTCTTCTCCTGAACTTCCTTATCCTTCAATTCCTTATACTTCTGATACTCTGTCTTCCTTTCTTGTTTCCTTTGTACCTTCTCCGCCTTGAGCTGCCGCTCCTTTACTTCTTTCCTCCACATATGCAAACTGTCAAACATAGCTGGCCTAACTTTCTTTAAAAACAATCGTTTCTCTAAATACTTGAGTTTGTGAGGGTCCATTGTTCCCTCTAATGGCCATTGCAACTGGGGATCCCCTTTTGTATATTTATTCCACAATACATTATACATAATGGGACAAATACCATATTTGATGTACATCTCAAAATTCGGCGTACCTTCTGGCGGCGCCGGCTGACTTGCTTCCAAAATGCTCTGCTTATCGCAGCAGCAGCAACAAAACTTCCAAAGAGTACTAACTAAAGGCATGTTTATATATCAAAAACTTATAAACAGAGAGAAAGGGAGGAAAAAAAAATATATATATATATTCTCACATTAATTGTAAGGAAAAAAATGTTAGTCAAAACAAATAGCAAGTTCCAAAACAAATTCCAAATTCCGAACGGATACCAAAACAAATGCCAAGCCAAGTAAATACTAAACAAATCCTAACCAAATGAACCGGTTCAATACAGATTTACCTTATGTGTAGTCTTCGACTCCCACCTGTCGATCCTCCCTGATCCAAAAGAATGACCATCCGAGGGCCCCAGTCAAGGTTAGCAGCCGCCAGGAAGATCAGAGTCGGAGAGCTGAAAAATCACCTTGGACCACGAGAAACACTTGTCTCTTCAGGTGGGGCGCTCCTCAGTGAAGTTCATCTTACCGACCCGATCTCCTTCCCCGGTCCAACTGCAAGCCCTTGATGGGGCCCCACATTTGGGCGCCAATTTGTGGAAGCAGATAATAATAATCCACTGGTGCAGGGTCACCACTACGTCCACGGGTTCTTAACAAGTAAGGAGGAATCGACACTGGAGCGAAGTACAAACCATAGGTCATTTATTAACATTCATGAATGGGGGCCTCGTCCGACAAGCACCATAGAGATACTCGAGGAGAGAGCACACTGAACGATGGTTACATGGGTTTTTATAGCAAAAGATCACAAACAAGGGACGCCCAAAGGTAAATAGAACTTTGGGAAAAACACACAAGTGAGGTACCGGTAAGAATCGACAGCCTTGGTGCCTTGTGCAATTGTCGCGTCCTGAAGCTGCACAACAAGATATGCTATCTGGGTAAACTTTACTTGAGGTTTTACCATTGTCTGAAAAACCCCAGCTGTTCTTTTGCGCTGACTCTGCATGTATACACAGCCTACAATGCCCCAATCTAGATTCTTTACTCATGTGTTTATACAAATGCAGTGTCAAGGATAGAGCCAGGCTGAAAGCAGGGCAGGGGTGAAAAATGGATGAGGCATAGCTTAATCAAAAAACAAGGGACTCAGATTTTACATTTTAACAGTCTGTCACCATACATACCAATAGCAGCCCTACCAAGTACCATGCATCAGGCGTTAGACTAACACATTTTAGTGTGGCAGTCCGCATCACTGCATCAAAATGCATTATTCATGCATTTTAATGCCTTGGCCACCAGTACGGTGTAAGGGGTGAAGCATGGCAGCCGCGACCGTCAGAGCTGCATTTAATTACAGCAGTGCGGTGTCCGAGTGCTGAATGAGGGGGAACCGCGCTGTGGCAGGTCTGCACAAGCCAGCTCTTGCAGCAAGGCAGCTCTGAAGGAATGACAGGAGCATTGTGAGCCCTGAAGTCATCCCCCGGAAATGCAGCCTGCTCTGCCATGATCATGACCATTCTGGTTTCTGTGGAGGACGCTTTCAGTCTTTCAACCGCTGAGGGGGCCCGGTGACCTGATCTGTCATGATCGCAACCCACACCACAGTGGCTTTCCGAAGAAAGCACACAAACAGCCTGCTACTAGTCCGCTGCTGTGTGTGTCTCACTGCCGTGCAGAGATGGTGCTGCAAGCAGTGGCGGTGCGTCCATTAGGGCGCTGGGGCGTTGACCCACAAGCCGCCCACGCCCGCAGCTCCCTTGGCAGCTCTGACTGAAGTAAACTGACAATGCATGTCAGTCAGCATGACGCCGGACCGCCCATCCCCTTCAGAGTCTGAAGGGGGTGGGCGGTCCGGCGTCATGCTGACTGACATGCATTGTCAGGCCAGGGGGTGGCGCGGAGCGCACAGCAGGCAGCAGCACAAGTGTGCATGCTGGGTTTAGGTCGGGGAATTTTTCCGACCAGCCCAGTCATGCGCACTAGTGTTGAGTCTGGCTGGCGGGTGCGCATTAGGAGAGCGAGGGTTGATCAACGCCGCAACCCTTGGTCTCCTAATGGGCAGGCGAGCGGCGAGTATCCCTGCTAAGCCAATCCTGGCGCTGCTGGAGCAGCGTCAGTATTGGCTGAGAGGGGTTGTGACGCGGCTGTTCCTGTACGTGCCAACGCGGGACCCCGGCCCAGGAGCAGTCGCAGAGGCGGCGCGGAGCGTCAGGTACGTTAGTTTTCTTTTTCTTTTTATTTTAAACGCTCCCCCCCCAGTATTGAGAGCTGCGACTGCCTAGAAGTAGGTTGCTAGACCTTTAGTTCATCGACGTACACAAAGAAGGCTGCGCCGCACTAAAGGCTAATGTGCTACGTTTTGGGGTCAGGATGGGTGTTAAAGATTTGGGGGCGCCTAGAGACATGGTACTTGATCCGAGCGTACAAAGAGCGGCTCAGAGTGATAGGCACCGGTGCACTAAGGGGCAGGTGGTATATCCTTGGGTACGGAGAGGACTAAGGTACGAGAGCCTATGGTACCCTCGCAGACATGTTTTAGGACACAGTGTACCCCTTGGAGAGGGGAGCAGTGCTAGGGTCAAAGGTGCGCTAGAGGCGTAATGCTCTAGAGATGCGCACCCAGGATGGGGATACAAGCCCAGGACACACCAAGGGGCAGGCTGTCAGAATCTGGCGTGAATTAGTGAAAAGAGTGCTAGCTTTTTAATGTGCAATTATAGAGTGCTCGTCCTTTGCTATACTGATGGGCTGAGCTGAGCGCTGGAACCGCGATTTGCACAAGGGCGCATGGTGAAGGAGCGCTAGAGCCGAGATTTGCACAAGGGCGCATGGTGATGGAACGCTAGAGCCGAGATTGCCCTCGGACTGGAACTGAAGCCAGAGAGTGCTATGGCCGGGGTGTTGAAGAGGTAGAGTCAGTTAATGCTTTAGTGTGCCCTGTAGATGTGGTGTGCTTTAGGCTGGGTACCCCCCTGTGTGTGCCCTAAAGATCAGGCGTGCATAGATGCTGTCCTCGAGACTTTCGTGCCTCCGGTCAGTTTTGGTGGGTGCGCGCAGTCCTTTTGCTTATATCTTGTGTATTTGGCGGGTCCTGCCTCTGAAAGGTGAAAGCACTAAATATATATGAGTTTCAAAAGACAGCAAAACCTCCACAGTTTAACTGTGTATGTTGAGGTGCGTGTGATTGTGTATTGTAGGGGTGCGTGAATGAGTACGTGTAATGATGCTCAGTGTGTCCTGTGGTTAGTGCGGTGCTGTTTTCGGGAGTATGTGCGTTTTTTATGAGACGTTCCTGTGGTAATCAGGGGTACTTTGAGTGTTACATTTTGCATATTTTTAGCGGCATTTGATGCATTTTTCCGGACGTGGAGCCGTGGGTGTTTGCTGGTAGTGCTGACGTGTGTGGCCGCCTCTATGTTTATGTATGCATTTATCGCTGTTTCTGGATTAGAATTTACAAATCAGCAGCGGGCCGACAGTTTGTCGGCATCTAAGTGCATTTATGTGTACCACCAAGTGACATATATCATAACAACTAGTTTAAATGTACCCTATATGTCTATCTGAAGGTATGTTTTTCTCTATGTAGCTATGAGGTGTGTGTGGAGGGTTCTGTTAGAGTGGCAATGTGTGGGGCGTGAAGCATCCATTCATACACATGTGGCAGCTGACTGTTTACCAGGGATGTACCGGTTAGCATAACTCCAGGAGTTTAGCTACCAATGGTGCAGCAGGTGCAGTGGCACCGGGGCCCATTGAACCCTGGCAATTGCCAGTGATTTAATTCCCATTTATGTTTGAAATGTTTTGCGTAATCTTACACTTAATCTAACAATCCCTAAGAGCGTTAGCTATGTCCAGGATGCTGTGTTTCTGTATTTTTTTTCATGTAGCATATTACTCTTGTATATGCATACTTTAAACTTAGTCTAACACAGGGTGAACATAACAGGAATGATTGAGACATTTGCAATATTAATTATTTACTACAAAATCAATACTGGCAAAGCCAATAGTCCTTGCTGGACAGAACTCTATATTGTAGCCATATGTATGTATATAACATTGACCAATTGTACGCACAGTTCATACATTGTGGTGACAAGTCTTAGATGGCTGCTAGAACATTTATATGGCCAGGACAATTGTTACGCGGTGGGACATTTCTTAAGTCTTGCCAGTTCATACATGAAGGGAAGAGCTCATATAAGGCGGGAAAAGTCCTTATACTGTCTGGATAGTTTTTAAATACCACGGGCAGTTTATACCTGGCATGAGAATTCTTATTTGACATGCAGAGTGTGTGAATGTATAGGCAGTGCTTATATGGCAATGGCATGGAGGATGCTTGTATGTATAGGACGTTCTAACAAGATGGAGAATACAAGTATGTACAGGGAGTGGTTATGTGGCACGGGGAATGCTTGTAGTTCTGTAGAGGTGGTTATTATATGGCAAGGAAAACGCTTGCAGGTATAGGGAGTTCTTACGTGGTATGAAGAATATTGTATATATGGGGAATTGTAATATGGCAAGGAGAATGCCTGTATGCATAGGGAGTTCTTATACTGTACAATCAGCGAGTGCATGGTGTAGAGAATTCTTCTATGAGAGCGCACTTGTGCGGCACCGGCTCTTCTGAAGAGCGGAGACAGTGTTTACATGGCATGGATACTTCTTATGTGATAAAGAGCGTTTTTATGTGTTGTGGACAATGTTGGGGGAGGCGTTGCTGCTACTCTGCCATCTAAGTGTAATCTGTGCTATGGCGAATCTCTTTTTATGTTCACGAGTGAACCGTGACTAGTGTGCCTGGTTTATACCTGGTCCACCATAAACGACCCGACCCGACGCTCACATTTCGGTCCACTTTCTAGAAACACCATCACATTCAAAAACATACACAGAATATGCCGTAGGATGTTAAAGCCGGGCAGGACAGCAGAGACGTTCCGGTGCAGGCATGGTCTAACTCTAGTTGCAATTGATATGTGCATAGAAGCAGACTTTGTGTAGATCTGTGGGATGTGGCGCAAGCGGCTAATGGTGCAGGCAGCTGTGGTGTAGCATGCAGTGGGTGCATGCACAGGCAGTAATGATGCAACAGTTTGCGGCACAGCCATGCGGTGGGTGCAGGCAGATTTGAAACAAGCTGTCATGGTTCAGAAAGTCATGGATGGGGGCAGATATTCTAAGTGCTCGTATTGCTCTATTAACCTTCCTGCTTCCTCAAATTTGCTTGAAAATGCACCATTTATCCACTCTTTTTTTCAAAATGTTCTCAGGGGAGAACCCCCCGAACACCCAGTAGGTTATTTGGGCTCGCTCGCTACGCTCGCTCGACATGGTGCAGTACGCCAATAATTTTACACCTCACCACTTTCAAATGTCACCAGCCGCCACTGGCTGCAAGGTACTACTGGAGGTGGCAGCAAGTCAGGTCTGCGCTGTTTCTAAGAAATAAAATATTGCTACTCTCACTCAGGCTGACACAAAGGAAGAACACATTAAGTATATAGTTTAATTTTTGCATCCTGCAAGAACTCCTCACACCGTCGTCCTCTGGCTCTTGCTGCTGCAAGCTGGGCTCAGCTGACTGTATAGCAGCTGCGACCAGCCATGGCTGCCTCAGTCTGTAATCTGGCCTGCAATTCCGTGCTAGGGACTAATTGAATTATCCACGGGTGGCACATGACCTCCCTAGCTGTTGTTGTTTTTCGGGCAACAACTGGTGCCGTATCCCGAAGTGTCAGTGACCTTTCCTTTAATTTGGTGACTTTGCATTCTGAAGAATGCCGCCGGAGAATGATGGATGGCGGGGGTGTCTGCAATCACTCACATGTTGTATATTCCGCATCTGGCGCCAGAATGAAGCCGCTGGTGCTTCTGAGGCTCCGAGGTTCGGTTCCAAATGGACAGAACAGACAAGACTGTCTAACTTTCTACTTTCTTCGTGATGCCAGGGAGGGTCCGGTCTGCGCAGGCTGTGGGCAGGATGTGTTTTTAATTTCAATTTCCTACCCGCCCGGCCAGGCCCCCAGGAATTGCTGCTGCCTGCCAGCGCCGGAGTTAATTACAAAACAAGAGGACGCTGTTCAACCTCCTGACCTCGATACGTGCTGCTGTCCATCCGACTAGGTAATGTGCTTCCATTTCTGGTGCTTTGCAGCAGTTTTAAGATCTTTGTAGAGTTTCCCGTTGCTCATATGGGTGTCATTTCTGATATTTATTTGTTTCCCTGGAATTCATTGCTTGATTTTGCTCACAAGAAAGTATCACTCTAAGCACCATACATTTGGTAGTTGAATGTCACTCACATGGACGTCAATTCACCAAAATACCAGGGGTAGCGGAAGTGACTTCACATGCCCCTTGACATTCACTTTCACTCACACATATATATATATATATATACTTATACATACACACGCATTCACACATACACACATACACACACTGCCTACACATGCACAAACATTCACACATACACAAGCACAAACATTCACACATACACACACTCTCTCTTACATAAACACACTCAAAACTGCAAGCATGCACACAACATACATACATTTAAAAGCTGTTTTTTTGCTTACCTCAGCTGCCAGGGAAAGTCATATTCCAGCTATTTGTACTCCATTTTTTATTAAACTAATAGCGAATAATGTATTATTCACTATTAGTATAATAAAAAGTTGACAAAAAACGAGGTGCGTTAAGCTCCCAATGACGTCTATAAGGATGAGCTGCTTCTGTTCCTGCCACTGATTTTGCCATTGCTGACACTAGGGGTCACAAAGGCAGCACCAGGGGTCACAAGGGGCATGACAGAGGTCGCAGCAGTGAATCCTGGTGACCCCTAAATGACATCCATGGTCACTCATAACTACACTGAAACTGTGAAAATTTCACACATAAGCAGGGCTGAATCAAGGGCAGTGTGACCGGTGCCACCTCACCAGGCGCTGACTTCGGGAGGCTCTGTGATTTCAAATATATAATGGATTAAAAAGCACCTGCAGTAGCGTTCCTCGCCTCCATCAATTTTCAGGCAACAATAAAAATGCCAAGATAACTCTGGTGATTAATAGAGCTGATGGAGAGAGGAGAGTTTTGTCTAGTGGAACTTTTGACTCAAAGTAGATCAGATGGTTAATACGCCTGCTGCAAATTACGTGTACCTTGCAGATCACAAAAGTGCATATAATGTAAATAATTCAGTTGGTTACCATTTTTGTCACAGAGATATTTTTGCTACTTGCAGTTTATATGTTAGAATCTTAGAATAGCACAGTGACCTATTAACTGTCATCAAAGAGCTGCATGCAAGTTATAGGTTAGAGCACTTTGGTTTCCCCCCAGTCTTTCATTGTCCTACTGTCGCAAAAAGGGTTAATTTGGTAAAAAATTAATTCTTATTAGTAAAGACAACCCCCAACCACTGTGACACATTTTAAGTTCTGAGTTTATGCTTCTCCAGACCAAGTACTCTTAAACTATACTGCCTACCTGTATGGGTGACATTTGACTCCTACACCTTGTAGACCTCTGTCTTATCTCACATTTCTCATAGACAGATTTACACAAATATGATTCATTGTCTATGTAATGTGTGATATAAAGTGCTCTGACACCAGGGGTTTAAGTGGGATGAAACAACTGCGGGGTCTCTCAAAGGGGAATGGTCGATGTAATTAAGGGCGTGGCTTAAAACATTTAAGCAAAATATCTGTGCTTAGCATAGTGTGTCGCCCGACTAGCATTTTGCTTCTTCTGTCATTGTATCCAGACATATAATACAACATCTAACATTACACCTACAACAAGCCAGGACTATTGGCTTTGTCAATGGTTGTTAGCTGCATAAGATAAATAAGCAACAACCATGGCTTTGTTGTATATAATATTGAAAATGCTTCAGTTCTGAAATGATGAGACTGTGCAAGAACTATAACGAGTCTCTTTGAAGTTACATCACCGGCAATGAAGGGTGGCCCTGCTGCAGAGTTAAGATTTGTTTTGAACCCTGATGGTGAGGACAAAAATGGAGAGCCTGATACGGACCCGTCTCGGCACCTGCTTTAACGAACTGCTGATGCTGAGCACTGGCAGGACCCGGCCCACTTAAAGCCCTGTCTGACACACTACACTGGTATTGATTGGCGTTATAATACAAAAGAAATGCATGTGAGAGAGAGTGGTTATGGAGACTTGAGGGGCACTGTGAAGGAGTGGTAGTGAGGGAATCCATGGAGAAGGAGGTGATTGAGGGCGACAACAAACACTGTTGCACCGGGCGCCGCCAGTGCTAAAACCGGCCCTGCACATAAGCAATCTGAAACCTTGGCAGCTATGCAGTCAGTGCTTTAAATGGGCCCGCCCTTTTTTATTTTGAGAGGGCATTTCTCAAGAAAAACATAATACTTTTATTTGGAGAGTACCGGCACTTCTCAGAAACAGGCAGGTACTCTGGTACAGAGTACTTGCACTTCTGTTTTTTCATTTCAAGCACTGTATGTAATAGACCCTATTCGGGCAGACTGCCTCTGTCTGCTTCGATATGTCAGTGGGGGGGAAACATTCTCCCGACTATGTTTTTTAAATCTCCCCCTTGCCTGCTCTGTGATATTGGCATGCCTGTGAAGTGACAGTAATGCGAAATCCTCCAGTTCTGTGCGCAGTTCCCGCCCCATAACGCACTACAGAACGCAGTGTTGTTTATTTAGTACTGCACTTTCACTGACGTTCGATGCAAAAATGCTTTGCGCGCGCCCGGCGCTCCATTAGTACCGCTTAGCATCGCGCGAGCCGCCATGACAACCTTCAGTAAAGCATGGTCTTTCTCTCGAAGCAGTGTGATCACGTCGTGGTGACGGGCTGTTTAACTCGGAAGCCTCATCCCGGTGTAGATAATATCTTCGGACGCTTTACCTGCCGGCAGACTTTTGGGGCAAACGATCCCGCCTTTTTATGCTCTTGTTTGATTCACTCGCTGCCTCTACAGTTTATAGTCCTCTCTCCAGGGCTTTAAGTGGGCCGGGTCTCACCGGGTCTGAGCACCGGCAGTTTTTTTAAGGGGGCCTCGAAACAGGTCTCTATCGGGCTCTGTTTTGTGCCCTGGCACAGGCGGTCCGTTTTTTTTCCGAACTGCAGTGACAGCAGGCACATCGATGTGCGCGTGGTGAGCGTTGCAGAGGAAGGGAAATCCTTTAAAGAGAGTCATTTTCTCTCTCGATTTCCCTTCTCTTTTTGAAACTCAGGAGCAGCAACATTGTCGTGGTGTCACCAGGGCTTTAAGTGGAAACTTTTTCTATTTTATATACAAGCCATAGTTGCTGCTTATTTATCTTTTGCAACTAACAACCATTGACAAAGCCAATAGTCCTGACTTGTAGGTATGATGTTACTTGTTGTATCATATATCTGGACGCAATGACAGGAACAGCAAAATACAAGTCGGGCGGCACACTGTGCTAAACACAGATTTTTAGTTTAAGTGTTTTTAAGCCACGCCCTTAATTACATTGACCACGCCCCTTTGAGAGACCCCCAGTTTTTTCATCCCACTTAAAGCCCTGCCTCTCTCCCCTCCTCGTAGCGTTTTGAAGCAGTCTAAAGCAAGTGCTGACCACTTTACAAATATAACATATTAAGAAAAGAAAATTTAAATTCGCCAATGCTGATCCTATGCTGGAATCAGCATGGTTTTCTCGGCACTCTGCTGACAATTTTTTCTGTCTGTTGCCAGGACATTTTCACCTGGGAAGCTTCATGCCTTACCGGAAACATTTTCTGACTCACCACCTCGTGTTCCTTCTCGATTACTGTGGTTATTATTTATATATAACACCCAGTTCTAGGTGTCAGTGTAATCTGGTATTCTTTCGCTCCATTTCCTGTGCTGGCTGCATGAAGCCTTCTGTCATGTTCCTCCTCCGGCTCCAGGTCCGCCCTAGGCTGCAGCGCTCCTTAGCACCTCTCCGTGTGTACACATCTCTTCATCTGCTCACAGGTAGCTCTTCCTCCCCTTGTTTAACTTCCTTAAAGAGATGTTTTTAAATTGTATTTCAGCTAAAAGAAGAAAACGGGCATACTAATGACATCTTCATTCTTTTGCCCAAATCAGTGATGTAAATGGGCCGGTACTGTCCGGAACTGAGTACCGGCACTTTTTATCTTGAGAGGGAGAGTACCTGCACTTCTCAAGAAAAACGTAATACTTTTAATTGGAGAGTACCGGCACTTTTCAGAAACATGCAGGTACTCTGTTACACACTACCTGCACTTCTATTTTTCAATTTCATGCACTGGCCCAAACAATTAGAAACTCATTGGCTGTGTCTGATTGTAGGCTCTGTGAATCTTTGCCCTCGTGCACATTCATGCTCACAGCTTCATCAGCTGGGCACGCCCATTCTGCTGACGCCTTGCTAATCACCTTAGGAATGTGGTTTCACAACACCGTTCTGTCAACAGACACTCTGGACTCCAGTTGATGTTCAGATTTGCATTGGATATCTTTCGTGTGTGTACTGCAATCATTTTTACCTGAACATACCTATCAATTCGGAAATACCTGCAATATTTAATCTAGCATATTGATCATTGCTCATCCCGTCTTCTAAAACATAACTGCCAGAGAGTATAAAAAAACTGAATTTAAACATCAATCAGAAACTGAAGAATAAGGCTCTTCCGAATTACCATCCTCATGGCCATAAAATCTTTGAAGGTTCTTCTGTGTCTTCTGTAAGATTATATTAGGGTGTGTTGCGGTTGTATGACACTAAAACAATATGGATCTGTACAAATATCGCCCAAAAAATTTGAAAACATAACTTTTGCCACCTTGTACTTAAAATGTAAGCATACAAATATTGATGACAAAGTTATTGGTGAAAAAACATTTAAAATACACCAATATCATCAACAACAATCAAAACTAAATATCGCTTACACATTAAAACGAAGGAAGCATATTAACAATCACGAAAAACAAAATATCGAATTCTGGAAGATGGGCATAATGCTAAATACAACTCAAGATATTGCATTAAATATATAAACAAATTAAAAAAGATTTTTGGTACTTTGACAAAAGGCAGCGCAAACTTCAGCCATTTTAAAGTGCAATTACCATACTAATAGACAAAAAAACTGGACTCAATGCCGTGGTTCTTGCCGGTCTCAAACACAGGCACCATCTTAGAGTGGAGTGACATGAAATGATAATGATAATGTCCTAACAGAAAATTGTAAATTTGGTGCAAATCAACAATCCCGTCCACAAACAGCCGCAGATAAAAAATATATTATCAGCTGTACTCGTAAATTATGCTCCGTGGGCTTAATATTCAGCAGTCCCCTGCTCCGGTTGGCCTATACATAGTTGCAGCCGAAGGTATCTGCTTTTCAAATTCCTAAATACACTGGCTGGGCAATAAACAATAATTGTGTGATGTAATCATCCAGCCCGAGTGGGCAAGCATTATATGAAAACAAAAAGAAAGGAAATTATAAATTCACCATGTGCAGCACATGTTCAAATTAGAAAATTCATGAAGTTCCATGACAGCCTCATTCTACAATTAAAACTTCAGTAAAAACAATCAAAATCTCAACAACAAGCAATAAAATGACTCCAAGTGGATACTAAGCTCGTCATCGGAATTTAAACCTGTAGGGATTCTAGTTGCAGGTCTGATGAAGTACTTGAATTCCATGCGTCTCAAGGTGATCTCTGTACTGCCACTCCTAACTCTGGCTCTCACTCTGTCAATTACTAAAATCTGAGTAACCTAGCACCAGTCTTATGGCTCTCTTGAAAGTGAGGATCTACTGGCTAAGATTGATTGCAATATGTGATAGCTCATACGTGTTCTAATACTCTCTTTTTTGCCGAGTGAATGGTACTCCCCACAAACTGTAATTCACATGGGTATACTAACACATACAGAGCATAATCTGATTTGCATGTGAGAAATTGGCTTATTTTGACAGGTGATTTAGACGAAGGAACTGTGAAACTAGTTACATTAACACTATTTTTCCATGCCTTCAGTTAACCCAAACATAAAAACATGTTACATCGATGCCGGTATTCTGTTTGTTAGTAGCCACTTCCGTTTTGAAGAGGCAGGAGATGCATCAGACACTTGGGATGAAACAAGTGAACCAGGCATAAGCGACAAAGAGAATAATACACACCTAGGATGTTTTAGATTAATTCAGATTTAGGAACAAGGAAAAGACTAAGTTGAATTCCAGGAGAGGATGCCCAAGAGGTGGAGGAGAAAGCAGGCAAGGCGCAGGAATAGTTGACAAAGGAGACGGAGGAGAAAGCAAGGACCCAGTGAAAATGGAGGTAAGGCGCCATAGAGGCAAGAAATAATTGAATTAAATAACTTTACAGTAATTAACCTATCCCACAGACTCTTGAAGGAGAATGATCTTAGAGTTCTTAATTTGGATCTCTCTTTCTGTCCTACTATGAAAGGTGATTGATTATATTTAACTTAGAATTGATTTGTTCAAATGTATTTATAAATTGGAGCTACATAAGTACTGTTTCCTGAACACAGAAAGAGGACATGAAAGTACACATGTAGACACACAACCGTGTACCTACGTCTTAACCTGACTGAATGCTGAGTTTATCTAAGCAAGGTAATATTTTGGACAAGTGTAGTCCCAGTGGCTTTAAACTTCAATCCACTTTCTCACCGTCAGTACATCCTGATACGATCAATACCTTTCGGGAAGTAGTAATTAAATATATCAAGAAAGTATGTAGAAAACACCACACATATGAAGGGAATCTGAGCTGGTATCAGCGGCAGGCTCTATGGTCACTTGAAAAAGACCATGATAATATACGCCCCATTGACAAAGGGAGTAACATTGTGGTGATGCCTGAAGATATGTACATGAGAGAAGCCTACCACCAATTATCCAATGCCAGTTGTTTCACCTTGACCACTAATTCTCACTACACACAAGCACACAAAATATTTTCTGACCTTTGTGAGTGGAGGGATCGTGGTTTAATTGAGGTGGAGGAGTATCACTTTCTGAAATGTGATCATCCTACGTTATCCCTCCTGTACTTGTTACGCCAAGTCCACAAAGACCGAAACAACCCCCAGGTGGACCCATTCATTTCCTCAAGGGTCAGTTCCTAAGAATATACTTGTAAGTATATTGATTTTTCTCTTTACCTCTTTGTACTGACTTTGCATTCTTTTATCAAAGATAGTCAAGACTTTCTGGCCCATATTGACAGTATCTCCTGGAATCATGATTATCTTTTGATCACTGTAGATGTATGTTCTCTGTATACTAGCATTGAGCATGACATGGGCATACAAGCATGCAAACACTTTTTAAGAGCAAGACCCATGTCCTATACCATGCATACTGAAATGCTTATCAAGAGGATCTTGTTTTGCTTACACAATAACTTTTTTTCAGTTTGGTAATAACATCTATTTACAGCTTCAAATGGGCACCTGCTTCTCCCCAACTATGCCAACTTGGTGATAGGCTAGTGGGAGGAGCAGGTGTTCTGGGGACCCAATTTGTCAAGCTATAATTCCCACATCATCTCCTGGATTAAATGTATTGATGACCTTTTTCTGGTTTTAGGAGTGATGTTAAATTAGCGTTGGGATTTATGTAAAATTTAAGTATATATCTTGAATGACAATGATTGGAACTTGAAATTTACTATCATGATTAGTCGTGAAGCAGTTGATTTTCTAGATGTGACAGCTTGCATTGTTGATAATGCTATAACCACAGTCTTATTCAGAAAAACTACAGCTGGCAATATGTACTCTGTGCTGTAAGTAGCCACCCTAAAAGAATAAAATGGAGTATAGATTATTGGGAACTTTTAAGTATCACACATATTTTCAGCACTACAGAGACATATGAGACTGAACAAAAAGCCATGCTTCAAAGGTTTAGGAAAATAGGTTACCCTCCCTGAGGCCTTGAACGAGTCAATATCAAAGTACTGTCCAAAGATAGAAAGGATCTGATGAATCCTCCCCAGGGCAGAAAAGAAACTGATAATATTTTGAGGTTCATTAACACATTCAGCCTCCAGTATACAGAAATCTAAAAGCTTCTGAAGAGGCATTGGCATATCTTGCTTTCTGATCACGGCCTATCCAGTCTGGACCCCCTCAATCCTAGCATTACATTGAGAAAGAATGTCTCCATCAGGGACAAGTTCAGTAAAATGTAGGTGACTACTAACAAACAGAATGCAAAAATCCCATAAGTGTGTGCACTGTTACCTAATAAACAATGTGCAGCTTACAATGAGATTCTACCACATAGATAGCAATAAACTAACTACTATAACCAACAAAAAAGCATCAAAGATTTATATCCCTGTAACAGAAGTCACTAAACATTTTGATATGCTATTTGATTCCCCCTCTTACCAACAACATGAAACAAAACTAGCTCGACTAATGGATTATTTTGAGGATACTTGGGTTGGATTCCTGCACTGATCAATCTACAGATGCCAACCTAAGTATTACATTCCGTGGTGGAATGTGTATGACACGCCCCATGTCAAAAGAAGCAAAAAAATAATGTAACAGTTCTTTCCAAAGAGCATTTGGAAGAAGCCACCCTACAACCTACCAATTCCTAGAAATACTTAAAAAAGAACAAAGCTAGCAGGAGCACGTGGCGACCAGCATGGCTCACGGGTGGCGGAGCGGGCGCAGGGGTGGAGAGGCACGGGGGGTTGTGCGCAATGTAAAAAAATAAAATAATAATCACGTACCTTGCCACGCTGGGTCCCGTGTCTCTACTCCTGCTCTCCTCTTCGGACTCGAGGAACAGGAAGCACAGCCAGGCTCCCCTGACCGATCACTAGGCTGCAATGCAGCGTTGTGATTGGTAAGCACCCAGGTTCCCCTGACCAATCACAACGCTGCAATGTAGCGTTGTGATTGGTCTGAGCGTCCTGGTTCGACGCTCAGCCAGGGAATGGGGACCTGGGCATGTTCTCCACAAAGGCTGTAATGCAGCCTGCATGGAGAACAGGGAAAGTGCGCATGACTGTTTTGCGCAGCCCGAGAGGGCTGGCCAAACAGTCATGTGGATTTAGGAGTGGGCAAATCACTCCCCTGCCCTGCTCCGAGAGCAGAGCAGCCCGCCCACCCACCCGCCCGCAAAGCAGCATGGAAACATAAAATGATAACAACAAAGTTATTAGCATTTTATGTTTCCTTTATTTTGCACTGCTTAAAAGCAGTGGGGCGAGGCTCCTTCGCCATAGTGGAGGAGCTGCCACTGGCAGGAGCTAAGAATGGAACAATCCCTAACCCAACTCAAGCCAAAAATCTCCTAGCATTGAACTCCTAGCATTCAGTGTAAGACTCTTTACTAACAAACCAGTCATGTTGTATGTAGACGTAACAACACCATTTAACTAAACAACAACACCATTTAACCTCCCTAAGAAACAAACACTCATACTTTATTAAAATATATTTCTTAATATTATTAAAGTAAATTTAAAGTAGCAATCTGAAAAAATAAATAATTTAAAAGACAAAAGTTCAGAATGATAAATACAATTTACTACAATAAATATTTTAAAATATATAAATATACATTACAAATTAACCAACATTACTCCAGTATTGGAATTTTAATAGATTCACATGCTTGAATCATTCCCCGTCGTCATGATGGGAGTCCCTGGTACTTAAAATAGTAGTATTAGACTTAATAGTAGTCATAGTACACCTATAGGTATAGACTAGAGAGGCCTAGGCCTCCTAGTTTATTAACCTATCATAGTCCTTATTAAAAAAGGAACCAAAGTTATGCCCCAACCAATCAGCATCAATCACCCTCTAGAACACTCCTGAGAGAAGCTCAGCACCTCAGATTATCTACCGCACGTTGTGCTAAGGGAGTCTCCTCTGAGCTCTGCTCAGATTTCCCATCTAAAGAACAGTTTTGGATTTCGAACTTCAGGAAAGTACATTCCTTTGATTATATTTCATAGACAAATAGCTAATCTTCCTTTTGTGGGTTACCAAATCTACTGAATTATGGCTGACAAGGCTCAAAAGGCTCTCTTCAGAGAATGTGCCACTTGCTTGAAGAAGAGGCTGTATATAGAGGACCCTCATAAAGACTGCATTTATTGTTTGTACCCATCTCATAAGGCGTCAGAATGCAAGATTTGTCGCACTTTTTCTAACAAAACCCTAAGAGATCGGGAAGGACGTCTTCTTATCTGGCTCCAGAAATTGAAAACCAGGTCCGACCCTGTGTCAGACTCTGAGAGTGAGCAGTCTACCTCTTCAAAAGTTTCTAAAATTTCTGCAACGTGGGTCAGGGATTCTTCACAATCCGATAAAAAGCCTGTCAGGAAATGCGCCAAGAAGTCCTCTCACGAATCTTCCACTGAGCGCAAGAAATGTTCTCACAAAAAAGAACAGCCATCTAATACTGTTTCTGAGCCAAGAACACCACCTATGGAGCTCAAGTTAACATTCAAAAAACCTTCTTCTGACAAACCGTCAGTGAGCTCTCAGTGTTTCAATTCTGTCGACGACTAGATGCTGCTCTTCAGGCACGTCGACGACTTGCTCTATGACTTTCTCGTCATTGTCGACGTCCTTAACATCATCGACGCAAGGTCTGATTTCGTCGACCATTCCTTTAACATCTTCATCTAAGGAGGGGGACCCATCGTCGACGAAGCCCTCGTCGTCGCCCTTGAAATTGAAGTTGACGATGACACGATCGTCGTTGAGGAAAGTACCGTCGACGAAATCGTCGTCATCTACGGAGAAGTCAAAGCAGCAGCAGTCGACAAGAAAGTCACAGTAGTCGAACACACCACCGTCGATGACACTACCATCGACGAGAATGTAGTCACCGACTAAATCTTTGCCGTTGACGAAGTCTCATACGGCGACATCACCGTCGATGACTAAATTAAAGGTGGTTGAAGGAAAGACATCGTCGTCGACACAATCGTCAATGACAATTGCGTCAGTGAAGTTAATTTCACCAGCAAAGACACTGGAAACGGAAATTACACCAGAGCATACCTCACCCAGTAAAATTACACCTCTCTTACCCACTCATCTTCTGGAGGAAGGAGATTCTGAAGAGGAGGGAGGCCTTTTTGGGGATGCTTATAGCCCGTCAGAGTTGCACGTTAAGTGTCAACCAGATGATGACGATGATCAGCAATACTATGGTCAAGCATATGTTGCTCCGCCTGAACAAGGACATCAGCAGTATCATGAAGAAATGGTAACGATGCCCTCTGCGTTACTATCGGATTTGCAATTCATGATACAAGATTACAGACAACGCTTCCCACCTCCAGAGCCGGCTATTAGAGCTCCACCATCTCAGGGGGCATCACCAGTATGTCTGAGTACCCCTGTCGTACTTTCTGTACCGAATACTCCGCAGTCTGTTCCTCGCCAGGAACCCGCCTCTTCGGATGAAGAGGGAGAACTTCATGATACGGTCTCGGAATGGGACGTTTACAGGATGTCGTCACCTGCCTTGCCAACACCTCCTCCGGTAGATTCTCCACCAGAGGATATTGGGGGATTTCACAATTTATTGGAGCGTGCAGCTAAAAGATTTGCTATACTAATGCCTTTCAAGCAAGCTGGCTGTTATTTATATGATTTTAAAGAACCATTTCGTAAGTCTGTCAGAGCTATTCCCATAATTGATTACATCTAGGATGAAGGTATTAGAATATCCAGCATCGGTACCAGTGGTGCTTTCACGTCTTGATAAAAAATATAAGACCACAGATGACGCCCCAGCGTGCCTCACAGGTCCCCCAAAACCAGACTCAGTGGTAATGCAGGCCGCTCAACGCAGCTCAAAAAACCCGGCAGCACCTCTTTCTTTGCCTCCAGACAGAGAAGGTAGATGTCTAGATTCCATTGGTAAAAGATTCTCTGCGATGTCAACACTTACAGTAAAGGCAGCAAACTCCCTGGCGATCTTAGGGCACTATGATCGCCAAATGTGGTCAGACATTGCCTCATATATTGACCAACTGCCGGAAGATGTTAAGGAAGAAGCAAATAAGATCTTGCATGAAGGGGAGAGAGCATCCAATGAGATAATAGATTTAGCCATGGATGTTGCTGTGACAGGGTTTAGACAACTAGCCGGAGCAGCAGTCTTGCGAAGACAGGGATGGCTAAAAGCCACCTCATTCCGTCCAGAGGTTCAGAATAAGATATTGGACCTTCCATATGATGGAGAAGCTCTTTTTGGCAGCCATGTAGAGGAAGCCCTCAAAATCATCAAGGCGGACACAGATACTGCGAAGTCTTTGGGGACGTTGCAGTTCAGAAAAGCTCCTTTTCGAGGATCTAACGGAAGAGGACAGCCATCCTACAGAGGAGGATATCAACAATACTGATACCCGGCATATTCTTCGACATCCCAGTCATACTGACCTCAATTCCAGCAGAGACAACCACCTCAGACATCCTACATCAGAGCGAATAGAGGAAAGACGCCACGAGGTGGCAAAGACACTAGCCGCCGACAATGATATAGCACAGGCTCCGGCTCCAGGAAAGAAAGAAAATGGATAGAGTAGTCTGTGTCACTAAACATTCCAACATTAATCATAAAATTAGGAACACGGTCAACTCCCTTTGGTATCTGCTCAATCTGGACAACAGTGAGTCTAAACTTGCCAAGCCTCTTTTTGCATTCAAGAAAAACAAAAATTTGAAAAATCACCTAGTGACAGGCAAGATAACCCCCACTATTGGCCTGTGTCAGAAATCCATCATAGGTCCTAATCCTATCTATGGAAACCACAGATGTGGTTCGTGCCAGGCTTGTGCTAATGCTATGATTGGTGACGTCATCAAGATCAAGGAACAATCTATATCACTTTATGAAATGACCAACTGTAGGACATCCAATGTAGTGTACATCATTACGTGTCCGTGTGATGCCATCTACATTGGCGAGACTGGCCGTGAAACAAGATATAGAATTGGTGAGCATAAATCAAACATACGCACCAAAAAGACATCAGCACCTTTGGTGGAGCACTGGCTCAGTAACCAACATACTGAATTAGATCTTAGATGGTCCATCCTTGAGAGAATCAAAGTACCTCCAGGAAAGGATCCCATGCAGATTAGGAAAAAACGCGAAGTTTTTGGGATTTATTTTTGGAATTCTGTAAAGAATGGCCTCAATGAGCACTGTCCCTGGGAGAATGCTATTATATAGCAACTCTCCATCTTGACCTCCCTATATGTCCACCTCTGTATTTTGTGGTTCTCTCTATTTCTGTGTACTGCCATCTCACAGACCCTCCCCTTAATTCGAGTGATTATTGTGGTTTGCATATATATATATTTTTTCTCAATGTGTGGTCCATTTGGCCTGGAGTTGCTTCACACATCTTTTTGTTTTAATATCTGCTGTCTGGAGGAATTTTATCTTCCTTCCTTATTGATGGCTGGCTTGTATTTGTTATCGTATTTCTCCTTACATTTTTTGAGTCCTTTGTCTATGTTTATATGTTGCCTGCCGATCCAAGTACGGGCGACATGTTTGTACAACCCATGCCTAGTTATACCCACTCCTATTCGGGTTGGTCTGCAATATGGGTGACGCCGCGACTTGTAATCGTTCTTTCTGTGAGAGAGGATCCCTTATCGAATCTATTCTTGGACTCGATGGATCAGTCGGATATTGACCATTCCCTTCCTGATAACTATATCCCTTTACCAGTTAGAAATGGCCGCGGTTTTTCTCTAGTGTCTATCTCCCATTAATCTATGGGTCCTTTGTTTGTTTTTACTTGCTCATGTTTGGCGGGCTTTCTGCGGATACACTCCCCTTATCTAGATTGCTTTCTTTCGTTCCGAAGGCAGACGGCAGAAGGAAACGGGCGATACCAGTACCCGCATCCTTGAGCTTGGGTCCTCTATCCAGGTAATGATACTTGCCCTAAAACACGGTTTAGTGATATGCGTTTCGCTACATAGGCCCTGTAATTGTGTGGATGCACTTTGGGCTTGAAATAACTGCTGGTCTAATTCGTCTTGGGAGAACTTTCCTGCGATAAACAATATTAATGGCTGAAGTATGCTATGTGTGATTATATATTTTTTCTGCTATTGAGCCACATGCTTTGGTGCAACGGCCTTTTTTCAATTTTTAATTTATGATCTTTTCGCTTAGGACCTTTTTAATTATGTCCCTTTGGTATATCCCTAAGACCCACGACTGCTCGGTGTGTCAATCAAGAGCCATTATCAAATACGATCTGGCAGAAGCAGCACAAAACGTGATTCTTGGCTTAATGGGCCGTTGGATCTATCCTATTGGGTACGTTGTCATTGTTTGTTCTATATTATTAAGTTTCTATTTACAGCGTGGCACGGTCCATTTTCAACTTGGGTCTGCTCTTTTGTTTTACAGAGATGAAGGTTGCTCTCTCTGATCTTACATAGATCGACCGAATTATCCTCTTAGTCTGTCGTTGTTGGACCATGATTTGTACAGAATACCACTATTGGTATGTTCATTAACCTATTGTCATCACTACTGTATTGGGTCTTTACCTAAAGAACATTGGGTATTCAATTGGAGTACCCTCACGTGGTTTTTATTATATATTTTTTGGAACCATGATGAACCATTTCTGTCTGGTGGTTGGGTCCTCAGTACCACTGTCACTTATTGTTTTCATGACGTATTGTTTCCTTTAAATGGCACTCGATTGTTCTGGGTGTGGCTGTTTGCTCATTTCATTTCTTGAGGATGCACATTTCCTTTCTCGTTTTTCTGGCTCTTGTTGCTGGATTTTTATTCATTTATCCCCTTACATCATATCTTCCTAGCTTCTCATGCATGCACTGAACATGAAGTTATGTTTGTTGTAGAATATTATAAATCATATGTTTATATATACATATATATCATTTTAGGTCTATTGAGTGCCCCACGTCATCCTTGTCAGTGATGACTCGCCCTGAGGAAGGTGTGGCCCGTGAATAGGGTTTCCACCGAAACGCGCGTCGGCGCTTGTCCTTTCAATATCTTTATTTATTCTTTATCCTCCAATTTTGGATCTGTATATAGAATATTTATTCATTCTGTTGGTTTTCTTTTTTATGTTGGATATTTGTTTGTTAATGTTGGATGATTCTTGAGCATGTCTGCTGGATGTTTTGAGCTCATATGAATGATATGAGTGGGTTTGTATGAATGACGAGTGTTTGTGGGGCAATGCATTCATTGTGTCTCTTTAGTATATTTTCATCTATATGCATCATTTTCTGTAATATAAGACATATTTTGTGATAATCTTTTGATACTTTGTTAATAAAAAAGACAAAACGATTTATTGTTTCTATTGCTGTTTTCTCCTTGCATGCATGAGATTGCTTTGTGTATTTAATTATCATCATAGGACCCTTTGCGGGCCTTTATTATCTTCAAAAGGGTGGGTACTTCTCTGTTTTTGTACTGTTTAACTGATCCCCTATATTACCCACCTCTATTCTCTATTAGGGGTCCCTCCTGTCTACTGTTATTACGTCACAGCCTTGTTGCTGTGGAGGTTTGCTACCTTGGGAAAGTGCATCTGGTCACAGTTTTTATCTTTTTTCTTTGTTTTATTTCCTTTCTTATTTCTTGTTATTGTCCTTTTTATCACTTGGGTGTGTCAAACGTTTTTTGTTAGGGTGACATCATGGCGAGCATAAAAACATTCGGATTTACGGATGAAGAGTTTGCCAATATGATTGGATCCACAGTTGAGAGCAGTAACCAGTTCAATCTATCTAAGGGTCTGGAACAAGAATGGAACAAATTACTAGATATTAAAAAAAAGTCCAAACGCACTGAATTCCATGCTAAATTCATGCTCGAGTATCTGAAGGCAGGCACCATTCCTATTGGACTGAGAGTCCGAAATATCCCCGGTCTCTTTGTTGACATACGCCAGTTTCTTGAGAAATGGGCACTCATTGCCAACCGTTGCTCAAGAGACTGGATTATGTTAATTATTGAGACCGCGAGGGAGGTCAGCTATTCTTAATAAGGAGATTGAAGACCTTGAGGAAAAACTAAAGAGGGACAATTCTGTCGAACTTGGAAAGAAGAAGCTGGAAGAGATTAGCCAAGAGTTAGATTCCTTTTCTGAATATCTTACCAAAAGAAAAACAGAAAAACTCAGAAAGGATATACAACTCTTTTCCCTAGAGCGAGCCTATCCGTATTTATCTACCAACTTCTATACCCCTTCTGACAACCAGGGTACCCACATTGAAGGTCCACGATGGGGTAACAGGCGGATTACCACTTTTTCAGACACTACAGACTCAGATGGTGAGGGACCATCGAATTACGAGTCTGAATATAATCCCAATTATCAGCCCAGACAAGTATCGGGAGAGAGATCTAGTATGCCTAATCGTTTTTTAGGCCAAGGCAGAGGGAATTTTCGCCCCAAAACACGGAACCCCCAATCGAGGAACTACAATCGTGGTCAGAGTCAACCCCAGATGTATGTTCAGACCCGACAACAGCAATACTGGAGAACTTAAAAAACATTCCTGTATTCAATCTGTCGTCATCCACCATTGAACCTGATGCCTTGGAAGTGTTATCTAGGGGTCTCTCCTTTGTTCCCTCAGTTAGGTTTAATAAATTTGAATTTATGAAAGATCTGTATTCATTTTTTAGAAAGATTAGACTTAGGAAATTCTTCTCCACGAGAACTCCTCTGGAGACTGATTGTAATTCTTCTGGTTTAAAACCCCCTCTAATTTTACTCCAACCCTGGACGAGGTGGGCCCGGAAGTGGCCATTTTTGAGAAAGCGGTCCTTGTGAAAATTGAACAAGTAATTAAATTTGTTCCCAGACCAACTGATAATCTCTGTAGAACAGAGAATTCTGCCCTATTGTCTCTGAAAAACAATAGACAACTGACCATCAAGCCCTGTGATAAGGGGGAGGAATTGTGATTTTTGACACCCCCACTTATATTGACAAAATGAATATCCTTCTGTCATCTACCCAACATTATAAACATATCTTGAGAAACCCTGAATCTGCCCTAAAAAAACGGATTGTGCATTTAGTGGAGACAGCTGTGGAACAGGGGTTTATATGCACCAGTGAAGCTGAATATCTTACACCTACTTATACTAGGATGCCCATTATTTATGGGGTACCTAAGACGCATAAAAATCTAACGTCTCCTCCCTTGAGACCTATTGTATCCACCATTGGGGCAGCTACCGAACCCCTTTCCAAATATGTGGATCAATTTCTCAAACCCCTAGTCCAAAAACTGGACTCTTTCATTCGTGATACTGGACATTTCATTTTCAAGATCGAAGGACTGCAGTACTTCTGTGATAGAGAACTCCTAGTCACCCTTGACCTGGAGTCCTTATACACGAACATACCACAAGATGGAGCTATGGAAGCTATTCAGGATATTCTGTCCAATGAACCTGATATTACCAATGCCCCCTTTATTCTGGAATGTCTCCAAGTGGTACTCGGTGAGAACTATTTTGAGTTTAATAACAACTTTTTTCACCAGATCCAAGGAGTTAGTATGGGAGCGTCCTGTGCCCCTAGTGTGGCGTGTCTATATATGGGCCAATTTGAACGAGTCCACATACACAATGAGATCGCCCCATTCTATGAAAATGTCCGAGCCTGGTCGAGGTTTATCGACGACATCTTTTTCATTTGGGTTGGTGATTCCAATACTCTGGAGGAATTTATCGCATGGATTAACGCTGCGGATGTGAATCTGAAATTCACGGCCCATTCCAGTAGATGTAAACTGGAATTCCTGGATGTCTGGGTTGAGCATAATGATAACAAACTATCTGTGTCCCTGTACACTAAACCCACTGCCAGAAACACTCTATTGCAATATGGGAGTTATCACCCCCGTTTCCAAAAAGACAGTATTCCCTTTAGTCAATTTCTCCGTCTCCGGAGAAATTGTACTAACATCAGGGATTTTCTTCAGCAAGCAGATACCCTGAGTAACAAACTGGTCAACCGTGGATACCCCCCCAAACTGGTCAAGGACTCCCTCAAGCGGGCCCGATATTTCAATCGTGAGGCCATGTTCCAAACGCAGGAAAGAAAGAAAATGGATAGAGTAGTCTGTGTCACTAAACATTCCAACATTAATCATAAAATTAGGAACACGGTCAACTCCCTTTGGTATCTGCTCAATCTGGACAACAGTGAGTCTAAACTTGCCAAGCCTCTTTTTGCATTCAAGAAAAACAAAAATTTGAAAAATCACCTAGTGACAGGCAAGATAACCCCCACTACTGGCCTGTGTCAGAAATCCATCATAGGTCCTAATCCTATCTATGGAAACCACAGATGTGGTTCGTGCCAGGCTTGTGCTAATGCTATGATTGGTGACGTCATCAAGATCAAGGAACAATCTATATCACTTTATGAAATGACCAACTGTAGGACATCCAATGTAGTGTACATCATTACGTGTCCGTGTGATGCCATCTACATTGGCGAGACTGGCCGTGAAACAAGATATAGAATTGGTGAGCATAAATCAAACATACGCACCAAAAGACATCAGCACCTTTGGTGGAGCACTGGCTCAGTAACCAACATACTGAATTAGATCTTAGATGGTCCATCCTTGAGAGAATCAAAGTACCTCCAGGAAAGGATCCCATGCAGATTAGGAAAAAACGCGAAGTTTTTGGATTTATTTTGGAATTCTGTAAAGAATGGCCTCAATGAGCACTGTCCCTGGGAGAATGCTATTATATAGCAACTCTCCATCTTGACCTCCCTATATGTCCACCTCTGTATTTTGTGGTTCTCTCTATTTCTGTGTACTGCCATCTCACAGACCCTCCCCTTAATTCGAGTGATTATTGTGGTTTGCATATATATATATTTTTTTCTCAATGTGTGGTCCATTTGGCCTGGAGTTGCTTCACACACCTTTTTGTTTTAATATCTGCTGTCTGGAGGAATTTTATCTTCCTTCCTTATTGATGGCTGGCTTGTATTTGTTATCGTATTTCTCCTTACATTTTTTGAGTCCTTTGTCTATGTTTATATGTTGCCTGCCGATCCAAGTACGGGCGACATGTTTGTACAACCCATGCCTAGTTATACCCACTCCTATTCGGGTTGGTCTGCAATATGGGTGACGCCGCGACTTGTAATCGTTCTTTCTGTGAGAGAGGATCCCTTATCGAATCTATTCTTGGACTCGATGGATCAGTCGGATATTGACCATTCCCTTCCTGATAACTATATCCCTTTACCAGTTAGAAATGGCCGCGGTTTTTCTCTAGTGTCTATCTCCCATTAACCTATGGGTCCTTTGTTTGTTTTTACTTGCTCATGTTTGGCGGGCTTTCTGCGGATACACTCCCCTTATCTAGATTGCTTTCTTTCGTTCCGAAGGCAGACGGCAGAAGGAAACGGGCGATACCAGTACCCGCATCCTTGAGCTTGGGTCCTCTATCCAGGTAATGATACTTGCCCTAAAACACGGTTTAGTGATATGCGTTTCGCTACATAGGCCCTGTAATTGTGTGGATGCACTTTGGGCTTGAAATAACTGCTGGTCTAATTCGTCTTGGGAGAACTTTCCTGCGATAAACAATATTAATGGCTGAAGTATGCTATGTGTGATTATATATTTTTTCTGCTATTGAGCCACATGCTTTGGTGCAACGGCCTTTTTTCAATTTTTAATTTATGATCTTTTCGCTTAGGACCTTTTTAATTATGTCCCTTTGGTATATCCCTAAGACCCACGACTGCTCGGTGTGTCAATCAAGAGCCATTATCAAATACGATCTGGCAGAAGCAGCACAAAACGTGATTCTTGGCTTAATGGGCCGTTGGATCTATCCTATTGGGTACGTTGTCATTGTTTGTTCTATATTATTAAGTTTCTATTTACAGCGTGGCACGGTCCATTTTCAACTTGGGTCTGCTCTTTTGTTTTACAGAGATGAAGGTTGCGCTCTCTGATCTTACATAGATCGACCGAATTATCCTCTTAGTCTGTCGTTGTTGGACCATGATTTGTACAGAATACCACTATTGGTATGTTCATTAACCTATTGTCATCACTACTGTATTGGGTCTTTACCTAAAGAACATTGGGTATTCAATTGGAGTACCCTCACGTGGTTTTTATTATATATTTTTTGGAACCATGATGAACCATTTCTGTCTGGTGGTTGGGTCCTCAGTACCACTGTCACTTATTGTTTTCATGACGTATTGTTACCTTTAAATGGCACTCGATTGTTCTGGGTGTGGCTGTTTGCTCATTTCATTTCTTGAGGATGCACATTTCCTTTCTCGTTTTTCTGGCTCTTGTTGCTGGATTTTTATTCATTTATCCCCTTACATCATATCTTCCTAGCTTCTCATGCATGCACTGAACATGAAGTTATGTTTGTTGTAGAATATTATAAATCATATGTTTATATATACATATATATCATTTTAGGTCTATTGAGTGCCCCACGTCATCCTTGTCAGTGATGACTCGCCCTGAGGAAGGTGTGGCCCGTGAATAGGGTTTCCACCGAAACGCGCGTCGGCGCTTGTCCTTTCAATATCTTTATTTATTCTTTATCCTCCAATTTTGGATCTGTATATAGAATATTTATTCATTCTGTTGGTTTTCTTTTTTATGTTGGATATTTGTTTGTTAATGTTGGATGATTCTTGAGCATGTCTGCTGGATGTTTTGAGCTCATATGAATGATATGAGTGGGTTTGTATGAATGACGAGTGTTTGTGGGGCAATGCATTCATTGTGTCTCTTTAGTATATTTTCATCTATATGCATCATTTTCTGTAATATAAGACATATTTTGTGATAATCTTTTGATACTTTGTTAATAAAAAAGACAAAACGATTTATTGTTTCTATTGCTGTTTTCTCCTTGCATGCATGAGATTGCTTTGTGTATTTAATTATCATCATAGGACCCTTTGCGGGCCTTTATTATCTTCAAAAGGGTGGGTACTTCTCTGTTTTTGTACTGTTTAACTGATCCCCTATATTACCCACCTCTATTCTCTATTAGGGGTCCCTCCTGTCTACTGTTATCCAGCTCTTCCTTCCCCAAGTTCAGCTCGTTCATTTCAAGCTCATCCCATCTGCCTGGGCGGCAACATTTCCTTTTACCTTCACCAATAGCAAACCGTTACTATGGACCAATGGGCCCTACGCCTAGTACAGTTTGGACACACACTAGAATTTACACAAAAACTGCCTACAACCCCTCCTCAAGCCTCCCCCACAGGCATCTCAAGGCACTTCAACAAGAGGTCAGAAACATGCTTCAAAAAGGAGCTATAGAGAAGGTCCCATTGTCCAGCAGGGGCACAGTTTTCTACTCCCGTTTCTTCTTGATCTGAAAGAAGTTAAGGCAGTGGCGACCAACTTTGGACCTCCGGAACCTCAATCTGTACTTGAAGAAACAATCATTCCAGATGATAACATTGCAGGAGGTACTGAAGCTCTTAAACCAGCGTGACTTCATGACAACTCTGGACCTCCAAGATGCCTATTTCCATATACTTATTCACCCAACACACAGAAAATACCTGAGATTTGTGGTAGCCGGATGCCACTACCAATTCAGAGTGCTTCCCTTTGGTCTGAAATCTGCGCCCCGGATTTTTACAAAATGCCTGGCTCCGGTCGCAGCATTTCTCAGAAAACAGCAACATCAAGTCTTCCCATATCTGGATGACTGGCTGATCAAGGCTCCGTCCGAGACAGCAGTGAGAAAGTCCACAAAGGCCTGCAGAACTCTCTTCAGGAGATTGGGTCTTACTGTCAACCAGCAAAAATCCAATCAGAATCCGTCACAAAAGATTGTCTTCCTAGGAGCCCAGTTAGACACGGTCTGCTTAAAAGCACATCCTGCAGAGGAACGCCAGCGGAGGCTTCTCAGTCGGGCGAATTCCATCAAAAGAAGAAAGTCTCTTTTGGTCCGACTTTACAAATCCCTTTTGGGAATGATGTCGTCATGCATACCACTGATCCCTTTCTGTCGTCTCAAAATGCGCCCAATTCAGGAGGAGCTGGACAAGCAGTGGGTACAATCAGCAGGATCCTTCGACGACATCATCAATGTAACTCTACGCTTGGTGAAAGCCTTAGAGTGGTGGATAGACAAAAATCATCTGTCAGTAGGGCTGTTCTTGCAACAAGAGGCCGCACCGCTAGTGATTACAATGGATGCGTCCTTAGAGGGATGGGGAGCTTACCTCCAGGAGCTCCAAGTAAGCGGCAGGTGGCATCAGGCTCAAACTCAATCCCACATAAATTTGCTGGAACTGAAAGCGGTGCATCTGGCCCTCCAGGCCTTTCTTCCCAGAATACGAGACTCATCACTGCTAGTCCAGACGGACAGTACCACACCGATGCACTATATAAACAAACAAGGGGGTACAAGATCTCGCCATCCCTCCAGGGAAGCACAGAAGTTGTGGGAATGGGCCTTAGGTCACAAAATCTGCCTCCGAGCAGAACATGTCCCGGGACGTCAGAACACAATTGCGGACACGCTAAGCAGACTGACGACAACGTGCCACGAATGGGAGCTGCATCAGCAAACACTGCAGAGCATATTCCTACACTGGGGCAAACCAGACTTGGACCTGTTCGCAACTCCCCAGAACGCAAATGCCAGTACAATGCAAGTTGGCATCCCCAACAGGGGTCATGGGGGAATGCCTTTTCAATTGCATGGTCCGGCATCTTTGCTTACGCCTTTCCTCCCATTCCTCTTCTCCCAAGAGTCCTGAGAAAGTTGAAGACTGAACCATGCAACTGATCCTCATTGCTCCGGCGCGGCCACGTCAACACGCGTCTGACTTCCAGTGTTTCCTAATCTTCTGACCATGAACAAAGGGCAGATAATTCATCCAGATCTCAGGAACGTGCATTTGTCGGCATGGCTCCTGAATACAATGAGTTCCAGCACCTGAACATTTCCAACGAATGTTGAGATATCTTAGCAGGAGCTAGGGCGGACAGTACCAATAAAACATACCGCCTCAAATGGAAGCGTTTCTGCATCTGGTGCCATCAAGAGGGTTTACAGCCACTGTCCTCCCCTCCAGAGCAGGTCTTACCTTACCTCTTGCAGCTAGCGAAGTCAGGCTTGGCGCATAGCTCAATAAAGGTTCACTTAGCGGCCATTTCCCGTTACAGAAGATCACTTTCCTCTCCACCTCTGTGGTCCTCTAGAGTAATTAAAGAGTTCCTCAAAGGGCTGTTTCGAATGTTTCCTCCTGTAAGGCCTCCACCTCCAGCCTGGCAGTTAAACACTGTTCTTTCACAATTAATGAAACTCCCTTTCGAACCAATTCACACAGCGGAGATCAAGTTCCTGTCATGGAAGTTGGCTTTACTTCTTGCCTTGACCTCAGCCAGAAGGGTCAGTGAAATTCAGGCTTTTGTAATAGAGGAACATTTCTTGCAATTCAAAACGGATGGAATTCTCCTCCTCACGAATCCAAAATTAATTCCCAAGGTTCCATCTGATTTCCACCTAAATGAACCGGTGGTACTAAAGACTTTCTTTCCAAATCCAACTACATCAGTAGAGAGGGCTCTGCACTCATCAGATGTCAAGCGTTGCCTTAAGTTTTATCTACATAGGACACAACCGTTCCGCAAGACTTCTCAATTATTTGTCGCATACAGTGCACCAAGGAAAGGTTTCCCGCTCTCCAAACAGAGTATTTCTAGATGGATCGCAAGTGCCATACAATTTTGTCATCGCAAAGCAGGTAGACCTCTGTCTACACGAGTCCGAGCCCATTCCACGAGGGATGTGTCGTCATCTACAGCTTTATTTGCGGAAGTGTCTCTTACGGAGATTCGCCGTGCGGCAACGTGGAGGAATAGACACACGTTTACCTGAACCTACTGTCTGGACTCAGCAGTCCTAAATGACACGGCGGTGGGTCAAGCAGTACTTCGGCATCTGTTCCATTAAGGTGAGTCACCCCTGTCTACCCCCCTACCTCTTTAACTGTGCCACATTTCCATATGGTAAACAATTTACTATCTTTAATGCTTAAAGGAATTTTCCTCTACTGTTACTGTTATGGTTATGTCTATTATAGTGTTTGATGACTGCCTGCAGGTTATACTGTTACATATTCCTGTTAAGATTTCAAGGCTATGGTAAATGTCCTACCAACTGCTTGCTAGTCTGATTCAAGCATGTAAATCTATGAAAGTTCCAATACTGGAGTAAGAAATAAGTTACTTACCTGTAACTGTAGTTCTCCAGTATTGGAAGCTTTCATAGATTCACATGCGACCCACCCTCCTCCCCGGGGGGAAGCTCACCTTGTTTATCTCAACATTATAAATTTAGCACTTGTGCTCGAAAATCTGAGGTGCTGAGCTTCTCTCAGGAGTGTTCTAGAGGGTGATTGATGCTGATTGGTTGGGGCATAACTTTGGTTCCTTTTTTAATAAGGACTATGATAGGTTAATAAACTAAGAGACCTAGGCCTTTCTAGTCTAGACCTATCGGTGTACTATGACTACTATTAAGTCTAATGCTACTAGTTTAAGTACCAGGTACTCCCATCATGATGACGGGGAACGATTGAAGCAAGTGAATCTATGAAAGCTTCCAATACTGGAGAACTACAGTTACAGGTAAGTAACTTATTTCTTATTTTAAATGTACAAACTCTATTCTGCCACTTATAAAAATATGCTAACATCATAAAAAGCATATATATAGTCAATAAATAAACAAACATAACATAATATTGCCCACTCAATAGCATAAATAAGTAAAATAAGCTAAATAAGTCTTGGTCAGTGAAATGACAACCCAAAAAGTACAATCCTAAAAACAATTGATAAAAAAGAGCCCAAAACAAATGCAAAGCAAATAGAACAGAGAATAGAACACTCAATACGAGTCCAATAATCCAAGGAATCCATTTATAACCCAAACAAACAGAAGAAACTAAATAAATGCTCCAAGAAAAATTACAAAAGAAAAGAAAAAGTAACAAATAATGTTGTTTAAAAAATAACCAACTTTTTCCCCAAAAATAAAATAAAATGCATCCATGTTAAAAATAAAGTTTGACATCTGAAAATAGAAATCTGTAAAGTAAAAAACATATAAGCCCACCCAGAAAACCCATAGAGCTCTAGTATAAAACAAAGCAGAGTAAAAAAATCAATGTTACGCACGTCGGGCCTGATTCACAGAACTAACTTACGTCAAAAACGTAAAGTTAGTACTTTTGGTATTCACAGAATACACTTACTCATTTGGTATTCACAGAATGAACTTACTCATTTCGGTATTCACAGAAGTTAGTAGTCCTAACTTTAAGACTCCTAAATGCCATCTGTGAATACCGAAAGTCTTAAAGTTAGGATTTTTCTCAGTTTAGGAGTAGTAACCTAACTTTACTACTCCTAAACTGAGAAAAATCCTAACTTTAAGACTTTCGGTATTCACAGAAGGCATTTAGGAGTCCTAAAGTTAGGACTACTAACTTCTGTGAATACCGAAATGAGTAAGTTCATTCTGTGAATACCAAAATGAGTAAGTGTATTCTGTGAATACCAAAAAGTACTAACTTTACGTTTTTGACGTAAGTTAGTTCTGTGAATCAGGCCCATAGAGCACAGATATAAAATACATATAAATGTTACATTTCACAATAAGGTCTAACAAAGTACTGTAAGCTAACACATACTACACAAAAACATCCACTAAAACAACATCCAATACAAAGACTTGGCTACCAAAGTCTAAGGTCCCCCTTACCACTAAACCTTTAGAAAAATATGTTTAAAATAGTGTTACCTGAACTGGACAACAACATCAGGAAACCACAAATATACAATCCACAAATAGCCCACAATAACAAAAAAGACTGAAAAATCAAAAAAACTGGGAAAATTGTAATTGTATTGTAATTGCATTTGTATAGCGCTTACTACCCCTGACGAGGCGTCGAAGCGCTTGTTCGGCGAGTAGCACGCTACTCCGGGACCCATAGAGGATTAGTGTTGAATTAGTATAGTGAAACATGCAAGTAAATTTTAAGTGGTGGATATGTTAGTCAGTTATTTGGATTCGGAAGGATAGCAGAAGGATAGAAGAGGAAAGAAGGTTTGTATTTATATAGCGCTTCTAACCCCTGATGGGGTGTTGAATCGCTTTTTTGGCGAGTAGCACGCTACTCCGGAAACCCATAAAGGATTAGTGGTGAATTAGTATGGTGAAATATGAAAGTAATTTGAGTGGTGGATATTAGTCAGTTATTTGGAGTGAGAAGGATAGCGGAGGGATAGAAGGGAAAGAAAGGTTTGCATTCATATAGCGCCTGTTACCCCTGATGGGGTGTTGAAGCGCTTTTCTGGCGAGTAGCAGGCTACTCCGGAACCCATAAAGGATTAGTGTTGAAAATTAGTATAGTGAAATATGAAGTAATTTGAGTGGTGGATATGTTAGTCAGTTATTTGGATTGAGAAGGGTTAGGGAGGGGTAAAAAAGGAAAAAAGGTTTGCATTTATATAGCGCTTGTAACCCCTGATGGGGTGTTGAATCGCTTTTTTTGGCGAGTAGCACGCTACTCCGGAAACCCATAAAGGATTAGTGGTGAATTAGTATAGTGGAATATGGAATTAGAGAAGTGAACATGCTAGTCTGTTATTTTGATTGAAAAGGATAGTGGAGGGATAGAAGAGTGAAGGATTTCTTTTTTTAGGTCATAGCAATAGGAGGAGGCTTTTGGATGAGTAAAAAGGGTTTTTGTAGGGGAAGAGTCAGAGGGAAGAGTTTAGAAATGTTTGTTTTGGGGGATCGGTACAGTAAAGGAGGTGTCAGAAGATGCAAGGAGGGGTAGAGTAGGAGAGAGTCAAGAAAGGGTTATTTTGGGGAACATAGTAGTGGTATGGCGTTTGGGATAAATGAGAGAGTGGGTGTAGAGGATATAATGATAGATGTATAGGGTGAGATAGGGTAGTGAATTGGAAAGAGTAGTAGAAAGAAGTTTGAGATGAGTAAGAAAGTTGGGCTAGAAGATATATTGAGGGAAGTATAGGCTGAGAAATAGGGTAGTGCATTGGAAATGCTAAATTAGCAGAAAGTGATAAATATATAGATCCATAAGTACATTGAAAGTATATAGATGCATAAAGGAGGTAAGTATATGCAGATTAAAGATATTGATAGAGGTAGCGGATGAGAAATAGGGTAGTGCATTGGATATGCTTTTTCAGGAGAAAAGTAACAGACACACAGATCCAAGTACATGGAGGTACATAGATGCCCAATGGAAGCAAGTACATGTATACCAAAGAAGATTTTTTTGTCTTTTGTTTTTGTTTTTATAACAACATAATTATTGTACATGTTTATACAAAGCAATACACGAAGATAGGCACATATCTATAGTGAAAATCAATGCTTATGTACAGAGGGACAAATACATGGGGTGGGTATTAATGAATGGGAAAATGGGCTGCATTCCTGGCCCTGGTCCCGACCAGTTTCGAACAGGCTCAAACAGGCACTCACCCTTGTCCTCTCCACCCTTAACAGGCACTCACCCTTGTCCTCTCCACCCTTAACAGGCTCAAACAGGCACTCACCCTTGTCCTCTCCACCCTTAGCTGAGACGCCCGGGCTGAGACGCCCTAAGCCTTGGCCGTTTATAGCCCTAGTAGTCAGGTGACCCCTTCAGCCAATGGGAACCCTAGCCCTAACAATATCCAATCACAGCACTAGCCCTAAAATCTAGAACCAATAGGAGACGAGGACCTTACAGCCAATCTTAGCCCTAGTCCAAGCACCCAATCAGTTTCAAAAACCCTTGATCTCTACGTCCAATAGAGGCCCTAGCCCTACCAGTAGTCTCAACCCTAGTCCAAGCAACCAATGGCACAGGAAGCCCTAGTCCCTTCTTCCAATAGAAAGCCTAACCCTACTCTTAGTCCCACACCTAGTCCAGCAACCAATCACACCAGAAGCCCTAATCGCTACTTCCAATTAAAGGCCTAACCCTAGCCCTAGTCCCACCCTAGTCCCAACAACCAATAACACTGGAAGCCCTAGTCCCTACTTCCAATAGAAATACTAACCCTAGCCCTAGTCCCAACCCTACATTGATTGAATCACAGACCCAGAAACCAATCAGAACCCTCAAATACCCAACCAATGAGGACACTAACCCTAATCCAATAGAAACATCAGATACAACCACCAATCAGTGTACACATGTACCAAACAATATCAGACTATATAAGGTCCTAGCTACCTCAGACAAGGTTTGCTGGCCAGGGAGTTGGAAGCTGCTTCTCTATTCAGAAATCTCCTAGGAGACAGGACCGGCTCAATCCACACTTTGGACTTCTGCAGGTAAGGCCCCAACAAACTTGTCCTCTAACAACACTATTTGTATAAAACGTTACTCCCTCTCCTGGCCAAAAAACGAAGTGCACAGTCCCTATTAAACACAGTTTAAACAGCTTACAGCACATTACTGCTGTCTCAGGGGGGAAGGGGGGGCTGGTTTCACTGAATTGTTAACACAAGATGGTTGCTGGGGGTGCACTGCTTAACATACAGATCTTAGCACAGAGCAAAGGAGACATTTGGAGGGAAAAACTGAGAGTCACAGGGAATGAGAGGGAAAAACTACAGAGTTTGGACTGCAAATCCCACAATTCAACAGGTTAAATGAAAGCAGACACAGGCAGGAAAAAACACGAGCTTAAACACAAAAACATGGGATAAATTATGCAATCACTGGCAGGTTAAAACTACAATTTTAAACTGTAACAACCACAGGCAAAGACAGTTAAAGACATTTAAAAAGGAAAAAAATAAGATGATGCAATCACAGGTAGGGAAAATCGTTTTTTAAACTTTTTTTGGAAAGACAGCACTAGTCTGCCTCCTTACCACTTCCTGGACTCTGCTCACTGCAATCTGGGGCACAGGTAGGCTGCAACTCACAAGATGGAGGAGAATGATTTGGGGTGCACCCAGCAAAGCCTTATGGCAAATAAAATTAAAAAAAGAAATCAGTTCCTTAGAAATCAGTCTTAAAAAATGTATTTTTTATTAATGTATATCAAATAATAAACAACATGTTAAAAATGTTAAAAAGACTGTGTTTAAAGAAATTTACCTAATTGCTTTATATATAAATATATTTTAAAAATACCGACAAAAAATGAAACCCCATTTTTATTGATAAAAAATGTAAACAATTATTACGTTTGTTGACAAACTAAAGTACAACATGTTTTAAAAAATTGTATAACTGCAAATAAAATGTATGTACACTACGGCTATATCATATGTGTAATTGTAATTATACTGAAGTAAAGAAATTACTTTTTCTTGGAAATAAAAAAAATCCCAAAACCTTGTAACTATTGAGAAAATAGTGCGCAGTAGAAATTGTATATATTAAAAGAGAAAGTGTATGTAACAATAAAATGTTAAAAATCATACTTTATAAAACTACATTAAAAACAAACAATTTTTACTATTAATTACTGTAATTTTTAATGTACAAGAACATTTTATAGATATCACATTTACTATTCCTAATAAAAACGTAGCTACATTGGAGAAAGTGTTTAGAATTAGCCTAAAATCTAATTTACTTCTCCCACTCCAAAGTTCACCACATAGAAAAAGATTAACTTTGGGGGCAGGAGTGGGGGAAGATTGACTATTCTCACAGCAAACTAAGCACATCAGGGAAAGTGTTGGATTTATGGGGTTCATTTGTACTATTTCCACTCCAAAAGTAACCACATTGGGGAAATGTTGGACTTCATAATTACTTTTCCAACTCCAAACTTTACCAAATTAGGTAAAGTGTGGGACTTTGAGGGGGGGCGCAGATTTACTATTCCCCCTCCAAACTTAACCACATTAGGGAAAGTATTTTACTTTTTGGGGTTCCTATTTATTATTCCTACTCCAAACTTAACCACATTGGGGAAAGTTGTGGACTTTTAGGGGGGAGCAATTTACTAATTAAACTCCAAACTTAACCACATTAGGGAAAGTGTTGGACTTTGGAGGGAGTGGTTCAGATACGCCAGTCCCACTCCAAACATAACCACACTAGGGAAAGTGTTGAACTTTGAGGGGTTCATAGTTACGATTCCAACACCAAGCTTAGTCACAGTGGGAAAAGTGTTAGATTTGGGGGTTGGGGGGGTCCAAATTACTATTCCTGTTATGAATTTTGCCATGTAGGGTGAAGCTAAAATCTTTTAGGCCTCCTCCTGGACCTTTTTCCCATTCCCCATGTCTGTCCTTTTCCCTGCATCTCAGCCACCCTCCCCAGAACTGAAATCGGAAGGGTCATTGCCTTTCCAGCTTCTGGGATTTTGCGCATGTGAAGCTTCGAGAGAACTTGAAGGATTTTGAGATGCTCACATGTCCCATCGTAAGAATACTTAATAATAAAGAAGCACAATGGGCAATTAAACTGAACATTGGATGTTGAAGAGAAACGTTAATACAGAATGCAATAATCAGACAGAATACTGTTTTACACAAAATAGCATCTGTATTGAAAAAACATGCAGATTGTGCTGGGTGTCCCAAATGAAATAGAACCAACAAAATATAAGTGCCAAATATAACATACAGCAATGTTTCTTAGTACATAAAAACAACCATTTTTGAATAAACAATGTCCTACAACAGCCTCCTTGTTAATTTAAAGAGGCCGGATATGGTTAGTTTATGGTGAGAATCGACAACGTTTCGACCTCGCAAACAATAGGGGGTCTCATCAGGACCTTAAAATAGTAGACACCTGAAAAGAAACAACGAATGACTGACTCAGCAGGAGACATGGAGAAATTAGAGTATTCACACATTAAAGAAGATGGGGGCGTACCTGATGAATCACAACGATCTTATGCCAGAGTTGGTAAGGTGCACACCAATTGAGTGAAGAGAGAAAAGGGGTTTTATACTCCTATAGAGCCAAGCCGGGCGCTTTGAGAGAGGGGGGAAGAAAAATCCAGGGGTTAGTATTGAAACAATAGAAAGTGGAGATTTAGTTAAAAAAATCATCGCATGGACACTTACCCTAGTGGGGGAGAGTGAAGGGGAAGGGGTCCCAATCTGGCAGTGAGCAGCATGCAGCAGCATGTCAGAATGGGCCATGTTAAGGACAAAAGATACTGTTTGTAATGAAGACATGCAAACCTGTGTCAGATGAGTCAGCATGGGCGGCTGGGAAATAGAATCAAACCAAACGTAAGAGTCATCAAACAATCTGTGCGAAAGACTAAAGCCTACATATCATGGTGGTGGTAGGCACACTTACCCTGTTAATGGGGCCGCTGTCTGTCCGTGAAAATCATCCGAAGTGTCTAAAAGTGAGACGCCTTTGTTTCAAAAGGAAAGAGGCGCGGGCCGCCAAAGTCAGTCTTACACAATGGTTGCCTACAATAAGGCCAACTCTACCTATTTCATGATGAAAGGAGCATGGGCTGCCAAAGTCAGCCTCACTGAGCCAATTCTAGATAGTTCAGGGTGCGTTCTCCACTGGCTTTGTATAACGTGGAGTGACGTGCACTGGGCAGCGCATCTACGAACGTAGTAAGACCGTGCTGTGGGAGACCAGCACGGTGGATCTTGCATCTCTGGGATCTAGCGTATTCTGCAGGGCTCTATTGTGAAAAGGAAGATGCATAATACCAAAAGGATTTCAAAGGCAAATAAGATAAAGAGAAAGAAGAAGGAGGGAACATATTAGAATGTACATAGTTATGTTTAAACATTGATATTGGCAATGTATTTTTATAAAAAATGCAAGTAATGGTAAATATATAAAAAAATATTTTTTAGTACAAAATTGATAACCCATATTTATGTGTGGTTATTTTTCAATAAGAACATAATGTTCAAAAACATCTTTGATTCAATTGGCAAGAGTTATTACATAACTGCGCCATTCCTCTGAGGTGTTCAGTCCTTGATCAATGGAGTTACAGCGTTCCATCCATTTGCACTCCTTTTTTTGCAGAATATGTGTAATGTCGCCTCCTCTTCCAGGGACAACTGCCACATCAATTACTTGCCACTTGAGATCATCCGATGTATGAGTCTTTTCTATGAAATGTGTCACCAGAGGTGCATTGGGTACTGCACATCGTATTCTGCTCTGATGTTGGCAGATCCTGGTTTTAATGGGTTGTGATGTTTGGCCAATATAGGGCAATCCATATGGGCTCCAGATACAGTATACAACATTACGTGAGTTGCAATTTGAGACACAATTCAGTTCATTTTTGATACTGCCATGCTCAAAGACTTTTGTATCAAAGGAAAAAGTACATGCAATGCAGTTACCACAGCGAAAATGACCCTTTAGTTGGGGAGGCCCCAGACTGTTTCTTGACCTCTTGATTTAGGGGTATTAGAGCACTGCATGGAGGAGTGAACAAAATGATCTTTAATATTTTTGCTACGTTTGAAGGCAAACATGGGGGCTTGAAATGAGGGGTCTATACTCTCAATTCGGTTCCAATTTTTTTTAAATCAAATTGCGAATCTTATTTGTATGGGTGCAGTAAGGGGTTACGCACACCATTTTGTCTAGAGGGGTCTTATCTTTTGGAGTAAGTAGTTCCTCTCTCGGACAGTACCAGGCACATTTAAGAGAATTTTTCGCTGTTCTTTTAGGGTAGCCCCTAGCCACCAGTTTGTCTCTTTTTCTAATTCTGTTTAAGGGTGCAGTTTCTGCGGAGACCCAGAAATTGGCCAGAGGTAGGACGTCAAGTGGAGGACGCACCCCGCACTATCTAGCATTAGGTCTGTGAGCCATGAGGCTGACTACGGCAGCCCACACTCCTTTCATTGTGAAACTGGTAGGGTTGGCCTTATTGTATTCAACCATTGCGTAAGGCTGACTTCAGTGGCCCACGCCTCTTTCCTTTTGAAACAAAGGAGTCGCACCCTTGGACGCTTCAGATGATTTTCTCGGGCAGACAGCGGCCCCCATTAACAGGGTAAGTGCGGCTAGCACCACCATGATATGTAGGCTTTAGTGTCTCACACTGTTTCATTGCCTCTTACGTTTGGTTTGCTTCTATTTCACAGCGGCCCATGCTGACTCATCTGACATAGGTTTGTGTGTCTTCATTACAAACAGTATCTCTTTGTCCTTAACGTGGCCCATTCTGACACGCTGCTGCATACTGCTCACTGCCAGATTGGGGCCCCTTGCCCTTCACTCCCCCTCACTAGGGTAAGTCTCCATGCCATTTTTTAAACTAAGGGCCTCATTATGATGGCGGTGGGACCGCCACCGTCAGGCCGTCGGTGGCGGTTCCTCCGGCATCGGAACCTGCATGACCGCCTGCCGCATTATGATAGAGGGCGGCGAGACCGACCGCCATGCATTCCCACGAGCTCAAGGAGCCCGTCAGTGCGTCGGAGGGACTGCAATCCCTACAACAGTGGCGGTGCCTGCTCAGGCACCGCCATAGGGATTACAATGTCGCTTTCCGCCGGCCGTTTCATGGCGGTTAACCTGCCATGAAAAGGAAGATGGAAAGTGACTTGGGGGCCCGTAGCGGGGCCCCTCCCCCCCTGGTCCTCCAATATGGGCCCTGGGGGGCACCTATGGTGCCCTCCTACATATCCCAAAGCAAACACAAGGAGATGATGGACGGAGTGCTGAACATTGCAAACACTCACCCCCAGTCACAGATCTGGGTTGAATCCATCATCGTTCTTTAGCTCACTCCGCCACCCCAGTTCAGACACAGCCATATGCAAATCAGTCTTGACCCTGTGCCTCATGGGAACAGTCCAGCCCGAACTGCCAAGCCATGTCTTCACTGGACCGGAAACAAGCATCCTGGGACCGGTTTCTGGCTAACAGCCGTCATCAGCCAGGCTAGCTTGAATCCAGTGGCAAAGTGAGCAAGGGACCCACGTCTGGGCATACCCTGCCAACTTAGGGCGAACAAAGCAAACACATCATCCCCTTTGGTATCGCTTTGTTCGCCCTAAGTTGGCAGGGTATGCCCAGACGTGGGTCCCTGCTCACTTTGCCACTGGATTCAAGATAGCCTGGCTGATGAGGGTTTTGAACCCGAAACCGGTCCCAGGATGCTTGTTTCCGGTCCAGGAAGACATGGCTTGGCAGTTCGGGCTGACTGTTCCCATGAGGCACAGGGTCAGACTGATTTGCATATGGCCATGTCTGAACTGGGGTGGTGGAGTGAGCTAAAGAATGATGATGGATTAAACCCAGATCAGTTGACTGGGGGTGAGTGTTTGATTTGCTCTAACGCTCCGTCCATCATCCCCTTTAGTATCGCTTTGTTCGCCCTAAGTTGGCAGGGTATGCCCAGACGTGGGTCCCTTGCTCACTTTGCCACTGGATTCAAGATAGCCTGGCTGATGAGGGTTTTGAACCCGAAACCGGTCCCCAGGATGCTTGTTTCCGGTCCAGGGAAGACATGGCTTGGCAGTTCGGGCTGGACTGTTCCCATGAGGCACAGGGTCAGACTGATTTGCATATGGCCATGTCTGAACTGGGGTGGTGGAGTGAGCTAAAGAATGATGATGGATTAAACCCAGATCAGTTGACTGGGGGTGAGTGTTTGATTTGCTCTAACGCTCCGTCCATCATCCCCTTTGGTATCGCTTTGTTCGCCCTAAGTTGGCAGGGTATGCCCAGACGTGGGTCCCTTGCTCACTTTGCCACTGGATTCAAGATAGCCTGGCTGATGAGGGTTTTGAACCCGAAACCGGTCCCAGGATGCTTGTTTCCGGTCCAGGGAAGACATGGCTTGGCAGTTCGGGCTGGACTGTTCCCATGAGGCACAGGGTCAGACTGATTTGCATATGGCCATGTCTGAACTGGGGTGGTGGAGTGAGCTAAAGAATGATGATGGATTAAACCCAGATCAGTTGACTGGGGGTGAGTGTTTGATTTGCTCTAACGCTCCGTCCATCATCCCCTTTGGTATCGCTTTGTTCGCCCTAAGTTGGCAGGGTATGCCCAGACGTGGGTCCCTTGCTCACTTTGCCACTGGATTCAAGATAGCCTGGCTGATGAGGGTTTTGAACCCGAAACCGGTCCCAGGATGCTTGTTTCCGGTCCAGGGAAGACATGGCTTGGCAGTTCGGGCTGGACTGTTCCCATGAGGCACAGGGTCAGACTGATTTGCATATGGCCATGTCTGAACTGGGGTGGTGGAGTGAGCTAAAGAATGATGATGGATTAAACCCAGATCAGTTGACTGGGGGTGAGTGTTTGATTTGCTCTAACGCTCCGTCCATCATCCCCTTTGGTATCGCTTTGTTCGCCCTAAGTTGGCAGGGTATGCCCAGACGTGGGTCCCTTGCTCACTTTGCCACTGGATTCAAGATAGCCTGGCTGATGAGGGTTTTGAACCCGAAACCGGTCCCAGGATGCTTGTTTCCGGTCCAGGGAAGACATGGCTTGGCAGTTCGGGCTGGACTGTTCCCATGAGGCACAGGGTCAGACTGATTTGCATATGGCCATGTCTGAACTGGGGTGGTGGAGTGAGCTAAAGAATGATGATGGATTAAACCCAGATCAGTTGACTGGGGGTGAGTGTTTGATTTGCTCTAACGCTCCGTCCATCATCCCCTTTGGTATCGCTTTGTTCGCCCTAAGTTGGCAGGGTATGCCCAGACGTGGGTCCCTTGCTCACTTTGCCACTGGATTCAAGATAGCCTGGCTGATGAGGGTTTTGAACCCGAAACCGGTCCCAGGATGCTTGTTTCCGGTCCAGGGAAGACATGGCTTGGCAGTTCGGGCTGGACTGTTCCCATGAGGCACAGGGTCAGACTGATTTGCATATGGCCATGTCTGAACTGGGGTGGTGGAGTGAGCTAAAGAATGATGATGGATTAAACCCAGATCAGTTGACTGGGGGTGAGTGTTTGATTTGCTCTAACGCTCCGTCCATCATCCCCTTTGGTATCGCTTTGTTCGCCCTAAGTTGGCAGGGTATGCCCAGGCGTGGGTCCCTTGCTCACTTTGCCACTGGATTCAAGATAGCCTGGCTGATGAGGGTTTTGAACCCGAAACCGGTCCCAGGATGCTTGTTTCCGGTCCAGGGAAGACATGGCTTGGCAGTTCGGGCTGGACTGTTCCCATGAGGCACAGGGTCAGACTGATTTGCATATGGCCATGTCTGAACTGGGGTGGTGGAGTGAGCTAAAGAATGATGATGGATTAAACCCAGATCAGTTGACTGGGGGTGAGTGTTTGATTTGCTCTAACGCTCCGTCCATCATCCCCTTTGGTATCGCTTTGTTCGCCCTAAGTTGGCAGGGTATGCCCAGACGTGGGTCCCTTGCTCACTTTGCCACTGGATTCAAGATAGCCTGGCTGATGAGGGTTTTGAACCCGAAACCGGTCCCAGGATGCTTGTTTCCGGTCCAGGGAAGACATGGCTTGGCAGTTCGGGCTGGACTGTTCCCATGAGGCACAGGGTCAGACTGATTTGCATATGGCCATGTCTGAACTGGGGTGGTGGAGTGAGCTAAAGAATGATGATGGATTAAACCCAGATCAGTTGACTGGGGGTGAGTGTTTGATTTGCTCTAACGCTCCGTCCATCATCCCCTTTGGTATCGCTTTGTTCGCCCTAAGTTGGCAGGGTATGCCCAGACGTGGGTCCCTTGCTCACTTTGCCACTGGATTCAAGATAGCCTGGCTGATGAGGGTTTTGAACCCGAAACCGGTCCCAGGATGCTTGTTTCCGGTCCAGGGAAGACATGGCTTGGCAGTTCGGGCTGGACTGTTCCCATGAGGCACAGGGTCAGACTGATTTGCATATGGCCATGTCTGAACTGGGGTGGTGGAGTGAGCTAAAGAATGATGATGGATTAAACCCAGATCAGTTGACTGGGGGTGAGTGTTTGATTTGCTCTAACGCTCCGTCCATCATCCCCTTTGGTATCTCCTACATATCCCTGCAGCATGTGGCAGGCACCGCATGGTGCCTGTCACATAGTGCAGGGATATGTGCACTGTGTTTATTTTGGACTGCGGCATGTGCTGCAGCCTGCAGCACATGCCACAATACAAAATATACAGATTGCGACCGCCTTGAAGGCGTCGCGTCCTTATCCCGATGGCGGGACCGCCAACAGCTAGTCGGGCGGTCCCGTTCCTGACAGGATGGCGGTCGGACGCTTGTCCGACCGCCATCATAATCAGGCCCTTAAATCTCCACTTTGAATTGTTTCAATACTAACCTCTGGATTATTCTTCCCCTCTCTCAAAGTGCCTGGCTGGGCCCTATGTGAGTATAAAACTCATTTTCTCTCTTCACTCAATTGGTGTGCCTTCACCAACTGTGGCATAAGATCATTGTGATTCATCAGGTACGCCTCCCATCTTCTTTAATGCGTGAATACTCTAGTTTCTCCCTATCCCATGCTGAGTCAGTCTTTCATTGTTTCATTTCAAGTGTCCCCAATTTTATGGTCCTGATATGACCCCCTATTTTATGCGGGGTCAAAACGTCGTCGACTCTCACCATAAACAAACTATATCCGACCACTCTAAATTAACAAGGAGGCGGTTGTAGGCCAATGTTTATTCAAAAATTGTCATTTTTATGTACTAAGAAACCTTGCTGCATGTTATATTTTGTTACTTATATTTTGTTGGTTCTATTTCACTTGGGACACAAAGCACAATCTGCATGTTTTTTCAATACAGATGCTATTTTGTGCAAAACAGTATTTGGTCTCTTTATTGCGTTCTGTATTAATGTTTCTCTTTCGACATCGTATTTTCAGTTTAATTGGCCACTGTGCTTGTTTATTAAGTATTCTAACATTGTCCACAAGAATCACAGTTTTTCTGTATATATTGTATGCCCTGGTTCCCTGCGAGTAGGGTCGTCCTTGTTTCTTTGACATGACACGTCCCATCGGCCATCCGGGGGGCATGGGAGGCCTTGCTTGCGTTCATTGGAGCACTGTTTGGTCACTGCTGCTCCTGTTGCTGCCTGCGGGAGCCTTCTACTGCAATTTCCAGCAAGAACAAATGGAAATATCTGGAGGGCTGCTTATCCGTGAGGTCAGAGAGTAGTGGTGCCTTCTTCCTTCAATGCACAGCCCGGTGCCCAGCACCATCTCTGCATGCCTTCTCACTGCATCAACTCAGCATGCCGTCCCAGTATCATAGCAATACAGATAGGTGTATTAATCTATAACACACAAGAAAGATCACCATTTAAAGAGCTGCAAAAGCGCCGATCTCCAAAGTCACCTGGAACAGAGTAATCCGGATAGTGCACTAATCCTGCTACTCTTTCCCCACTATATTTGGTAACAGAACTGGTTTGACAAATTTTGTTAACTCCACATCTTTCAAAGGCGCTAGACTTGGCAACATTATAGATGGAGAGAAGAAGCCAAGGACTGCAGAATTTGATTGCACAACACACTCACTGTTTGTAGAAAAGAAAATCCAGTATATTTGGATAATCCATACAAATTTGGACCAAGCCGGAGTTATGCTTGAGAGGGAGATCAAGCAGAAGAGATATTCAATCTAGAGGCTTTTTTCAATCCCCATGCCAAATATTTCTATAAGAAAATAAGGTACGCTTGTTTGAATTTATTCCAAGAGAGTTGAATTAGCTGTTTGTGTAGTCAAAGATTTGTATGTGATGTTATGTCCATGGTAATGTGATGTTCTTTGCTTTTCCCTCTAAGTTACCCCAATAATAGATTCAAAGCAACAAAACTTAACTAGGGGTCTGAATTCTAAGACGATCAACCTACATTCTCCAGAGAACATTCACAAAGACGATCACGTGAGCAATTAACAACAATGGTGTCATCTCCTTTTTCTCATCCCAACTCCCCTGCCAGCTCCTTGTGTCACTCTTTGAGCTGACAGTTGTTCTTGGCTGGTGTGGGCAGAAGCATATCTCCCCTACATAATACCTGATAATTAATGTGAGTGGCGAGTGCGACAATTCCCACTCCAAACTTAACCAAATCAGAGAAAGTGCTTTACTTTTAGTTTTCAAAATTAACTACTACCACAAATTTATAATAGGCATTACACTAAAACAAATAAAGATATCCATTTTAATTATCCCAAAGGAGGTAGATCACACAACATAAAAAGTAAATTGAGAGCACTACCAAAAAATTTTAAAAATCTATTATTTACTATAACTTTCAAATTACTAACTGTATTTAATTAGACAATGGTAAATTAAAAAAAGAAAACATTAAGGGCCAGATGTACGACCCTTTTTTGCGGCCGCAAAGGGGAGAACCTCCCGTTTGCGGCAGCAAAAAAGGGTAATAGCATGTACAAATGCTATTTTGCGAGTCCCTAACTCGCAAAATAGCATTTGCGACTCTAGCTATTAGGAAGGGCCGTCCCTACCTAATAGCGAGTCAACATGCTATGTACTAGTGTTTTGCGACCGCATTTGCGGCCGCAAAACACTCGCAGGTTACCACCTACTTCAAGTAGGTGGTAAACCACTCGCAAAGGGGAAGGGATCCCCATGGGACCCCTTCCCCTTTGTGAGTATGTTGGAAAATATTTTTTAAGAGCAGGCAGTGGTCCCAGAGACCACTGCCTGCCCTTAAAAAAATGAAACTGAAAAGTTTCATTTTTCTTTTTTAAATGCATCCCGTTCTCCTTTAAGGAAAACTGGCTGCATTTAAAAAAAAAAATAGCTGCTTTATTAAAAAGCAGTCCCAGACATGGTGGTCTGCTGAGCCCAGCAGGCCACCATCCCTGGGAGGGCTGTCATTCCCAATGGGCTCGCAAATTGCGAGAGGCTCATTAATATTAATGAGCCTCGCAATTTGCGACCCCATTAGGCATCGCAAACAGTGTGAAATACACTGCTGTACATCGGAAATTGCGCCTCGCAAATTGCGATTCGCAAAAGAGTTGCAATTTGCGATGCGCAATTTTCTTGGTCGTACATCTGGCCCCAAAACCTTTTTAAATGATAAAGTTAAAAATTACATACATTTAAAACTCCCATTGTAAAAAAACACAAATTAGAAAAACACCTTTGTTTAAAGCCAATTAATATATTAAATGAATGAAATGATTTTTTTTTAACATTAACAAAAAATGAATTTTGATTATCAAGGAAACAATCTTTTTTATAAAATATTTTTAAAAACCTTATTAGAAATTTCAAAAACTATAACAGTAGTGAAATACATTTTTGGGGAAACTTTATAAAAAACAGAAAAATTTCAATTTTATATAATGAAACAAAAAATAAAAAGAAAGATATAATTTCATACAAATTATTATGTTTTCTTTAATAAAAATAAAAAATTCCCAAAACAACAATTTTAAACATGATAAAATAAAAAAACGAAACAATAAAAATTTCTGCAAAAACAAATGGAGCTTAAAACAAATAAGTATACAGTGATATTTTTAACAACAATATTTAAAATTCTTTATAAAAGAATAATAATCTTGTCGTTGATATTCTGAGCCATAATATTTTTTACATAATGATATTTAAGACATTATTTGTGTCTTACAACTTATTTCCTCAATCCTTTGGGCCTGATTTAGATTTTAGCGGATGGGTTATTCCCTCACAAAGGTGATGGATATCCTGTCCGCTGAAATATAAATCCCATAGTATATTGAGATTTATATTTCGGCAGACGGGATATCCATTACTGTTGTGATGGAAAAGCCCATCCACCGAAATCTAAATCAGGCCCTTTGTTGGAACCCTGTGGTTTGCATTGCATGAATTGATAAAGCAGTCCTCACTCATTAATCATACCCCAACGTATATCAGGTTAGACTGGTCTTCCTCACAGGAAGATGGACGAGAAAGCTTTATATTAGAGAAGATATCAGCATGAAGCATTATACACCTGAGAATGTTTGAGGCATCCTGGTGGTAAGTTTAGAAAACAAATGTAAGTGATAGGCATTGATGTGAAAGGTAATCACTTGTAACAGGGGGATGGCAAGTCTTCAAATGGAAATCTTTTGTAAATAGATATTCTTATGTTGTCGATAATTTTGAAGTCAACATTTTTAGTCAATATTACTGCAGTTCTTATGATTAAGTCGATGTTTTCGCATAGAATCGTTTTACATCTGTGACCATATCACATACAGTGCCTTGGGGGTGCAATGGGCATGTGCACCTGCTTTTTGCACCCCCAGGGCATTGTAGCATTATGGACGCGGCCACAGATGCTTTTACGGCCCCTTCTGTAATACAGATAGAGCTTTCGCACACACAGAGCTAGTGCTATCTTAAGAGGGTATTCCCTCATTTGCAAAGTGCAAGTGAGGGGAAGACTTTGCCTCTGTGCTGCTGCTGTATTATGGAAGTGGGTGCAGAGTAAATGAGACCATCAGGAGGCACACGGATATAAATGAGACCATCAGGAGGCACACGGATATGCACCACAAAAAGGTGACACTCTAGAGGGGGGAAAAGGGGTCCCATGGCCCCCCAGACATCCTTCTTCAGGTGGGTGCCTTCAAGGAGCTATTGGTACCTTATTTGAAGTGTAGGCTCAAGTTTGAGTTTGATTTAATTCATCATCTGTCAGGTAAATATCATCCACATATGAAAATGCATCAGGGTCAATTTCATTTAAAATCGACACTATGGGGCCGATTCCGATCTGGGCCGGAAAACTCTCCGACCGAGCCGGATCCGGAGAGTTTTCCGACCGAGCCGGACTCCAGCAGTCCGACTGAGCGAGTACGATACGGCCGCATGCTGCCGGACTCGACTCGGTCGGACTCCCATTGAAGTTGATGGGAGCCGGTCGTACAACGCGTACACGGGCTCCCATTGACTGAATGGGCACGTCGCGAACAGGGGGGCCCCCTACAGTGGGTACGCGTCGGTGCGACTCGCACCGTACATGCATGTTTAGGGGGGACCCTTGGGTCCCCCCTGTGTGCGACTCGCGCGGCTACGCGTGCAGGGGGGTCCGACACGGACCCCCGAAGTCCGGCTCCGACAGCTCTTCTGAGCCGGACGCTACGAGTCGGTCGGGCTGTTCGAAGCGCGCATCGTACTGGCTCGGTCGGGTACCGTCTCCATTGCGTGGTGCGAGCCGTGTCTGTACGAGTCGGTCCGAGCGGTTCGGACCCGGGAACGAGTCGGTCGGCGATTTCGCGTGTGCTCGCATCGTACTTGCTCGCGCGGACGCCCGTACGAATCGGTCGGGAACTAGGCCTCCGAATCGGACCCGGTAAAGCCGAATCCGATTCGGTGCCCTACCGGCCGAGATCGGAATCGGCCCCTATATGTGCCACAAATACCCCGGGGCTATTCCTATACCCGATAGGCAATCACGCATAGCGCTTTTGATTTCCGGGAGCGCTGAATGCGGTCAAGTCACGGCTCTCCGGAGCCAATGTGTGACTGAAAAAAACATTTGAAATGTCTAAAGTTGTTTTCAATTTTTTACGCACAATATTATTGATTAATGCTGTACTGTGTGTATTCTGTACCGCAAAGGTACGGACATGACTATTCAAATGCTATAGTCCAAAACAATACGATATGAACCGTCCGGTTTCAATATCGGAAAAAGAGGATTATTCATTGAAGATACACAGGGCTTGATAACACCCTGTTATTCCAATTGGGTGAGAACGTCACCAACGGACACTTTAGCATCAAGTTTAATGGGATACTGAGGTGGGGCTGCGGATTAGACATTAGTGGAATAACATGCTTAGGAGAATCCTTATCCCAACCAGCCTGATTGCGATACAAAGCAGGAGCTAAGGCTAGAGCCCACTCCAAAGCATAAGCTTGCTTAGTCTCATCAGGCACATACTGTGAAAAAGAAGGACGTATTACCTCCTCGCCTCGAGGAGAAGCGAGGATAAATGGGGGAGGCCAATCAACCTCCGCCAGTAAAATGTCTTAAGAAGACATCAAGTTGTCCCAAAAAACTGCATTTATAATGCTTTCAATATCCCCTTCGATCTGAAGGTCCACATGATAAAGTCTGTCTGGGGGAGCTACGCGGGTGTCCGCGGTTTCAACAGTTATAAAAGTGTCAGTTGCGTTCGCCTCCAGAAACTGGTGGAGTGTCTGGCGCACTACGGTAACTTCTGCTGTGCTGTCGAGGAGAGTCATCGCGCAACTCCTGTCCAGGAGGAGGGTTCTCACCGTCTGGGGCAAATTTCGCTGTTAAGGCGGCAACTTTTTTCTTCTGAAACTGGGGTCGATATGGAGGTGGTTCCTCCCGTTTGACTTTCACGTCAAACTGGCGATGCGGGTCCCTCGTTTTTTGCGTGGGCTCGCCTTGTCTGCTATCTTGTCATCCCATCCGCCAAACTGTTGATTTGACGATTCCTGAAAGGAAGGAGGAGAACGGGGATCAGGAACCTGGAACATCTCAGGTGTCTTGATTTTAGAGCAATCATGTAAATCATACCTACGTTCAGAAGTGCCAGGTGGTGGCGAACCAGCACGAGACCGAGGTTTCTGTTGCTGCTTATTCCTGTCCCATGTGTTCTTTGGAAAGACAGGATGTCCCTCCTTGTTAGGAGAGGGTTTACCCTGAGTTTGGGTAGATGGTCTGACTCCCAAATTATTGCGACCCAATGATGTATAAACATCAGCAATAATAATCGGCAACTGACGCTCCCGATCAACGTCTGCCACCGCCGCGAGGCGTTGGCGAACTTGTAAGCAAACCGCTTCACCCTTAATGTTAGAAAGAATCATGTCAGAGACAATGGGGAAAATACCCACCAACTTTATCCCCAAGTCCAGGGCTGGACCAGCTCCATGCTCATTCTGTACTTGTTTCAGAAGGCTCGGAAGAACGCTCATGGAGGGGGTGCCAAAACAAAGTGTATACACTGAGGCAAACACCGTCCCCCAGGGGTTGCAGTCTGCTAAGGGGGGAATCAGACCACTCAGTAAACAATCAGAATATCGAGTAGGAAATGTCGACTTGCACTAATATCGAGTGCAAAATATCATGATACAGAAATATCAACTGCCAGAATATCGTGATTAAGATTATTGAGTTTAAGGTAAGAAATATCGTTTTCCAAAATATCGAAGTTATTAATATCGTTTGCAAAAATATAGTTGTTAAAAATATCGTTTTTTTAGTTAGTGTTATGTATTTTAGTATGTATTTTAAATGTATGTGCTATATTTTTTTGTCTAAGTATTGCATTTTTTTTAATGTATGTGTTACATTTTTAGAAGTTATTAATTTTATTTTAATTAAATTTTGCGTTTTAGTTCCGTAGCGGGTTATGGGTTTCTAGGGGAATAGGATGGGAAGTATTTTAATTATAATAAATTGAATAATAATTTTATTTTAATTAAATTTTGCGTTTTAGTTCCATAGTGGGTTGTGGGTTTATAGGGAAATAGGGTGGGAAATAATTTAATTATAATAAATTCAATATTAATTTTTATTTATTAGTATTTATTTAATTTTGATTTTATAGTGTTAATTATGGTAATTAATTTATTATTAATTAATTAATTAATTAATAATTGGCTGATCATTTTTATTGATTAATTAATTGGTAAATATGTTAATTGTGTCATTTTTTAGGAGCGGGTTGTGGGTTTATAGGGGAATAGGGTGGGAAGTAATTTAAGTATAATTAAATTATTACTATTTATCATAATTAATATTTATTTATTTAATATTTTATATTGTTAATTGTGGGAAATAATTTAATATTAATTAATTATTAATTATTATTAATTAATTGGTAATTATGTTAATTGTGTGATTTGTTTAGGAGTGGGTTGTGGGTTGATAGGGGAGTAGGGTGGGAAGTAATTTAATTGTAATACATTTCATAATAATTTTTATATAAAATTTATTAATTATTATTTTATAGTGTTAATTGTGTGAATTAATTTATTAATAATTATTTATATTTTAATTGTTAATTGTTATTAATTAATTAATTGTTAATTATGTTAATTGTATAATTTTTTACGAAATTGTTGGTGGCATTTATAGGGTAATATGGTGGGAATATTAATTTATACCCCTACACTATCCAACACTTTCCCTACTGTTGTACTTGCTGGAGTGGGAATAGTAATTTTTACCCCTACGCTATCCAACACTTTTCCTACTGTTGCACTTGCTGGGGTGGAAATAGTCATTTTTTCCCCTCCGCTATCCAACACTTTCCCTACTGTTGCATTCGCTGGAGTGGGAATAGTAATTTTTACCCCTACGCTATCCAACACTTTCCCTACTGTTGCACTTGCTGGAGTGGGAATAGTAATTTTTACCCCTCCGCTATCCAACACTTTCCCTACTGTTGCACTCGCTGGAATGGGAATAGTAAATTATTCCCCTCTGCTATCCAACACTTTCTTTACTGTCGCACTCATTGGAGTGGGAATAGTAAATTATTCCCCTCCGCTATCCGACACTTTCCCTACTGTTGCACTTGCTGGAGTGGGAATAATAAATTATTCCATTCCGCTATTCAACACTTTCCCTACTGTTGCACTTGCTGGAGTAGGATTAGTAATTTTTATCCCTACGCTATCCAACACTTTCCCTACTGTTGCACTTGCTGGAGTGGGAATAGTAAATTATTCCCCTCCGCTATCCAACACTTTCCCTACTGTTGCAGTTATTGGAGTGGGAATAGTAAATTATTCCCCTCCACTATCCAACACTTTCCCTACTGTTGCAGTTATTGGAGTGGGAATAGTAAATTATTCCCCTCCACTATCCAACACTTTCCCCTCCGCTATCCAACACTTTCCCTACTGTTGCACTCGTTGGAGTGGGAATAGTAATTTTTTCTCCTCCGCTATCCAACACTTTCCCTACTGTTGCAGTCAATGCAGTGTAAAGTATAGGTTTAAAAAATATTACATATTTTAATTTTTTAATTTATAATATAATTTTTTATTTGTTTTATTTTTATGTTACAGGTGTATGAATATATATATATATATATATATATATATATATATTTATTTATAAATTTTAATATATTTCTAACATTTTATAATTAATTAAAATTATTTATTAATTATTTTTATGTAAATGTATTTATATTACATTTTAAATATGTATGTTTAATTTATTTTTACATTACATTTATTACTTATAATTGTTAAAATATACAAATAAATCTAAATATTTTTTTTAAGTTAAATGTATTATTTAATTTATTTTACATTATTTTTTTATACATATAAAAAAACGATATTTTATACTTTGATATTTTTAACAACGATATTTTTTTCTCGATTTAGTACTTACCATTATGAAGATAGGAGGTCGATATTTTTGACATCGATATTTATGTCCCGATATTTTGGTTACACGATATTTTTGTACTCAATATTCTGTCAGTGATCCGGCAAACACATTGTAAGGATCCTGTGTTTCTCCACAGGACTAGTGTGTGGGAAAACAGCATCAAGCTGTTCAATATTCTGTGCTATCCAAAATGGAAGGTCCTCACGATTCTGAGGACGTTTGCCCATCACTGAATTAATCATAACAGGGTTAATCACAAGGTCTCCACATTGTATCGGTACTGGGGGCGCAGCTCCAGGCGGAGCTACTAAAAAAGCTCGAGAAATAAATATTCTCTATAGAGAAGAACCACTTAAGCATATAGTAGACATACTTCTGCCACATTAGCATTGAGATCATTTGGATGTGGCGTAAAACCAGCTAACACTGGCCATGTGGCCCCATCAATGCTTAATGGGCCCATACAAACAAATGAGATCGGGTGGGGAAGGGCGCCATTAACCCAAATCTGGTGCTCCCAGGACGTAAGAGGAACTTCAATCACCGCATAAGGACGATACGTTGGCTCAGGGAACATGGCGGCCGTGAGCTAGTCTCGGTCGCGAGCTCTCGAATCCCGATGGGCAGAAGTAGTACGAGCAGCGCTCTGTGTGCCCGTTAAAGTGGGATTTCTTCCCCGTAATCGCTTTGATCCGCCTTGAACCGTTTGAGTCCCTGAAGATTATACCATTTCTTCTTGTTTTTTGTCAATTTTCACGGTTCCTTTGTTGCGGTTTCCGACGACAGTCGGCGGTCCTGGCTGCTTGTGGAGCTGCAGAGCACTGGAAGGAGTTTGGGCGGAGGCTGCGGCGCGGCTCAGCTGGAGCCGTCGCGCCGCGGCAAGAATCGGCTTCCCGCGGGGAGGCAGCGGGGAGTTTTGTCTTCGCTCTGCAAGCCCCGCAAGCCCCGGTAATTCTGTGGATATCGCTTCACGATGGCAGGGTGAAGCCGGGAAGTTCCCACTTATGAATGCAGTAAGGAGGGGGGGGAAGAACCACAGGAAGAGTGTTGGGGGTCTGGAGGAGAACTCTGACTTCAAAGTAATCCCATGTGCAGTCAAAGGAAAAAAAGGGAAACAGAACCGTCTCAATAGACCAGAGGAAGAAATAAATAGATATACTTTACGGAATAGAGGGGTTTGGGGAAAAGAGGAACTGGAGCGCTCTTCACTCAAAAAAACATATTCTAAGGGTCAAATAACTGCCTCACTTTCTCTTAATCAGCCAGATCAACCAAAACAGGCAGATTTGTGCGTAAATCAACCGAAAGAGGTAAAATTGAGTAAAAAGACGGCAGAAGCTACTAATCCCCAGTCAAGTACAAAGAAACAATTAAGGAAGAAACCAGGGAAAATAAAAGTGACTCCTTCACACCGCTCATACTTTAAAGTAAAAGCACAGGCTTCAACAGTCACGGCAGAGATCTGTACAGCACTCGTGGAACCCCAGTCGGAGATCCTAAATTTAAAAGGTAGAATGGCATCTGGTCCTGGCTCTAAGGAAGCTCCTTCAAAACAGGTTTTATTAAAAAACAGATATGACCCTCTGCTAAGCATTGAAGAAGATATCACTTCCTCACCAGCAGAAAACACCGACAATCATAACCCTTTAATTGACTCTGAGCAACTGACGGCCATGGCTAATTTCTCACCTGCTAGTAAGGAGTCAAATTTAGCGGAGCTCGAAAACACAATGGCAGTAATGCTAACAGAGCTGAGAGAGAGGTTCGCAACATCCGAGCTCAATCAGCAGAAAATTCAAGGGTACTGTGAGACCATGGAGGAAAAAATCAACAGTCTAGTAGACAGGGTAGGGGCGATGGAAACGATACAAAATGAGATATCAAACAAGGTGGCCACAAACCAAGAGGAGATTCTGAAACTTAAGAAAAATGAAAGAGATCTTAGAGATAAGCTAGAATCTCTAGAAAATAACGCTAGAAGAAATAATGTCAGAATTTTAAATGTTCCTGAGGGAAAGGAAGGAGGAGATATCAAGACTTTCGTGATTACTCTTCTAAAAGAGTATAATTCGAACTTAGATTCTGACATTATAGAACAGGATCTGCAGAGAGTCCACCGTGATCCTTTTGTGGCACGCCCTGGAAGGAAAACAGCGAGAAGGATTTTAGTGAACTTTAAAACATATACACTAAAAGAAACCATTCTCGCGGCAGCTTTGAAAGCAGGAACTTACAAGAAGGATGACTGGTCCTTTCGTATCCGATCAGATGTCTCACGAGAAACCTTAGACAGGCAGTGGGAACTAGGGAAGCACATTCAAGATCTAAGAGATTTAGGTGCCACGGCAAATATACGTTTCCCTGCCACATTAAAGGTTATGAGGAATAACAAAATGCACACCTTTAGAGACCCAGACGATGTAAAAACCTTTATTGAGCAGATTAGGGCACAATCATTATAGTAGAAAATAGTCTGCCCATTTAAGGGGTGAGAGAGCTCATAGGAGGTGTCAATATACCTTGTGTTAATAGGGAGGGTTCCCCAGGGAAGGAGGGGTGGGTCACTAGTAAAAATGAAGAGAACTATTCAAGACACACTGGGTGGGGGAGCAAATGGGAGAAAATTTAAAAAAAATCTGTCCTACAATGTTTGATCCAGTTGATCTGGTCTTTTTTTTGTTTTTTTGTTGTCTTTACGTATAAGGGTTACCAGTGGTTGAGGAGAGTTGTTTATTATATGCTATTGTTAAGATATAGCAAAATGGTCTTTTTATATAAAATATGGCCGGTCTAGACAATACTAACTCTTTAAGAGTTCTATCGTGGAATGTGAATGGCCTGAGAGTGATTCCAAGGAGGAATAAGATATTGGAATATCTGAAGCTGAGGGAGGCCGATGTCATATTTATTCAAGAATCTCATCAGTTAAAAGAGGAATGGCTTGATATTCTTAAATCTCAAACTTGGGTAGAGCACTGTAGTTGTACATCCCAAACAGTCACAGTCAAGGGGGTGGCTATAATATTTAAAAAATCAGCTCAAGCTACTATTGCTGAAGTTAAGGTCGACCCTCAAGGTAGGTGGGTGATAGTTAGGGCAAGAGTTCAGGGCACATGGTTAATTTTTGTATCATATTATGGTCCTAACTTGGACGACCCTCTCCCTCTTCGTACATTAATGCTTCATTTACTTGAATACAATGATACAATTATTATGGGAGGTGACTTTAATGTCATTCTTGATTTAGATAAAGACACTACTTCAAAAAACTTATTGCGGCTACCTCAAAAATGAGAACTGCCCTGAAATCTATAATGCAGGACCTCGGCTTAGTAGACATTTGGAGCCTAAAAGGCTCAAGAGGGGGGGGGAGCGTCGGGGAATTCTACAGGGGATTTTACATTCCACAATAGAAAGCATGGGCATTGATCCAGGATCGATTTTTTCCTGACATCTAGTACTATTAGCAATTCCGTCAAGACGATTGCCCATATACCGGAACATTTATCAGACCACTCGGCTATCTTTATACAGTTTAAGCTCGTCGGTAAAACTCCAGAGCGGCGCTGGACACTAAACCGATCTTTCCTTCCTGAATCTTCAATAGTCGAGAACGTGAAAAAACAGACAAAAGAGTTTTTTCTTTTTAACCTCGATACAGCCCCCATAAATAAGGTTTGGGACACGTATAAAGCATATCTTAGAGGTATCCTAATCAGTCAAAATGCTTTCGAAAACAAGAAAAGGAAAATGGAACTCTCCTCTCTAGAAGAACAGATAAAAGAAATTCAAGGAAAGCTGGCCCAAGCCCTAGATGTTAACATAAAACCTCCAATAGAAGCAGATCTAGCCAAGGCCAAGATAAAGTTAGCAGATTATTTAGAACTCAGGGTGAAAAAGAGATGGGAAGCGAGCAGACTCGCTAATTACGAATATGGGGAGGGCAGTGGCAAGCTATTGGCCTGGAAGGCCAAAACAGACCGAACCAGGAATAATATTAAGGACCTGAAAAATCAAGTTACGGGTGAGGTCATCACTGAGGACAGAGCCATTGAGCAGGAATTTGTTCGGTTTTTTCAGGAACTTTATATAGAAGATTTAGCCCAAAACAATGAACAGACAGCTGCTTTTTTCAGCAATATAGATCTTCCGCTGTTAAGTAATGAAAATAGAGAGATACTATCGTCCCCAATAACATTGGTAGAAGTCCAGAACTCAATTAAGAACTTGAAAAAGGGAAAGGCTGCGGGCCCTGATTCTATCCCTAATGAATTGTATAGTTTGCTGAGGGAAGAATTAGCCCCGATATTGCTTAATCTTTTTAACTCAGCATACATTTTAAAACAAGACACCCCCCCCTCCTGGGATTTGGCAACCATAATCATTCTTCTCAAACCTAACAAAACCCCCAGAGTATGTGAATCATACAGGCCGATATCACTGCTCAACAGTGATTATAAATTATACACACAGATTTTGAATAAAAGGTTGGAGCGAATGGTCGGCTCAATCATTCATAATGACCAGAAGGGATTCATGAAGGGGAAGCATTTAGAGGATTTGACCCATGAGTTAATTGGCGCAGTAGATCTTGCCATAGAATTTGAAAGACCCATGTCCATAATAACTTGTGACGCTGCGAAAGCTTTTGACAGGGTCAGCTGGCCATTTCTCAATGAAGTAATCCAGCGTTTTAATATGGGGGAAGTATTCGGGTCAGCAATTAAGGCACTGTACAGAAATCCTATGGCCCGGATATTAGTAAATGGAACCCTTTCTGAAAAAGTACAAATAAGAAGAGGATCCAGACAGGGCTGTCCACTCTCCCCCCTTTTATTTAATCTATACATTGAGCCACTGGCCATCAAGTTAAGAGCATGTAATAACATTCATCCATTTACATGCAATGACTGGGAAAAAAAGATAGGGCTTTATGCCGATGATTTAATGATTTTTACAACCCACCTAGACCCAGTAATATCTGTTATTTGGGAAATTTTAGACAATTTTGGTAAATTATCAGGATACACTGTAAACCCTTCAAAAACAGAGATTATGCAGTGGAATACTAGTTCCCAGAGCGAGCTTATTAAAAAGAAGATTAGATATTTAGGGATCGAAGTGGTTCAAAATCTGGAAACTCTAGCAAAGGTGAACTTTGATTCAGTCACATCAAAAGTCAAGAAACAACTGCAGCAGTGGGATTCTTTACCTTTATCTTTTTTGGGAAAGTCAAATTTATTAAAAATGTCTATTTTACCCAAATATACATTTCTTTTTAATACAATTCCACTGGAATTTAAGAAGGACTGGATTAAAAAAGTACAAGGAGCCTTTTCCAGCTTCATCTGGGGGAAAAAAAGGCCCAGAATCGCATGGAAGAAATGTAGGGAAAAGAAGGAAAATGGGGGTATAGCGAGCCCAGATCTCCTACAATATCAGAGAGCCTTTCATTTGAAACTTTTTAGACAGCTATTAAAGGATTCCAAGAATATCACCCCTATGTTCCGTGCCTTGACGTATGGCCCACCAGACGTATCCAACCACTTTCTCTATAAATTCGGAGACCCCAAATAAAAAAAAAAAATCAGACTAAAGTCTCTCCAATGGGCCTGTAAATTGTGGTATCAAATTAGGAAGATACTACAGATTCCATATTACAGCCACTATGCGCCAATATGGAGATCGCCAGGAACCCCCGCATGTTTGCAAGACTCTTTAGCTACCCCGATAAGGGAAAAGGGAATTTGTAGTTGGGGCCAGTTGCTGGAAGGGACTAAGTTAAAATCCTGGCAAGACTTTCAGGAGATCACAGAAGGCGCCGTCTCTCGTTTTAAATACTGTCAGTTACTAAGCTGAGCAAAGACTCTGAGACAGGGGGGGGAAACAAAACAAATTTTATGAGGCAAAAATAGCATTGCGGCCTGGATTACAGAAAGAGGTCTCGGTATGGTACTGGTTATTGGTACAATCATCAGAAGACCCTAGTACATGGCAGACGGAGACGTGGAGGAGGGAACTACCGGAGTATGATCTAGAAGCACTATGGCAAGTATCTACATCTCTTTTGTGGTATTGTGTGAAATCCGCGCCTTTAAAGAAAAACCACCTTTTTACTATCCATAAGGCCTACTGGACGCCTCGAAGATTGGCAAAGATGGGCCTGCAAACGGTGAGGAAGTGTCAAAAGTGCGGAGAACCCAATGTAGATGAAACGCATATGTTTCGGTGGTGTCCCTCCATCCAATCGTTTTGGCAGAAAGTGGGTAAAATCTTGTCAGATATGGCGGGCCAAGAAGTAAAGGTGAGTCTGGCATTGGTAATATTTGGGGTGATACCGGAAGAAGAATCTATTGGTAAACCTCTTAAGGCCCTTATCTTTATTCTAATCCTACTAGCCCGTAGAGAATTGTGTATTAAGTGGATCTTACCTATTGCACCTTTAGAATCTGAATGGATAAATTCGATCCACAGAATAGCCAAAATGGATAGAGCAACACGTTCTAATAAGAGAACAAAGTGCTGGAGTATATGGGATAACTGGGTGGAGAATGTTTGCCTTTTGTAGTAACTAAATCTCTTTTCCTTTTCATACCTTTACTAATTCCTTATGGGATCCACTTTTATTTTAAACCAACTTCTCAAATCCTACTGGAAAAGCATTGGTACCCTGTTATTTAAAAAATATAATATAAAAAGTATATCTTTATTTATTTTCCTAATTGAAACAACGACCACCATTAATCCTATGATTAAGCATCAGTAAATACAGGATGGTCTCAAATATCTAGGAGATTCATCAAGACGGATTGGTGAACCTAGAAAGAGAATATAAGTAAGAACCTGTAATTAAGGAGAAAAGAGTAAGCCGACCTCGAAGAGAAGGATCCCGCGATGGTTACCATCCCCTCCTAAGTGGAGAGAGCGGGTACCACTCTGTTTGGATGGTAAGAGACTAACAGGGTCATTAGGATGGCGGTCGGAAAATCACCCCGACCGCCATGGAAGCGGAAAACAACCGCCCGCCGGCACCGTGGAGAAACCGGCGGCCAAATTAGGATCAACCGCCAAAAAACACCGACCGCGGCGGTACGGGGGGAAGAAAAACCGCCCGTAGCGTGCGGAGATGGCCAAAACACGTCCGCGGCAGACGGATCCGCTGCGGAAAAACACCAACCCGCCGCAAGGATAGCGGAGACACCGCACAGCAAATTAGGATATCCCCGCTGGTCCCACGGCACGTTCCGCTCTTTCCGACCGCCGCGGTCGCTAACAGTGATGAATTGGAGAGCATGGGGAAGAGCTGCAGCAAAGCCACCGCCGCGGACGCTCCGTGACAAATTTGGCGGACGAATCAAAAATCCCACAATAAGGCCACAAAGTGCCCACACCAAAGTAGCCATGCCACCCAAAAACAGAAAACACACCCCAATGACACAACATTGCACACAAAAAAAAAATTACAAGGACAACCCACACAACACACCTGAGAGCACTCCCACATGTGGACACACCCACATAGCAGAGCATAAAACCAGCCCCTTCCTTGACCACAATCCTCTGCACTAACCCACAACTGAAGGGCCCAATTGTATTGTATTGTATTGTATTGCGCATTTATATAGCGCACTGTCACCCTACGGGTATCCAGGCGCTGTCACATAGCAGAGGAATTCATCAGTCTACAGTGCTTCTCAAACTTAAGGAGTAATATTATCATTCCTGGGGAAAAGCCATGTCTTCAGATTCTTTCTGAAACAAAGCAGGGTATCGGCTTGTCTAATCTTCTGTGGGAGTTCGTTCCATAGGCGGGAGGCCGTATTGCTAAAAGCCCTTCCTCCCATCCTGGATTTTTTAAATCTAGTAGAGGTGACCAAATTGGCGCCAGAAGATCGAAGGGATCTAGTCGGTTTGTACCATGTGAATCTATCCTGCATAGGAAGGGGACCTGAGCCATGTGCCGCTCTATACACTATGCATAGGGATTTAAAACTCACTCTGTCCTTAACTGGTAGCCAGTGTAGTTCTCTTAAAGCCAGCGCAGTAGAAGCCCTGCGTTGCCTTCCTAATGCCAGCTTAGCTGCCATAGACTGGACTCTCTGCAATCCCTGCAAGATATATTGCGGGGCTCCTAAATATAGGGAGTTGCAGTAGTCCAGTCTGCACAGAATGGTGCTCCTTACTACCAATGGTCTAGTTTCCTCTGGCAGTAAGGGGAGGATCTTCCGCAATGCCTTCAGTAGGGCAAAACAGACACTGGTTGTTTTATTGGCCTGTGATGCCATCTGAAGGTTGTCATCGATTAGGATACCTAAGTTTCGGACCGTTTTAACTGGGGACAAAGATTTGTCTCCAGGGGAGAGTTTGATCTCCATCGGTATCTGATGTGTCAGTTTGGCCGTATTACAGTACACCACTTCTGTTTTTTCCTTATTGAATTGCAAGGAGTTTTCCTTAAGCTAGCTAGCTGTTTGGCACATGCATTCTTGGAAGATATCCATGGTCACTGCGTCTTTTCCTTCTATGGAGAAAACCAGTTGAGTGTCGTCGGCATAGTTAACCAGGTCGATCCCAAATGATTTTATTAGGGCGATCAGTGGGCGCAGATATATATTGAAGAGGATGGGGCTAATTGCCGAACCCTGTGGCACTCCATGGCGAACCTGGGATTTGGGAGAGGCATATAGCATCATGGAAACCATCTGCTGTCTCTCTGTGAGATATGATTGTAGCCACTTCAGTGCTCGGCCTTTCACCCCTATCCTCTCCAATCTTCCCAGCAACACTGCATGGCTCACGGTATCGAAGGCGGCCGACATATCTAACAGTACTAGTACCGAGACGTTCCCACTGTCGGCTCGCAATCGAAGGTTATCCATCACAGTTGCCAGGGCTGTTTCTGTCCCATGACCTGGTCGGAATCCAAATTGATCCCTATCTAGAAGGTTGTTCTCCTCCAGATAGCATGACAGAGACTTACTAACTAATTTCTCCAAGATTTTTATAGGGTATGGCAGAAGTGATATAGGCCTAAAATTAGCCGGGTCCGTGGGATCAGATGATGGTTTCTTTAGCAGGGGAGTTACCACTGCCTGCTTCCAAATTCCCGGGACCATTCCTTCCTCTAGGGACTGGTTGCAGATCAGTCGCAACCGAGGGAAAAGCTCTTGCCCCCGGGACTTCCAGATCTTATATGGGAGGGGGTCTAGAGGGGATCCTGAGGAAACATTTTGTGCAGTCCTGTCAAAAAGCTCCATGGTAAATAGTGGAAAACATTCCAGAGATGTTTCTGCCCATGATTCCCCTGCAAGTGAGTGGAGTGAGGTGTCTATGTCACTGATGTTATCCTGAATCAGATCTCCAACAATTTTAGCAACCTTATCTTCAAAGTGAGTGGCAATCTTGTCACACAGTTGTTGTGAAGCCACCACTTTGTTACTAGTGCAGGTGGGATTAGTAAGATCCCTTACGATCTTAAATAGGGTGTTTGTACTGTTTGAGGCATGTATAATGGAGTCGGCTATATAGAGTGCCTTGGCCTTGGCAATATCCTCCTTGTAGTGCGCTTGCGCGGCCCTCAGCGCTATTTTGTCCACCTCGGAATAAGACTTCCGCCATCTCCTCTCAGCCTTTCTGCACGTATTTCGCAGAAGTTTCAGTTCCTCAGTGTACCAATGAGCTGAGGGTTTGCGCCTAGCCTTAATTCTTTTTAGAGGGGCTTTTATATCCAGAGCATCTGTAATATCCTTACATAGGGTTTGGTAGTTTCTATCTACTGAGTGGTCAGGGAAAAAAGGGGTTTCCATCGGCAAAAGTGGAACTGAGCTGTTTTTCGCTAATTTGGCCCAGTCCCTGCCTATCCGAAAGGCAGTTGAGCTGACATTCTTTTGCCCTGTTCTAGGTAAGGATATTTTAAAATGAACTAGCGAATGATCGGACCAGCTCTGGGGTAGAATGTTAAGAACCTCTGTCTCTGTTTGGTCAGCATATAGCAGATCCAATAAGTGACCTTCTTGGTGGGTAGGGCCTTGAACAAGCTGAAGCAGATTAAAACTTTCACAGATTTGATTAAGATCTCTTAAATGGTTCCCAAGTGTGCCATTATCCCATAGGTTAAAGTCCCCCAAGAATATTATTCTAGAGTGTGTCAAGCTTAGGTCAGCTATGGTGTCAAATAGTTTTTGGTACTGTGTGGCCGACCCAGGGGGTCTGTAGCATACCATTCCTGATAACAGTCTTCTTCCAGTCTCCTGTATTGAGAAACCTAACATTTCAATCCCTGCAACCTCATCAACCATGAGAGGAGCGAAGTTCCATATTTCCTTATAGATGACCCCGATCCCCCCTCCTCTTCCCGAGGTTCTGGGTTTATGGAAGACCCTGTATCCCTCTGGGCACGCAAGGCCCAGTTCAACCATTGAGTTGTTACTGGTCCAGGTCTCTGTGAGAGATAGTACATCAAGGTCCATATCTTCTAAAAGATTGGATATATCTTGGTGATGTTTAACTAAGGATCTGCAGTTGATCAGGCCGCTCTTCAGCTCTATTTTTACTTGAGGTTGAACTGTACGGTGTAGCTTATCATATATTTCCCCACCAATATTAATCAATTGTGTTCTGGAGTATGTAATCCTTCCTGGACCCGAACAGGCAGCGTGGCAGGCACTGTGCACGGCCGGTGCGCGGACGGGCGCAGACGGGCTTGCCTCTGGCGCGCCTCTGGCGCGCCATCGGCGCGCCCGCTGCGCGCGCGCTCTGCGCGCTTGCATTGGTCTTCCTATTATAGGCTGGTGCGTGGGATCTTCAACCACTAGAGCGCTAACCAAGATGGCGCTACCGGAAGTAGGAGTCCCTGACTCCCGCAAAAAACTGCGGGGTGAGATTGAAGTTTCTTTTTACAGTGCGGGTAAGAGCTAAAAACAATCAATGTGAGCACAGAATACAGGCAATAATGGTTCCTAAAACAATTTAGTTAAAAGAGGATTTCCCCCGGATTCCGGTCTTTTAGAGCAAGTGATTAAAGCTAAGAGTACCGGTCTGCTTTCCCTCCGTAGCGAGTGAGGAAGTCAGCTGCTAGGTTTTCCCTGAGAACAAAGGATAGGCAAAGCTACACACCATCACCACTCACACCACACACAGCACCACCACCACTTCCACACCTGCACCCAAAACCCCTTTGCACATCACACACCATACACATCACCACCACCACCACCACCACTTACACCCCTGCACCTACAACACCTCTGCACATCACACACCATGTCAACACATAAAATGCCCAAATTCACAGAGAGTGAGTTGAAGGTAATGGTAGACGAGATAGTCAGAGTGGAACCACAACTGTTTGGTAGCCTGGTCCAACAGACACCATTAGCCACAAGGACTCAAATGTGGGCAAGGATAGTCCAGAAGGTCATGCAGTAGGGACCATCCCAAGATCCAGAAAGGAAATCATGAAGCGGTGGCATGACTTGAAGAGGGTTATCAAAGAGAGGAGGACCAAGAACCGTCAGCTGGCTGACAAGACTGGCGGTGGCACTCCCATACCACCAAAACCATTCACTCATGGGAGGAGAAGGTGCTTGCCATACTGCATCCAGAGAGTCTCACAGGAGTACCCGGGGGAGTGGAGGCTGATAAGTACAAACAAATGACTACCACCACACTGCTATGTACTGCCTTGCACAACTACAAAGATACACCTCCTAGGATCAATTCCATTCATCTGCACCACACACTCACTAAAACATGTCTCACAGATCCAACATCCACCCCCTCCCAATCACCACCAATGTACCTAGCAACATTACCATGGATGCATTTGCACAGGCAGCCTGCACTGCAACTCTCACCATGCCCCCTTGTCCCACACCTCAGCAGGATGTGGCACTCCCCCACCCAGAAGCATGTGTCAGCCATTACATCCCCAACAAACAAACTTACAGGTAGGTAGCCATCTTGCCATGGAGGGCTGTATGTGGGAGGGAGGCCTGTACTACTATTCCCACCATGCCCCCTGTCCCACACCTCAGCAGGATGGGGCACTCCCCCACCCCACCCAGAAGCATGTGTCAGCCATTACATCTCCAACAAACAAACTAACAGGTAGGTAGCCATCTTGTCATGGAGGGCTGTTTGGAGTGGAGGCCTGTACTACTACTCCCACCATGCCCCCTGTCCCACACCTCAGCAGGATGGAGCACTCCCCCACCCAGAAGCATGTGTCACCATTACATCCCCAACAAACAAACTTACAGGTAGGTAGCCATCTTGTCATGGAGGGCTGTTTGGGGTGGAGGCCTGTACTACTACTCCCACCATGCCCCCTGTCCCACACCTCAGCAGGATGGAGCACTCCCCCACCCAGAAGCATGTGTCACCATTACATCCCCAACAAACAAACTTACAGGTAGGTAGCCATCTTGCCATGGAGGGCTGTGTGTGGGAGGGAGGCCTGTACTACTACTCCCACCATGCCCCCTGTCCCACACCTCAGCAGGATGTGGCACTCCCCCACCCCACCCAGAAGCATGTGTCAGCCATTACATCCCCAACAAACAAACTTACAGGTAGGTAGCCATCTTGTCATGGAGGGCTGTATGTGGGAGGGAGGCCTGTACTACTACTCCCACCATGCCCCCTGTCCCACACCTCAGCAGGATGTGGCACTCCCCCACCCAGAAGCATGTGTCAGCCATTACATCCCCAACAAACAAAATTACAGGTAGGTAGCCATCTTGCCATGGAGGGCTGTGTGGGGGAGGGAGGCCTGTACTACTACTCCCACCATGCCCCCTGTCCCACACCTCAGCAGGATGGAGCACTCCCCCACCCAGAAGCATGTGTCAGCCATTACATCCCCAACAAACAAACTTACAGGTAGGTAGCCATCTTGTCACGGAGGGCTGTATGTGGGAGGGAGGCCTGTACTACTACTCCCACCATGCCCCCTGTCCCACACCTCAGCAGGGTGTGGCACTCCCCCAGCCAGAAGCATGTGTCAGCCATTACATCCCCAACAAACAAACTTACAGGTAGGTAGCCATCTTGCCATGGAGGGCTGCGTGGGGGAGGGAGGCCTGTACTACTACTCCCACCATGCCACCTGTCCCACACCTCAGCAGGATGTGGCACTCCCCCACCCCACCCAGAAGCATGTGTCAGCCATTACATCCCCAACAAACAAACTTACAGGTAGGTAGCCATCTTGTCATGGAGGGCTGTATGTGGGAGGGAGGCCTGTACTACTACTCCCACCATGCCCCCTGTCCCACACCTCAGCAGGATGTGGCACTCCCCACCCAGAAGCATGTGTCAGCCATTACATCCCCAACAAACAAACTTACAGGTAGGTAGCCATCTTGCCATGGAGGGCTGTGTGGGGAGGGAGGCCTGTACTACTACTCCCACCATGCCCCCTGTCCCACACCTCAGCAGGATGGAGCACTCCCCCACCCAGAAGCATGTGTCAGCCATTACATCCCCAACAAACTTACAGGTAGGTAGCCATCTTGCCATGGAGGGCTGTGTGGGGGAGGGAGGCCTGTTCTACTACTCCCACCATGCCCCCTGTCCCACACCTCAGCAGGATGGGGCACTCCCCCACCCCACCCAGATGCATGTGGCATATAATGGATCACTCCAAATAAACAAACAGCTAGCCAGACATATTATTCTGTCTTGTGCCACCACTGAGCAGAATGCAAGCCTCCACCACGCACACACAGATGTGTCACAAAACAAAGACAAATGCTAACACACAACAGGCAAGTAGGCAGTACGTGCACCTAGCCATTTGACACAAAAAGAATGGTGCCATATGACAACACCAGTCCTCTCAATGTACAAATATGCACACCGATCATATTGCCACGCACAGTGTGCACACGGCTAAGCAAAGGAAACTGTCACAGCAACGAAAGTGTGACACACCAATGCACATGTAGAGGAAAGACTGGGAACAATCATGCACAGCAATGAATGACAGGTTCAGTGCCATGGGGCCAGAGTAACAATGACCATATGAACAGTAAGAAAGCATGGTATGTGGTACCAATCCAGATATACACATGACAAGACAAAGGTATGCAGGAGATGACAATGGCCAGGACATGCCCAGATGTGACGTCTGACAGGTCATAAAAATTCACATACAGTCCGCACAAAAATCATATTTAGCGCAAGTCCCTAGATGTCAACATGTCCCTGTAATCACAAATCATGCACGTGGCGCATGGTACATATTGACACCTCACACCATGGACAAGAAATGCATGTACCACCGCAGCATGTCAGGAGGCACAGTAGTGCACATAGGAAACAATGTGATGATCAGTCAACTGTGTAGTGTACTAACAGTGAATGACACACAGCTAACACAAATCTTTCGTGGTGCACCCCAATGACCATTTCTCATCTGATCCACAGGTGACCAAGAATTGACTGCAGAGGACGACACCAGCAACCTGCAGGGCCAGTCTACCCCCCCGGAACATTGACTCTCGGATGTTGACTTCCAGGAATCTTCGGACGAGGAGACTGAGGCCGGGCCATCTGGTGTTCCAGGGCGCAACAGGTCCCAGGACCCCATCGTCCCCCCCCACCACACCTGCAGCTACAACAACCAATCTGCAGGCCCCTGCTGTTACGTCCAGTGTGTCCTCCACCACCACCACAACCACAACCACCAGTGGTGCCTGCAACACCCTCCCTGTCCCACAGGATGACCACCCCACCCCAGCAACTGAGGAGGGCAGGGAGAGGATGTGTGGTCCGGCAGTGGCGAGGCAACCGGTCCGTGGCAGCAGAGCAGGTAGGAGGGGCAGGGTCACCCACACACGATCACAGCCTGGGACCGAATCCCTGGACCACATCGACAGAGTCCTTGGGGCATATGAACGGGCCCAGGGACAAACGGCCCGGTCCGAACAAGATTCACGTGAGCTCCTCCTGCTGATGAGTTCCATGGACACCCGCATGGGACAAATTGTGGACCTCTTGGGCCAACTAGTGGCGGTACTGAGGGACAGGCCTGCGCCACAAACAACACCTCCCCCTCCCACTGGTGGTCTGCAGGATGACAGTTCACCATCCTCCCCTGCGGCCACAGAGAGTGGTGAGTCCTCAGACCCCACTGGCCATATAGCAGAGGCCCCCCCTGCCAAACGGAAAAGGGGCCGTCCGAAGAAAACCCTGGGAGTATCTTTTGGCAAAGCACCTGCCAAATGCCAGTCACGCAGCCAGCCATGATGGCAACCCTCTGCACCACTGCATTGACTTTTTGGACTGTCCTTCCCCACACTGCCTTGTGAATGGCATCTGTCTGTTGGACTGGGTCACCACACCTATGTGGTGACCACTCGATTATCTCATTTACCATGACTGTCAACTCACTGCTCCACTAATCACCTCACTGTCAATGTACCCCCCCTCACATGTCACCTTTGTAAATAAACAAATCCTTACACACATGTTGTTGTACCTGCTCCGTCTTTATTCCAGGATGTACAATTTTCAACAGGAATACAATGTACCAGGGGACGGAGTGTATGTAGGCAAGGAGAGGTCAAAGGCACCTAGGAAAACACAACAGAACAACATTCACTAGTCTGGGTGTGGCATCACAGACATCACACAACACTTCACAAGAAGAACAACCCACATACACACATAACAATGGGCAACAAGTGCCAACATACACATCCTGTAGATGTTCAGAAATGAACTGTCCCATCAACATTGACAGCAAACACTGAGGGGTCGATTCCGATTCGGGACGGAAATTTCTCCGACCGAGCCGGACCCGGAGAGATTTCCGACCGAATCGGACCCGTGCAGTCCGACCGAACGAGTACGATGCGTCCGTATGTTATCGGACTCGAGTCGGTCGGACTCCCATTGAAGTCAATGGGAGCCGGTCGTACATCGCGTACGCGGGCTCCCATTGACTCAATGGGTGCGAAGTCGGACAAGGGCGCCCCCTACAGCGGGTACGCGGCGAAGCGGTCGCGCCGTACACGCACAGGTAGGGGGGACCCATGGGTCCCCCCTGTGTGCGACTCGCGTGGCTACGCGTACAGGGGGGTCCGACACGGACCCCCAAAGTACGGCTCCGACAGCTCTTACGAGCCGGAGTGCGCGGCTCGGTCGGACTGCTCGCGGCGCGCATCGTACTTACCCGGCCGGGAAACGTCTCCATTGCGCGGTGCGAGTCGAGTCCGAGCGAGTCGGTCAGAGCGGTTCGAGCCGGGAGCGAGTCGGTCGGAGCGGTCGGGACGCCCGGACGAGTCGGTCGGAGATTTCGCATCGTACTCGCTCGGCCGGACCCGTGTACGGTTCGGTCGGGAAACAGGGCTCCGAATCGGATCCGGTAAAGCCGAATCCGATTCGGAGCCCTACCGGCCGAGATCGGAATCGGCCCCTGAGTCTACAACTGGTTGCTGTCACAAATCTCACTTACACCCTCACAACAACAGCAACATCATCAGACAATGGGTACGTTGTACATTGTCACCCACCTTCAAGTGAAGTAGCGGGTGATGAGCTGTTGACGCAGGTCAACACCTTCCTCCTCTCCATTGTCATCATCACTGGACACGGGTTGGTTTGCAGGCGGGGACCTTGGCTGCTCATCATCATCCAGGAGCAGGGGAATCTCCTTGCGAATGGCTAGGTTGTGGAGCATGCAGCATGCCACTACAATCTGACACACCTTCCTGGGCGAGTACATCAGTGCCCCTCCAGTCTTGTCCAGGCAGCGGAAACGTGACTTCAGCAGTCCAAAGGTACGCTCCACCACACAACGTGTCCTCCCATGGGCATCATAGTAGCGGACATCAGCTGGTGTCCTGGGGTTCCGCAGTGGGCTCAGCAACCACGGACGGTTGGGATATGCAGAGTCACCTATGTGTGACACACAAAGAAACATTGCAATGTTGCAGATGCAGAGGACAGCAGGTCACACACACAGCACGCCAAATGACTAGGCATACTCACCCACAATCCATGCACGCTCAGGAAGCAGATTGGCCATCAGCTGGGGTACAATGCTGCTACGCAGGATGTATGAGTCATGGGCCGAGCCTGGAAATTTTGCACACACGTGTGAGATGATCATATCTGCCAGGCATACCACTTGGACATTTATGGAGTGGTAATGTTTACGATTCCTGTAGATGTGCTCACGGACCTGTGGTGGCACTAGCCCAACATGGGTGCAATCAATGGCACCAACTACATGGGGGATGTGCCCAAGGGGATAGAAATCTCCCTTTACAGCTGCCAATTCTGCCCCCCTGGGGAAATGGATGTATCTGTCCTTGTAGATCATCATGGCGGACAGAACATCCCGCAGCACCATGCTGAACATGGGTTGTGACATCACACCTGCCTCGGCCACCGTGTACTGGAATGATCCAGTCGCAAAAAAATGCAGTGCCGCCATCACCTTATACGTTGGGGTGAAAGCTGTTGGATATGTTCGGCGAGGCTGCAGGTGGGGCTCCAACAAATTACAAAGGGTCTTTAGTGTGGCTCTATCCAGACGGCATTTCCGGATGATCGCCTCATCCTCCATGTCTGCCAGCACTGTCAAGTGACGATGCAGATTTGGTCTCCTCCTAGTTGAGATGAGAGTGGACACATTGTAATGCAATACATCATGGGATGTGCACAGCATCTCACATCATGGCTGACACAACGCCAACAAAGAATGTCATATGAATTGAGTCACAGACCAGCTGACATGTAGGGACCCCTTCAACTACACAAATCACACACTTGTCAGATTACACACAGCAAGTCCCCCAAACAACACCTCGGTCAAAGTGAATGGACATTGGGATATGGCCACATTCCCCATGGGCACGCCTGGTAGTCTGTCATCCTGCACATGTGTGACAAGGCAACCCCACGGTATCCTACCTAGCTGCTGTACATGACACACATTCAGGCGTCAATTGAACCTGGCACACCTCAACAACACAATGACCACAGTCTGAGCATCAATGACGAGTGTGTGCATGATCTAACATGAGAGGACATGCTAAAACAAACATCATCAATTGTGAAAAAAAATGCTGTGATTGACAATGCACATCAACACATTGACATGTGTGCACATTGTATTGTCCATACCAACACTGTCCTGTAGTGTAGTGTACTGTAGGTGCGGTACTGAGAGACAAGTGATGCCCAAATGGCGGTTGGCATGCTCCGCCACCCAAATGGCGGTGCCTCATGTGTGTCTATGGCACCCAAATTGCGGAAACTACCGCCTGGCAGCAGCGGTGTGTGTGCAACACACCCCAATGCACAGGTGCGGTACTGATAGCCCCAGAGACATGGCCAAATGGCGGTTGGCATGCTCCGCCACCCAAATGGCGGTGCCTCATGTGTGTCTATGGCACCCAAATTGCGGAAACTACCGCCTGGCAGCAGCGGTGTGTGCAACACACCCCAATGCACAGGTGCGGTACTGATAGCCCCAGAGACATGGCCAAATGGCGGTTGGCATGCTCCGCCACCCAAATGGCGGTGCCTCATGTGTGTCTATGGCACCCAAATTGCAGAAACTACCGCCTGGCAGCAGCGGTGTGTGTGCAACACACCCCAATGCACAGGTGCGGTACTGATAGCCCCAGAGACATGGCCAAATGGTGGTTGGCATGCTCCACCACCCATGGCGGTGCCTCATGTGTGTCTATGGCACCCAAATTGCGGAAACTACCGCCTGGCAGCAGCGGTGTATGTGCAACACACCCCAATGCACAGGTGCGGTACTGATAGCCCCAGAGACATGGCCAAATGGCGGTTGGCATGCTCCGCCACCCAAATGGCGGTTCCTCGTGTGTGTCTATGGCACCCAAATTGCGGAAACTACCGCCTGGCACCAGCGGTGTGCCCCCGCCATGGTCCATGCCATTACAGCCAATAGGCTCCGCGATCGCGGAAGCTCGATGCAATTTTGAAAATAGCGGTAGGCGTGCTACACCACTGCGGTGCCGGTCATTGGATGCAATCAAAAGATGCAATACCGCGGTAGCGGCCGCCTGGCCCCTGCGGTGTGTCACCGCCATGGTCCATGCCATTACAGCCAATGGGCTCCGCGATCGCGGAAGCTCAATGCAATTTTGAAAATAGCGGTAGGCTTGCTACACCACCGCGGTGCCAGTCATTGGATGCATGTGTAAAAGGCTGACCTGGTAGACCAATTGCAGCAGCCCAGGACTACTGGAACGACACCAGGGGGCTATATATGTGTGGGAGAGTGCCCAGAATTTCCACTGCTCACAGAGCCTGCTGCCTGAGACCCTCACCTGCTGCTGCCTCCAGGGACTGCTGCCTGAGACCCTCACCTGCTGCTGCCTCCAGGGACTGCTGCCTGAGACCCTCACCTGCTGCTGCCTCCAGGGACTGCTGCCTGAGACCCTCACCTGCTGCTGCCTCCAGGGACTGCTGCCTGAGACCCTCACACCTGCTGCTGCCGCTGCTGTCTCTAACCAACAGTGATGTCAAGGACAGAGAAGATCCGTGCCAGTCCCTTCACCGGCGAGGAGCTTGAGGTCCTGGTGGACGAGGTGCTCACACAGTACCCAAGGCTATATGGTGCCCCAAATGTCGTGGTAAGTCTTCCACAGTGGGTGTGAGAGTGCAGGGGGGCACACATGTAGTCGGTCTGATGCAGCATGTGCATGTGAGTGTGGGTTTGTGTCATGCATTGACTAACTTGCATTCCATTGGGTGAAGGGGTGTGTACCCTACTCCTCAAGTCTCCCTGCCTGCACATCAAGATTTGAGGGACATGTCTTGTCTTGTCAGCCATACAGTGAAGCAGCAAGTTGGTAATGGAGGATTCAGGCCAGTCATTGCTAGTGTGCATGTCTTTGCGTTTCCCTGTTGTCCATCTCAGTGTGAGCCCACCTGGCCTGCAGTCACCGCCCAATCCAACAAGAACACATCACTGACTGTACAGAGTGTAACATGTTCATTTTCAAAGTTGACTCCCCATCAATGTGCCATGTCAACCCTGTAGATTGCACACGACTGGCACTGTGAGAAAGGACGTGGGTTTGTGAGATCATGTCCCTCAATGTGATATACATGACACAGTGGGCTACTCACAGTGCATGTTCGTTGACGCCTGCGCATTGTCGGACACAGTGGGTCTCGCCACATACACATGTTGTTTTGTGACGTATGTCTTGCTCTACCTAAAAATGGTTAGTAGATGTGGGCAGAGTACACATGGTCTTCTGTGCTAGCATCCTGCTTGTACATGAGATGTGCAAGTATTGTGTCCCCCTTATACATGCATGCATTTACGTGTGATTCTCACATGCAGATGTACCATGTGAAAAGCATTTCTGTCTCTGCATGCGAGATATGTGGATTTGTGATTAATCTGTATCATGCTACTGTCCTGAGTGATTTTGTCACATGACACTGTGTCACTGATGTTTGCCCCCTCTTGTCTCCCATGCCTGCAGCTCAAGGTGCACCAGCGTAAGGCCGTGTGGAGGGGCATTGCGAACAAGGTGCGTGCTCTGGGAGTATCAAACCGACGGCGCACCCACTGCCACAAGAGGTGGGACGACATCTCACGGCTGGCAAAGAACGTTGCGGAGATGACACTGGGGCGGATCCCTCGCACTGGCCGGATGGCACGGCGCAGCATGACACCACTAATGTGCCGCATCTTGGCCGTGACTCACCCTGAGCTGGATGCACGATTGAAGGAGCATCAGCAGGCAATTAGGAGTGAGTGTACTGGGAAGGGTGACTATGGCTGTGTGTGGCTGCATGTGTGCACAGCATGTGCCAGCGCTGGGCGATGTGATGTTGGTAGTGTGATGCAGTGGCCTGTGAGTGTAAGCTTGTGCCGGTGCTGGGTGCAGATGTCATGCATGTGTCCTACCTGTACTTAACACTGGGAAACGGGTATGGGGCATTTAAATGGCATTGTGGGTGGTGTGAGACAAGGTATGAGCTATCTGTGTTGCTGTTGTAACGGAGCCACATGCAGGATGTTGTGCTGTGTGGTCATCACATTGCTCACTTTGTCCTGGTTTGATAGTGCACACGCACTGTTGTGATGACAGAGGTGGGTTTGAACGATGTAATTGCACAGGGTGGCGTGCAACATGTAGATCTAGACATCTTAATGGTTGTCTGTAATGTATATGTTTGTTCTGTTGCTGCCACTGCACTGACCCTACATCTCTCTCTCTCATGCAGCATCTCCCGTGGTCACGGAGGAACATGGGACGGACACCAGTGGTGGGGAAACTAGCACAACAGCTGCAGAGGAGCCCTGTGAGGCAGATGTGCCCAGCGCCTCGGAGGGGGACAGGAGTCTGCTGTAGGAATCACAGCCTGAGACTCAAAGTACTACGTCATCTGATGCCAGCGGTGACGCAGACATGTTGGCGGGCACAGGGAACGGGGACTCTGCATCATCTTCCACCACACAGCGTGCAGTGCCCACCCTCCCAGCCACTTCCTCTGGTGCTGCCCGTGTTCGCACCGCTAAGAGGGGAAGGGTGTCCTTCACCCCCGGCACCGCATCCCCTGCCCCCCATGCTGCCATCAGTGCTGAGTCTGTGGACCTTTTGCGCCAGCTGTGTGTAGGCCAGACAGCTCTCCTCAATGCATTCATGGACCACGACAGTAAATTGGCTCAGGTGGTTGCATTCATTGAGGGCATACATTCAGACGTGGGTGGGCTGCACCGGACTGTCCAGTCATTGTCCACTGCAGTGACATCAGCCCTTCAACTGGCACAATCTGGGAGTCCAGCGAAATTCCCTTTGTCCACACCCATGCCAGTGGCCACGTCGGACAACAGTGACCACGCTCCACAGACCTCTAAGTCACGATACGGCACACGTAGCACACAGCAGCAGCAGAAGCCCAAGCGATCCAGGCCGCAGACACCATCCCCACAGATGACCAAAACCACCCCAGTGCACACAGACAAGAGCCCATCAGGCAACACCAGGGGACAAAGAGCCAAGAAGCAGGCGTCAGGGTCACGTGCCTCAGGGACATCCCCAGCCAAGGACTCTCCTGTCCCGAAAGCATCTCCCAAAACCAAACATACATTTTCCATGCCCACTGAGAAGGTGGTGAGTGCCAAGGGTAGGCATAAGAAGGGCTGCAAGTCTGATTCACCCACTACCTCCACTCCCATAGCAAGCCCAGTGAAGCAGGGAATGGAGGGCACTGTGGGGGGGACCACCTGGTAGGCAGGGGATGGAGGGGCAAAACCAGGGCCATGCAAAGCGTTGCGCAGGTTCAAGCATGTCACCAGAGGGAGGGCCAGCGTCTGCACCTGCTGCAGCCTTGGTGTTGAGTGAGCCTGATGTGTCCACGCCACTTCCCATTGTTCCCAAGACAGTGAAGCCATTGCGACTCCCCAAGAAGTGGAAAGGCACCCCTCCACAATCTCCCATCCACACTGTGTCTCATGTCTGCATGACTCCACCTCCACGTGCCACTACACCACCTGATCCAAGCAGCCCTCCGTTTTGCCTAAACACTGATAGGTATACCTCAGCTGTGTCTCCCTCTCCCCAGTCAAGTGCTCCAACTGGGCCCGACACACAGCCAGCTCCCAGTACGACTGACAGCCAAGTCTGAGTGTTGGTCGACCTCACACGCCTGTCTCTCACACAGCGTGGCCTTTGCTGCACATCGTCACACCCCAGACTGTGTTGCTGACCATGGTTATGGTACAGTTGCAGACATTCCCTGTGCAGCTTCTCAAGGACTCACTCTGCACTTTGTCATGCCCACTGGCCTTGTCGTTCACTGCTGTGTGCCCCCTGCCTGTGCAGCTTCTCATGGACTCACTCTGCACTTTGTCCTGCCCACTGGCCTTGTCGTTCACTGCTGTGTGCCCCCTGCCTGTGCAGCGTCTCATGGACTCACTCTGCACTTTGTCCTGCCCACTGGCCTTGTCGTTCACTGCTGTGTGCCCCCTGCCTGTGCAGCTTCTCATGGACTCACTCTGCACTTTGTCCTGCCCACTGGCCTTGTCGTTCACTGCTGTGTGCCCCCTGCCTGTGCAGCTTCTCATGGACTCACTCTGCACTTTGTCCTGCCCACTGGCCTTGTCGTGCACTGCTGTGTGCCCCCTGCCTGTGCAGCTTCTCATGGACTCACTCTGCACTTTGTCCTGCCCACTGGCCTTGTCGTGCACTGCTGTGTGCCCCCTGCCTGTGCAGCTTCTCATGGACCTGCTCTGCACCTTGGACTGGCCACTGGCCTTGCTGTTTTGCCCCTGCCTGTGCAGCTTCTCATGGACATGCTCTGCACCTTGGACTGGCCACTGGCCTTGCTGTTTTGCCCCTGCCTGTGCAGCTTCTCATTGACATGCTCTGCACCTTGGACTGGCCACTGGCCTTGCTGTTTTGCCCCTGCAGCTTCTCATGGACATGCCCTGCATTTTGTGCCTTGCTATTATCTACTCTTGTTGCCTATCTGTGCAATTTGTGAATAAAGACAGTTGCTCCTGTTGTCTGTTTTGTCAGTGTCCTTACTGAATAAAGTTCTTTTGCTGTGTGTATATGGTTTACTGTGCCACATGCTGTGTGTGCCACTTCAACCTTGCCAATTTCTTTACTCACTTACTCTATTTTTTGCAGGGGTGAGGGACTTCAGTTTTTCCTGACCTGATACTTGTGTGGGCAATGTATTAGATTTGAGGTGTGATGCAGTTGTCATTGTTTGTTCATGTTGGCTGTGTTGTACACATGTCAAGTTGTGGTGCACTGCCAGCTCAAAATGGGATTCTGTCCAGAGGATTGCAGGCATGCTGGCCAGGCTCATCATGTATGTGTGTTCTTATTTTGTGTGCCCAGTAGTGTATGTGTGTGGTCATCTTGTGATGGGCAGTCATCCTAATCCCATGGGTTTCTTTCAATGTGTGCTCTTGGATGGTCAAGAAGTGTGCAGTGTGAAGGTCTTGACTTTGTCTGGAGTGTTGATGTGTGTGTGCCCCTGCATTGTCAACTACACACATGTTTCACCCAGGATGTGTGCGCCTGTTGTTTGGATTGTTTATCCCTGTGGATGTGTTTGTATGCACATGTGTGAGTTGTATGTTGTGCAGTGTGCAGTGTTTTTGTGTGTCCATGCAGTTGTGGCTGACTCCTACTTGTTATTTCTGTCACTTGTGAGTATGCAGTGTGTGTGTCTGTCAAGTCAGTGTTGTGTTTTGTTGTTCATCATTCTGTCATGTTACGGTTTGTGGAGACAGTGCAGACCTGCTGATCCACACTGACATTGTGGCTGTGTTTTCTCATGCATTGCTGTCACATGGTGCCTGTTTGCCTCCAGTATGTGATGTTGTGTGTGGTGTCTTGCCATCCCCTATCTGTGCTTGGGATGCCTACCCATTGTGAGTCTGCACTCCCTCTATTTGTGTATGGTACACTCCTGCCATGGCACTTCACTTGGATGTCTGTTGTCCCCTTGTTTTACATGTGTGTGTGCCTCCCCATCACTTGATATGTTGCACTGTGCTTTGTGGTGCAGTTCTTTGGACAGTGGCAATGTGCCACTCAGGACATTTCCCCAATGGGTTCTGTGTGATGTTCTTGGGCTGTTTGTCAATCATGTTTGCTCATATGCACTTCAACTGTGTGTGCTGCCCAGTCCCCTGGTCAAGTTGTTTCCACCTTTCTGTGCCAGACTTGTGCATCTGTTGGTGTTGTGTTGCATGTATGTGTGTTTGCTGTGGTACTGCTTCACTTCCTGTGTGTGATGTTGTCTTTGTGCTGTGCTGATTGGTGTTGTGTGGGTTCATGTTGTGTCACTCATTTCTGTGTGTGGCTGGTATGCTTGTTGTGCAGACACTGCTTGTTGTGCATGCAGTGCTGTGGGGGTATGTTGCCTTGCCATTGGCTGGTATGCATCCACTTATGTCCTGCTGTGTTTGCTATGTGTTCTTTTTTTGGCTGTGCATCTGTTGTTTGTTTGCTGTGGCTGTGTTTATCTGTGATGGTACACTTCTTGTCTGTGTTGTGGTATGTTGTGTGTGCATTGTTCCTGACTGATGGGGTTGTGCACTCCTGTTGTGTCTGTGCTCCCATTGCCTTTCCACATTTTTGCTGCACAGGGCATGTCTGTTCTTGTTGTGGTTCTGTGTGTGGGTCTGTTGGGTTATGTGTTTGTCTGTTGTTTTTGTGCAGACATTGGTTCTGGCATCCCTGTGTGTATGTGATGTTTGTGGCTACCCCCAGGGAGTGTGACTTTTTGTCTGTGTATTGCCTGGACATTATTGCCACCCTTCTGTTTGTTTGACACTGGTGTTGTGTGGTGCAGATGTGAGGGGGGTATGTGTGTGGATTCCTACTAGTGTTTGACAGTCATGGAGTGGGTCAATGGGCCCTGTGTGTTGTGCTGCTGGAGTATTCCTGTGAAGTATTTGTATACATATGTGTGGCTGTTCACAGTTTGACTTCAGGGCCTTCATTTCATCCTTGTGCCTCTACATGTGTTGCCTTGCTGTCTCCTTGGGTTGTTGCACTGTGCTGTCTGTGGTTTGACTTCAATCACTTTGCAAGCCATGTGTGATTAGGTGGGCTGGGGGTGTTGTTCTATGTTCCTTGTCTTGCATGTGCTGTACACATGCTTGGTGGTTGTCTCCTTGGCCTTCCATTTGTGTGCACCTCACTTTGGCTTTCCTGTTTTGTGTGCTCCATTGCTGGTGGCATGTGGTGTGTGTATGTGTCTGTGTGTCAGTGTGGGGTATGTGTGTGTGACTTGGCAGGCTGTGTGTCCAGTGAGATGTTTGTTCCTTGTATGTGTGTGTGTCCATTTGATGCTTGTACTGAGTTTACTTGCCATTGGTGTGGTGTTGTTGTGGTGTGTGTGTGTAGCCCTGGCCCTGTGCTTCTGTGCTGTGTGTTCCTGTGCAGCCACTCCAGCTGTGGCTGTGTCCCTATTTGTTTTGTGTGTGGTGCAGGGTGTGGTGTCACCTGGCTTGTTGTTGTGCATGGGGGTGCACAGATGTGGCACATGGCATGTCCCTTCAGTGGGGGGCTAGTGTGTGAGGGTGGAGTAGTGGCCCTGTGGTCTTTGTGCCCTGCCCATGCCTGGCGCTGGCCCAGCCTTCTGCATTGTGCGCATGTATTCCCTTGTCTTCACCGCTGCGGTGACGTGGCTGTGACATTGCTGCACGATCGCGGTCGATGTGTGACCTGGATGCGGAGGGGTGTATTGGTGGCAGGTGGGTCATCTGTGTGTGCACTTGGGGATGTGTTCCTATCCCCACCAGGGTATCTGATGTGGTTAGGGACCCTGTGCCAGTCCATGGTTTGTGTTTTGTGGTTGTGTGTGCGGTTGTGTTATTGCGTACCTGTGGCGGCGTCCGCGACGGTCCATGATTTGTTGGTGATGTATCAGGTACAGCACCGGGAAAACGTGGAGTGCTGGGTCCATGGCGTTCGTGTCCGGGCGCTGTGGGCCGGGTCTCTGGTTTCGCGCTCCGCTGTTGAGGTTCCGCCGTGTAGGATTGGCCGGTTTCTCCGCTGCGGTGCGACTGGTTGTTTGGAGCATCCTAATTTGTGGACCGGAGCGGACGTCATTCCGCACGGTGGTGTGTCTCCATTGGCTCCCACCGCCGCGCTTGCGGGCGCACTTTGATGGCAGTTTGCGTCGCACGGGGGCGGATGGGAAATGGTCTATGTTTGGCCATACTAATATGGCGGACGTGAGTACCGCTGCTCGCGGGCGGAAAAATGCATTTTTCCGCACCGCCAGCACCGCGGTGGTGCCACCGCCCGACATCCTAATGGACCCCAAAGTCGGAAATCTCTTCTTTCTCCAGTTTCATACTGATCAAACATATGAGGCCTAGAAGAAAAAGAAAAAAAAAGGACGATACGTTGCAGGTGCAGCAGCTACAGTATATGCATGAAAAAAATTATCATTCACATCCACTGCGGGAAGCTTGACCCAGGAATAAAAGACCTCAAAATGGTATGCAGGATCCGCTTCAACATCAAAAACAATCGGACCCCCTGCATTTGGGCCCCCGTGCTGTAATCGGACCCCCCGCATACAGTAGAGATCGCAGAACTGATTGAATCTGCAGGGCTAGATTGTCTATTCATCACAGAAACTTGGGGAGATTTTGCCTGCAGCCCAGATTTTGTGACCGCCGTTCCTAAGGACTATGCCCTTTTCAGGCAAGATAGACAGGCTAAAAGGGGCAGCGGGCTGGCTGTTATCTATCGCAATGTCCTCTCGGCGATCTACACTGATGTGACTATTGAAGCCCTCGAGGCAGTCCAGTTCAAAATTGTTAGGGACGGTCAAGTCCTTCTCTCTGGAATCCTTCTTTATAGACCCCCGAGAGGTAATAAAAATACTTTTTGCCATACTTTCCAAGTCTTAGCTGAGAGCAGTCTTCTCTCAAAATTCTTCACCATCCTAGGTGACTTTAACTTCTACCTGGAGGCCTCGGATGATAAACATACAGCCAATCTCCTTGACATTGGCGATTCTTTAGGACTAGAACAGTTAGTTAAGGAGCCTACTCACCTAGCTGGTCATACACCAGATGGCTCCTTCTCTAACGATCCTTCTTTAAAAATCATAAGTATCCTTCCAGTGATCTGGTCTGATCACTCGGTCATCAGGTTTTCCACTGACAGCCTTAGTGCTCAGCAGCCTAGGCAGACCATACCAGTCTCCATCAGCTATAAAGACTGGAGCAAGATAAATTCTGCTACTTTGGAACAGTCCTTAGCTGAGCACTACCCTCCCCTTCCTGCAGAGGCCGAGTCAGCAGCTACATCCTATACAAACTGGTTATCTGACACCTTCAATGAGTTAGTGCCCACCAAAATCCAGTGATCCTTTAGGAAGCAACCTATCGCCCCCTGGTTTTCCGAAGCCTTGAGGCTTGAGAAACAAGCCTGCAGAAGGCAAGAAAGGATCTGGAGAAAAAAACTATAATAATCACAAGAGATTGTTATACCAGAAGGCCTTAACATCATACAAGGATCTTATAAAAAAGGAGAAGAGTGCCTATTTTGCCCAGGCAATAGACAGGGCCTCTAACTCATCGAAGAGCTTTTTCAAGTTGTTCAGAGACTCACGACCATCTCAAACAAAACCAATCCCGCTGATAACCAATACTTTTGTGATGCCCTTGCTACCGCCTTCAAAGAGAAAGTATAAGTTATCTTCCAGGACTTCGACAAGAGAGACCCTCATCCTCCTGGAGCCCCTACTTTGAATACATTAGAGGACTGTTCTTTCACACACTTTTCTGCCACCTCACCACATCAAGTAAGTTCCCTACTTCTACAATCCAAATCGGGTTCCCCTTATGACCCCTGCCCAGTTAAAATCCTGAAGCTGGTCCCTGATATTATCGCTAGGAACCTAGCACAGAGCTTTAATATCATGTTCGCCACAGGGATATTTCCCTCAGCCTGGAAACAGGCCTCTATCCTTCCTCTCCTTAAAAAGCTCAATTTAAAGGCTAACAACACTGCCAACTATCGTCCTATTCCCCGACTACCCCTGCCTGCTAAAATCTGCGAGAAGATTATGAACCTGGATCTGTCTAAATACATTTTCGACAACCAGCTCCTAGACTCCTCCCAGTATGGTTTCCGACCAGGGCACAGCACAGAGACTGCCCTGGTCAAGGCAACTGAGGAAGTGAGGAAGGCAGTCGATGACGGAGGCTCAGCAGTTATGATTTTACTGGACTTATCTGCTGCCTTCGATACTGTTGATCATACCACTCTTATTGGCTGTCTAAAGGAAATAGGAGTTAAGGGGGTCGCACTCGAGCTTCTCTCCTTTCTTTCTCAGATACAGAGATCAAACAGTAATGTTAGGGAACTTCAACTCCCCACCCTACTCACTGCCATGTGGAGTCCCCCAGGGGTCTTCCCTCAGCCCCACACTTTAATGTTTATGTAGCTAAACTCGCCCCGCTCATAAGAAGCTTCAATCTGGAAGTAACCTCGTATGCTGATGACACCCAGCTTATAATTACAGCAGCTCATAATGACACATCAGGGCCACTAAGATGCTGTAACTGCATTAATGCGATCAGTGGCTGGATGAGTGGGCACAGCCTTAAGCTTAATGCAGGGAAGACGGAGATTATGGTGTTTGGCACTCCCTCCCCAGCTTGGTCCACCATTTGGTGGCCAGATAACTTGCCTCAACCACCTCGCCCGGTCACCAAAGTGAAGAATCTGGGAATCATTCATTGACGACAACCTTAACATGAGTGCGCAAATATCATCAGTTACATCGGCACCTTATTATATCATTAAAATTATAAGAAAAATTCTTCCTTTTATTCCAGACAGTCAAAGAACTCTAATAACCCTGCTTGTACTTCCCAGATTGGACTATTGTAATAGTTTTTATCTAACCATTCTAGAAAAACATATGACGCGACTACAATTAGTCCAAAATGCTGCAGCAAGACTGATTTTTAATTTTCCTAAATTCCGTTCCATCAAGCAGGGACTTTGTGAGCTGCACTGGCTTCCCATGTGCAGCCGGGCCAAATTTAAAGTCCTCTGCTTGGCCCACAAAGGATTACATAACTTAGGCCCAGAGGTTTTCAGAACTGCCTTCAAAATATACAAGCCCAATAGAGAACTCAGATCGGCCAATGCCAACCTATTAGCTGTTCCGACATTCAAAAAGATGCAATGGGGTGGTAGAGGTATAATCCTCAACACTATCAATCTCTGGAACAGCCTCCCACCCCACCTTAGAGCTATTCCTTCATTAACAACGTTTAGGAAGGAGATAAAAACCTGGCTATTTAACATCTAAAGCTTCCACTCACCGGCCTCTTCTGACAGCGCCAAGACACCTTTGGTATTCGCGCGCTTTAAAAATTTCCTAACATAACAAATGCCGTGTAACCGCCACACGGCAATGTGCCGGAATCTCGACCGGTTGTGCCATTGTATATATAGCAGAATTGAGACTAAACGGTAGCACAAAATGGGTCAAAAACCTTTTACAATTCAAGCTTGAAAAACTTACAGCAAATAGGTGAACCCTACAAACTGAGGAGGCAAAGCCCTCCCACCACGGACATCTCCAGGAACCGGTGAGAGAGTATCGTGGAGAAGCACAAGGGCTAATCAGGGGTCTCGCGAATAAGTACCAGACCAAACGTTGGCGGCGCCATGTTGCAGGGATTCTGCAAAATCACAGAACTATTCTTGGGATTATAGAACCTTAGTAGGCAGGGACTGAGTTATCCTACCACCTTAGTACCCATGAGCCCAGGACCGACTAGCTATAGTGTCTCACTTGCCCTCCTACTCACAGAGGAACAAGTGATTAGACACCCCAGAACACAACACTCCAGACTCTCTCAGGAATCGTGGTTGCAAGACGCACCCTTTCGCTCACGCTCTTGAACTTGTCCACAATAAAATCTGACAAAGACACGAAAAAGTTTAAAATGTTTATTTTAACTAACGTGCTCTATCATGAGGTATACGTGCCACAACCAGTAGAAAAATGCCGAACACAAATACGGTCAGCAAAGCAAGTAGTACGTAAATCATAAAAGGAGCTGTCATGATAAACGACAAAAAGTAGGCTAACCTCCCTCCCCTTGTATAGAAGCAAAATGATTATATATTAGAAGATCTCTGGGTGTTATCAGCAGACCCCGTACCTCAGTCTATAGATGGTAGATCTGCATCACAGGTTCTGTCATGCTCTTCTTCCTAGAAAGGTCCCTCTCCAAGTATGTGTTACATATCCTTGTACCCTCATATGACCAAAGTACGCGTTCTCAAACAACAGCTGCATCTGCATGTTTTGTCTAGGTGCTAGGGCCTGACCAGAACGGGAATAACAAGGGGCATTGTTTTTCGACCTTGTTCACAATGTTCAGACTAAATCCCAGGAACGAGCAAAGCGCAAAAACAACTGCAGGTCCTATGTGAAAGTTTCAGTGTGGCGCAAGCAAAATAAAGTTGTGTTGTAATGTGCGCAAAGCCACAGACAGGCCGCAACGTGCTCATGCTAACACAGGGAAGACGACAATGCCCATTGGGCCACGTGACACTATCTGTTTACCCAAGTGCTGTGATGTAGATTGCAAAGATCTATGCACAATCCTATGCTTTTGCCCTATCTGTTAGCACCAGAAATACAGGCACCAACCAGTCAGAAAATTCAATCTCTTCGATGACATCAAGATCAATCAATCTCTGTAATTCCTTTTTTTTAAAAAAGACTCCGCATAAGATTTGGCATCTTTCTAACTTTGTACACAACTGGTCTGGCATTGCCTTTCACAAGACAATGCTCAAAGTTCTTCAAGAGTCCCAACTTGTTTTCAGAGATAATGGGAAAATGTTCTAATATACCATCACTTGTTGAGAACCACTGGGGATTTGTGTCAATCCTCAGTTAGTTTGATGTCTGCACCTGAGTAAATTATTGTCCCTTTTTGCCATGCACATCTTACCTACCATGGATCTATCTGCAAATTCTGTGTCAAACATGTGTACCCGAGCAGATCCACTGTTGCACTACCATATTCTACAGGGTTAATTTCAGGCCCTAGTAACTCAATATTATCTTTGCCAAAACTCCTTTCCCAGTTTTTGTTAACAATTTGAGTATATAGTTATCCTGAATCAGGAAGTACTGTAACTAGCGTATATGTCCCACTCTGATCTCACATTCAGGCATATTACGTTTGCCTTGGTCACACCTGTCTATGCTGTCAACATTGTCAACCATTTGCAATAGAAACTTCTGCATAGTTTCCTGCACTTTTTCCACTTGATGAACTTTTAAACGATTATTGCACAATTTAGTGTAATGACTACACTTGCCACACGTCCTGCTCAAAGAATTTCTCACAAAATAATTGGAACTGTTTGAACCATGTTCTTTACCTCCACGTTTTTGTGTTTTTAAAATATTTTTATTGAGTTTTAAACAAGACATTTTAACAAACCAATGCATATAAGAACATAAATGCCGGCGGGCTTAACTCAGAGACAGGTCAGCAAAAGACAAATAACATAATGCAGATACAGCTAGTAGCAATAACAATATTAAAATACCCAGTAGACGAAAGGCACCACCATAGAAAAATTGAAGGAGCACACAAAATTGGAATGTTCGAAGTATAGAAATAGTGAAGCAGGACCTACCTTTCCCAGCAAACCCACCTAGCATGGATCCCTGGTTCCCCCACCCACAACAGGAGGGGACAAGCAGAGCAAGGAAGCAAAGATAAAAGGAGAGGCACTACGGAGTGTTGTTTGGGGTCGGACTCAGTGCTCCAGCATCCGAGGCTGGTACAAAGCCACCAGAAGAGGAGCCATCCACAGGCACCCGGCCCCCCACGATCCAATCACGGACAAGCTAACAAAATGATATCCCAGGCAGGCAAAATCGGTACTTTCCAAACCTCCCGAGCCTCCCCTATGAATCGCCTCCCTTTCACAGTCTGCCTAATTCCTCAACTCTGACCACCAGCGGCAGACCTCAGGACCCCGAGCCGACTTCCAGCTCATGGTCAGCTGCTTATGGGTAATAAGCAAGGCCAAATCTAAAAACCGATCAGGAACCTTTTGAGCCGCCGATCGTTCATGAAGGCCGAGCAAGCATATTGAAGGACTCAGAGGCGAGTTTCTATCTGTGGCCACCCAAACCACCTGGAGGACCGATGTCCAATAAGATAATAAGATTGGGCAGTACCAGACCATGTGGAAAAAATCTGCGTCCTCAGCGGCACACTGGGGACACTCCGAAGTCACAGCAGGAAACTAGTGTGTATACGTCTGGGAGTCAAATAAGCCCGATGTAAATAAAATAATTGAATTAGTTTGAAGCGGGCTTTTCTGCAGACTGTAGAACTAGATTCCAGTATTTTCCTCCAAGAGGAATCAGAGAGAGGCGTCCCTAGGCCCACCTCCCAACATAACCGGAGGGTCGTGAGAGCCGGTCGTGGCTCCTCCAACAAAGCCCTATAAAGTAATGTAAACACTTTCGTCTGACCCATAAAAAGGAAGAGATGATAAAGGCAATCATGCTCCGTAGGTTCTGCAACACCACTCCCGTATCTTGCATGTCAAGGCTCCAAGAAGGAGGAAATAGCCCACCAGAATATCATAAGACTCTCGGAGATCTGAAAAAGGACTCAATTCTGACCCCATAAAAAAATCCCCCACTACATCAATCCCTGCCGCCGGCCTCTCATGAAGACCAGACGCCTCCTGGGTGACCCCAACGCCAGATTACCAAAAGAGGAAGCTCATGAGAGTATGGAGACGGCGTACGAGTCCGCCGTAGGGCACGAGCCCAAATATAACACGCAGTCCTAATCAGGATATTCGAGGACTGAACTCTGGAAGCAGGAGTGGGCGTTAGTAGAAACCCCAATAAGCAATCCTTGGAAGGAGAACCACCCTCAACTGCTCCCATCATATCCCATAGAAAGGCTCGCCAACACACCACCCATTGAAACTGCGCCGCTAAGTAATATAATTCCAAGTCAGGAGCAGCTAGGTCCCCTTCAGCCACAGGCAAATGCAATTTCCAGAGGGCTAAATGGCGACGCAAGGTGCCCCAATAAAGCGAGAGAAGCAGTCCATCCAGCTCCCCAAAAAATCTTTGGGACAACTCCAACGGGAGTGTCACAAATAAATACAGAAGACACAGCAAGATAATCATTTTGGAAATGGCCACGCGACCACTAACCGAGAGAGGCAATGTAGACCAGGAGGCGAATGAGTGACGCATCCCAGTCAACACACCCTCAAAAATCCCCTCCAGGGAGCGGTAAACAGCCACACCAAGGTACCGAACCATATCATGCTCCTACCTATCCCAAGTGGGCTGTTGGGATAGGACCACGCTCAGGGGCATCACCCTCAAGGGGTAAATATCGGACTTGTTCCAGTTGACCTCCAGTCCCAAGAAGTCCAAAATCTGATAATGCCGCAACCGCCTCCAGAAGGTGGGTGTCCCCCCTGAGATACAATAACATGTCATCCATGTACAGAGAGAGATAAGTATAGCCAGAAGTTATACTCAGGCCCCGACATTGTAGTCCTCGGCGAACCGCGCAGGCAAGGGGCTCCATTGCCAATGCAAATAACAAAGGTGATACACGGCAGCCCTGCCGAGTACCCCGCTCCACAGCACAGGGCTCCGAGATCAAAGCACCAGTACAGATTCTGGCCAGGGGGCCAGTGTAAAGAAGCCTCATTCATTTGACGAAAGGTAAACTAAACCCAATGCTAAGCACAGTAGCATAAAGAAATTCCCAGCGGAGTGAATCGAACACCTTCCAAATGTCAACCAAGATAACCAGGGCTCCCGGAGGGAGCTGGTCCCGACGGGCTAAGGCGAGAAACAATTGATGGATATTGGGCATAGAACTACATATAGGAATGAAGCCTGTTTGATCCAGATGGACCAAAGAGCAACTGTGAGGAAGTAACAGAGTCGCTAAGATTTTACTTAAGAGTTTGTAAATGGCATTAAGCATAGTAGGAGGCAGTAAGAATCAAGAAGAGGGTCCTAATCTTTCTAAGGGAGTGACTCAACAGCTGCTTCCCACAGAGAGTGTGGAATCTGACCATGCAGGCGAAAGTAATTATTCAGTGCCATAAGTCTAGGTACATGGTCCGATGCAAAGGCTGTGTAAAAGTCTATGGGAAACCCATCAAGACCAGGCACCTTACCCCTCCCCATTTCCTTAATCACTCCTTGTACCTCCTGCTGGGTAGCATCCACACCCAGTTGATCCACCACTGCCAACTCCATGGATACCGGAGAAGCATCCGCAATATAGGTCAGCAAGTCCTCCTCATTGCTCAGCGCTCCCGAGCAATAGAACTAACAATAGTGCTGCAATAACACTGTGTTGATCTCCCTACATGTAAATACATCTCTCCCCAAAGGACTTCGTAACTGAAATATTGATTGACCACCCCCAACAACTCGCAAAAGCCATGCCAGCATCCTGCCCAACTTATCCAGCTCTGCATGTTCCCTAACCACGTATGCCTTGTAACCAAAGCGAAAAAGGCGCTCCACGTTCAAACAGCTTCTCCCGCACCTCCAGTAGGTATCCCCTACCAACCGGGGGATGCCTTCCAGCCCACCCAGAAGACCATCCAACACCTCCTCCTGCCGTTGAATATCCGAAAGGAGTTGAGTGCGAGCCCCCACTCTGCTTGAAATTACAAGACCCCTGGATCACCACCTTCATAGCCTCCCATTCCATCCCACCGACGAGGCCAAACTAGCGTTATTGGTCCAGTACTCAAGCTGCGCTCCCCCAATAAAACATGGAAGGCCTGATCATCCATAAGTGCCAGATCAAAGTGCCAGGCAGGCACACTACGATTAGGAGAGGATAAACAGAACATGGCTAGCACTGAAGCATGATAAGAATCCGTTCTCGCCAAATATTCCAACCCCACCACTCGATCACAAAGTGCTCTACACATATAAAGCCTGTCATGGGGAGCTCCCAGATCGTGTAGTCCAGAGCGAAAGGAGAACACCAGGCTGCTGGGTGGCAAATCCGCAAACAATCTATTAAATGTCACTGTCCAGACCACAAACGGAAACAGGCTGCCACGGGCAGCCTGCCGCAGGCGCACCACAGAGGGGTGGGTGGGACCGATCCGGACTTAAATAGTCAACACAGTTAAAATCACCCCCAACCACCCTCCAATAAGGGACCATAAGTGAAAGCTGGGGCGCCAAGCTGGTGAGAGACCATCCACGTGATTGATCCACGTTAGGAGCATAAACATTTAGGAGGGTGACATCCCTGCCATTCCGACTCCCCAGCACTCATAGATAATACCCCTCCGGATCTGTAATCACCCTATGCAAGCAGAAAGGGACCCCACGTCTAATCCAAATAAGAATAAGAGCGCACAGCGAAAAGGCAGAGTAAGAAATAGCATAGAGCTGGCCCTTTCAGCAACCCCGAAGGGTGCGTCCCTCAGCCTCTGTAAGATGAGTCTTCTGAAAAAACTCAACATGGACCCCCCCCCCCCATCCTTTCAAGTAAGACAACACAATATATCGCTTAGAGGGGAAAGAGAGGCCCCGAACACTCCATGTGAGCAACTTAATTTGTGTAGCCATAGTGGCAAACTAGAAAGTAAAAACAATGCCCAGAAATTCTGAACCACACAGGACTAGACAGTCCCCACTCTACATAACACACATTGCCTTAGCCTCATACATACCACTGCCGTCAAACACACACCAAAATACAAAACGAAACCTCAACAGTACCCCCAACGCCCCCCTCCTCAAGGACTGAGGCAAGCAACCATCCCGTCCAAACAACCCCACACACAGGTCCCAGAAAGGAACCAATTAACATCCGGGAGGTCAACTAGATTCATTTTGGAAGAGTATATGCGGCGAGGGAGCAGCCAGGAGGCAGAGGATAACCAACCCTCAAGAAAGACAATAGAGCAATAGAACGCGTCCCCCAAGTCCCCCCTGCCCCGATCCTCCAAACCCCTAAATTTAGAGCAAAATAAGTAAACATTGATAAACAGCCAGCAAACCCACCGGCCATTGAAATATTGTAGATGAGCAAAGCATAACACCCATGACAAGCCCAGTGGAGCCCCTCAAACCGACTCATTCACAGACCCAGGAGTGATCCCAGACAGAATGCCCTCGAGAGACCAGGAGCAGTGGAGTCCTCAGAGTCTGACACGGGGGAACGACTAACTAAAGATGGAGGTCACACGGTGGCCCCACCAGATCCCAGGGAGGCAGTGACCTCAACCTCCCTCGACTGTTCCAGCACCACCTGTGCCTTGGAAAGGCGCATCTTCCCACGCCTCCAAGAACGTGGGCGCTTGGGGCGCGAAGATTTGTTAGGCCCAGACTGCACAGGACACACAGTACCCTTGTCATAAAGTTCAATCCAGTTCCAGGCTGCAGAGGGATCAGTGAAAAAAGCACTTTATCCTCAGACTGAACCCACAGACACATAGGGAAGAGCAAGGAGTAAAGCAGTCCCAATTCACATAGCTTCGTTTTCACTGCAAGGAAGGATGCCCTTTGCGTTTGAACATGGAGAGTGAAGTCAGGGTACAAAGACACCTTGGCATTATCCACCATTATGTGCATGAGCCTGCTGCAAAAGATGATCCGGATCCTTGAAATGTAGAAGGCGGACTACCACAGGACTCAATGACACCCCAGGACGGGGCTCCTGGGATGGCATCCTGTGCGCACGTTCCAAAGCATAGAAGGTGAAGAGACCCTCAGGGGCCACAACCTCCTGGAGCCAGGTCTCAAGAAAAGCCAACAGGTAGTCCCCCTCAGCATGCTCAGATAGCTCCACAATGTGAACATTATTACACCTAGCCCGACCCTCCTGGTCATCCAAGCACTGAGTCCGCGCCTCCAGAGCTGAGATGTAATGATCTGCCGACTGAACCACCAGTGCTAAAGTGTGCATTGTGGCCTCCAGAGCAGCAACCCGTTCCGAAACATTCCGAAAATCCTCATTGATAAATCTCACCTCCACGGAAAGGGAGTCAATCTTGCCCTTCAACTGCTCCCCAGAAGCGTTGATGGCGGCCAGAAGTTTATCAAATTTGTCATTAATATATGGTGTGTCTCCACCACCAGCGCCCTCCTTCATCCTCTGCAGGGGGGAGCTCGCAGCCACATCATTCTTAGAGCATTGGGTGCACCCAATGATGGCACCAAGAAAGGGTACAGGCTCAGAGGAAGCGCAAAGAGCAGTGTCAAAGCGAAGGGGACCAACTCACCGGGCAGCACAAAGAGGAACAAATGAGCCAGAGTTTGAAAATGGAGAGCAGGAGACCCCAAACCAGGAAGGACACAAGGCCTAAAGCAATGAGGGGACGCGGGCATCCCACATGGGAAAACATCAGACTCCCACCCCCAGTCAGAACAGCATTGGTAGGGAGGATACATCTCCAGGAACCCGAAGGGTACTCCCTAATAGGCACTGCAGTGTGCGTTGATCCCCCAGCAAAATGATAGCAGCGGTCCACATCGCTCCCAGCCCAGCATTCCTCAGTAATCCAACAGGGAGGAGGGCCAGCAGCAAAACACTGAATGAGGGCTCCTGGGGCAGTAAGGTGGGGGACCATCCAGTCCAAGGGCCCTTCTCAGCAGAGACAAGAAAAGGGGATCACCAGGCCCACAGAATCACTAATCCACAGCCACAGGGCATCCAAAAAACTGCTGTGTTGTTCTGGGCGAGACCGAGAGTCCATGCATGCCCTCGGAGCCAAGGCAAAGGGCTCCCGTAGTTGGAGTGCTGTAAACTACAGTGCGGGGTCTCAGGAGGGCACCAGGGCCCGCAGGCCCCCGGGAAGCGTATTATGAAAGGGGGCACACCCCCATACAGAGTTTCACTGCTGCAGCCGGTGGGAGTATATGCAGTGGTCTTTGTGACTCAAAATGGAGCTGGCATGTTGTGTAGGGCGCGGCTCCAATGTTGGAGAAGTGCGGCAGTCCCCTGACTCAGACTCGCACCTCCAGAGCACAGCAATCACACCCCTGATGTCCAGGGTGCACCGAGGAGATGCCCCCCTCTGCCCCCCTGAGGAAGCGGGGAGGCAGTGGCTGCTACATGAGGCTGGGGAGATCACGGGCTGCAAGGAGCTCCGTCGCCTGCATCCTCAGAACATGGCGGCTGGCTCTGCCCCCCTGTGCTTTACCTCCACATGTGAAGAATTTAAATGTTTTCCCAGTGTTGTGGCCAGTATTGCATATTTGTTCACTTGAGGGTTCCTTAATTGTAGTCACTCCAACCCAAGCATTATTATGAGTGTTTATTTCCTGCATTCAAGTACTCATGTACTCTGTGCCTTTGACACTGGCACAGCTTCTTTTAGGCCAGGGTTTTTCACAAGTAATTTCTTCTGTACTCAAGGGTTATTTGTGCATCTCACAAGTTGGTCTCTAATAAGCGAATCCATGAGTTCACCAAACCCATGTGTTCCTGCTAATTCTTTAATGTTGCTGCTTAGGAAGTTGAAATTTAAAAAACCTATGTCGGAAACTGTAGAAATGTTGCTCTACGTGAATTTGGCCAACTTAGCGTCTGTCATCCATCTTTAATGTGATGTTGCACAACACCACATGATTAACTCTCCATTTTATTCTCTGCTAAAATAAACATTTACTAGGCTCCACGGAGGTGTGACCGTCTTCGCTCTACAGGGAGAGCTCCTTGGATTCGTTTGTAGCCATATTCAGGCTGATCAGGTATTTGTCCTGCGATCTTAAACCCACCAGATTGAGGTGTGGCAACCGATAAGGTCTGACACGGTGTAATCAGACCTTAGATCTTCTACATTGGTAATAAGAAATACTCTTCACTGTGATATTTAAAAAAGTGCGCGTAACCTTGACCTACAAATCTACTTACTGTGAACACCCCGACGTCGATTCTGGTTTGGAGTGTCCGGTTTCCTATCTTTATGCCCTGAAGAAGTCCTTTATTGGACGAAACGCGTCGGCTGTCTTTTAAGCAAGTTTATTACAAATAAAAGAAGAATTCAAAAATTACATTATGGATATGGATTGTTATATTTTTTCTTATTATTGTTAAGTGGTGCACCTTTGTGGTTTTTTTGTTTGAATTGTTATAATCCTGTATTGGATTGCACCGTGGCAGTGGGTGCATTAACGGTGTGCACACATGCGATAGGAGATTTCCAACTTTAGAAATAATAATTAGGGATAACGGGTCAGGTGCTTGGTCTCTACAGGGTACACTGCCAATAGTTTGTTTTAGGCTCCACGGAGTCTGAACAAATTTTAATTTCCCAAGGTTGAACCTAGCTGTCTCAGGCTGAATAACATACTATGTAAGCATTTGTGTCCCCATGTAGTAGACAATGTGAACACAGAAATCCTTTGTAGTGTTACAGTGCGAAAATCCTCAAATGTATTCTGTTGCAAATGTTTCTCTTTATATGGTTACTGTTGGGTAAGAGCAGGAGACTCATGTACTAAGGCTGTGAATGTATGAGCCTTTTGTCTAAAATGCTATAAATAGTTTTGGGATTTGTGGGAGAAAAGGTGGAGTCCTTTCCCCCTCTTAGGTGATTCTCTGTTCGTTTTTGTTCTGAACTGTCCTGAGTTTAGAACTCTCTGTTTTGTGGGCTTAGCACTTTCACTTTTTACTTGATATGCTATTGTGCTTTGTACTTTGAATAATTTTGAAGTAAATCTTTAAACTTGAGATCTTGGTGTCTATCCTCATTGATAATCAATTGTGTTTGCATGACAAGACATTACAAAATTTCCCAAATAAAGATAAATGGGTCAATCAAGGAGCACCAAAGTCCATATTGGGACTACACCTCTCCTGGACCAAGATAGTCAGCAAACAAATAAAAGTGTGGGCTTGTGCTCTGACAGATCTAGAAGCAGAGCTGATGGTTCCGATAAGATTCACCAAGTACTGATTGGACCTGCAGCGGTAATTTGGCTCTAGAGACCCAGAACTGTGCCTTCATTGTACAGATGGTCATGCCCTAAGATTCAAACTGACCCAGTCCGTGTCTCGATGCTGATCTGTGACGATTGTGGAGAGGCGAGGCAGCTGATCCTGCCACTCAAAGATGACAATGTGAGCATCAATAGGGATCAAAGAGTGCAAGAAGATGCGAGAGAGCAAGCAAGAGTGGTGCATACTGGGAATTGTAGAGAGAGAACACAGTGGAATGCAGTGGTCGAATTTTGAATTTACATATTACTTAGCTGTGATTTTTGAGCTTGGAGGGATGGTGGTTAATGTTTCTCTGATGTTCTTCCTTGAATTTTGAAATCAGCACTGTATAATTGCTTTGCTTAGAGGCTTGATGTATAAAGCAGCAGTAAATTGATAGGATTTTTGAAGTTTTGTAATCTTGAGATATGATTAAAGATGTAAGGCTGTCTCCTAGAGTAAGGTGTACTATGAAGTGCTATCAGTGGCACCAGAATGGGGACATACCACTATGAGCGAATGTACTAACTAAGGTTGGTGGCTGTTCATTCATTTGTGCAACGAAAAGGATACATTGATCAGAGCAACTCTATTATATGAGAGTGAATCTTGTGAGAGAGATCTTTTGCCAAAAACTATTCTAACAATTCCTTTTCATTAGAAGCAGACAATGGTAGCTTAGAGTAGTTTGGAGGGAAGCTTGAGAGGAAATCGACCATACACTGTCATAGGGTGCCACGCAGGTATAGGTTGGAAGAAGCCAGGTCTGCACTGCGATGGGTTGACCTTTGACTTGGTTACGCTGCTATTGGTGGACACATTGTGAGCTCCGTGAGTGGGAGAAGTACGAAGTAAGATGCAGGACGAGGGTTGACATTTAAGGCAGAAAATGGGGACTATTTCTTTAAAGAAGTCCCCAAGTCAAGATGAAAAGGCTCCACCTGAGGGAACACCTGCTGGGGATATGGCAACAAAGAGGGGTTTACCCACATGCATGTAGCTCAGCCAGTGGCATCAATATACATAGAAAGATGGCGAATTACTATTCTAATTGAGCTGAACTTTTCAAATAACAAAACTTGAGAATTTGAGGAGGAGAATCTACAATTTAAAACTCCAACCTAGACCAACTCAATTTGAGGCTTTAAACCTTTGGGAACCGGAAGTGAACTTGAATAATAGGAAAAGATTTGCACTTAAAACCTTCAAAAAGGTTTATTCATGGTTACACATACAAGATGGTGAGAGACCAAAAAAGTGGCAAGTGGAGGTGATTGAGAAAGAGGGTGCCTACCCTGCGATAGACAGTAAAACGTTACAGAAAGGGAACACTACGAAAAGAAATATCCAGAGGAAGAGATAGGCCCAAAACCGATGAAGAGGATCACTTTTTAGGCAAACTATTGAGGACAAGACCACCCCCATACTACACAGCCTCGGGTGCAGGAATGACACCTCTCAATTCCCCTGAGAATGAAATAACCACACCAACCTCTACTGAGGCAATAGCGCCGGAGTTATACCAAGACCAGAATCTCACAGACCACTACAGCTCAGAGCGCCCTGACCTCATCTCAGGCCCTCACTACTATGAGTCTTCCCTATACCCCCATAATCACAAGAACTCCCCAGATTCAACCTGTCCTAAGTATTCCCCAAACAGCTACAGACTTGCAGAGCATTGCAACCCCTAGAAGTCAAGAAGAGGGATTCATCAATACCCCTGATGCAGAAAGAACTGCTCCAACCGTAGCCCCTGAAACAACACCACAGCTAAACACATGCCCCTCACAGAGCATAAACATCATACAATTAAAGACTGAGCTAGAGAAGTTTGTGAAGGGAAATGTTGACATGGACTTTTTGGGTCAAAATAGTAGCACAAATTGACCTATATGAGCAAGGAAGCAGCGAGAGTGATGCAAGAGGCATACACAAGGATGGAGAAGCTGGCGGATGAATGTGGCTTTGACTTGACTCAAAGAAAGAAACTGCGGAGGAATTTCAGAATGAATATGACTGATAAGGACTCAAAGTCACTGTCATTGACGGGGTTTAAGACACATGTAAGAGAGCTGATTTAGTGCATTAGGGAATGGAGTAATTTAGAGTTTAGGGAGCAATGGTCAATGAAAGAAAGGTCGCAGATGAAACGGAAGTTAGATCCCACAACTACAGAAAAGGTGGAAAATGCAGAGACATCAATGCAAGAATACCCTTGGAGGGAGATGCAAGGAGGAGCTGTGTTGTGATGTGTTTACATTCAATTAGTTATTGTGGTTCGTGTATTGTTTATGTTTAACTGAGGAACTGTCTCCACGTTTCCCTACTAGAATGTAGAATTTTTAGATTCATTTCTCTTTTGACTGCCTGGCTGAAAGCAGATGCCGCGTTTATAAAAAGCTATCAACTTATCCTGGATTTTATTACTTTGCGACAATTGGCAACGAGTTGTAGGGATGTATCAGTCATCACAGCAGCACAGGAATGATACCATCTCAATTTATGGACTTATCTTCGATTTCAACATGTGATTATGGTTGCCAGTGTATACTTTCAAGGAACCTTTTGGTGGAAACATTTGAAGAACAACTACTACTACTGGAGACTGGCTTACCTTTCTTTTCCACCTTTGGCCATTTTGTGATCGCTCGAGAGCACGAAGTTACAGGCTCGAGTGCACTGTTTTAATTGGCAACAAGAGCGATTTGAAGCGGATCACCTGGAGCACATTCATGAGCAGGAGGGACCTGTCTTGAGCGCACCACGACCTGCGGGGTGCGTGTGGATGTGCCTTTTCATTGGGTGATTGCTCGAGAGCACAGAAGGACCGGCTTGAGTGTATCATGTACTCTGATTGGTGGAAAAAACAACCTTTTCTATTGGATGCCTGGTGTCAGAGAAATAAACTGCAATTCTATTATAAAAGTGATCTTATTGACATGTGTCATTGGACAATATTTCCTGCTTTTTAAAGTTTTTATTTATTTATTTGAAAAATGGATTGGCTGCACTGAGGAATAAGTCCATTGGACATCATTTTATATTTGTTGTTGGCTGTTGCTGTTCCAGCTCATTTTCTTTGGATTATATTTATCTGTTGTACTCTGAAGGTATTTTCTTCCTCTACTTGTAGAGTGAATTAGAACATTGGAATGTTGGGAGCTCCATTGAAAACAATGGAGTGCTCCAGGCTTCTAATGGCCGGTAGAAGCCCGGAGCTCCAACATTCTAATGTTTGACTTTGTTCACAGCTCTGGCTGTGAACAAAGGCGTCTGGGAGCCCAAGGGGATTTCAATCCCCTCGGGCTCCCTGAAGCCTTTGTTTTATTTGTTAGAACATTCTTCTCTCTAGTGGAAGAATGTTCTAATAGCCTTATAGCCCTTCGTAGCTGGGCTATACCGGCTATTAAAGTTCCGCTCCCTTGTTAAAGGACCTCGCCTTCGGCTCGGGCCTTTAACACTGGAGCAGGCATTTAATAGCCAGTATAGCCCGCTACGGCAGGCTATATGGATATATTATATATCATGCAGTTTGATCCTCCTATTAAATTTTTCCAGAATAAGGGAGACCCTACCATTCCATGGATAAGATGGAAGGAAGCCTTTATGACTTAGATGAAGGCCATTGATCGGAAAGGATGGGAGCAGAGAGGAAATAAAGCATTTTGCTCTATTGTTTAGGGTCTGAGGGGCAAGTTGTGTTCAGAACTTTACCACAGGTTGTACTGTTGGGAGGTCAAGGAGAATAGTGATGGTTTTGACGAGGCACTTTTGAGGGTGGAGTATTGGTTTAAACCCACTAGGAGTATTGCATTGAACAGATTTACATTTTATACCTGTGCACAGATGGAGGGGGAGTCTTTTGATGAGTTTCTCACTGCATTGAGGGCCCTTTCTATGACATGCAATTTTGGTCCCATGACGAATGAGATGATTAGGGATCAAATAATTGTGCATGACAAAAGTAAAAAACATACCGGAACAGTTGTGGGTCATGGATAATCCCAAATTGCAGGATGCCATTGCCACTGCTAAGGCATTAGAGCAATCAGAAAAATGGATGTCTTCAATAAATAATAAGAGTGTAAAATGTCAACAGTCCTGAAGAAGTGTGTAGTGTGAGTAAAACTGATGTGTGTAGGTGAACAAAACTTGCCATAATAATGAGTCCTCTGGGAAGAATGGTGTATGTTACAGATGCAGTAGTAATAATCATATTGCCATGTTTGTGTGATGTCCTGCAATAGGCAAAGAGTGTAAAAAGTGTGAACATGTGGGTCATTTTGCCCATGTGTGTATGGATGTAAAAAAAATGTTACGCCGCAGAGAGGGAAAGTTTCATGTATTGCTAGCAATGAACGGTGTAAGTGTGAGTGTGAATGTGAATGTGGGAAGAAAATGGAGAAGTATGGCATTGTGTTGTCCGTCAATGATTCGTGTATTGATGAGGAGAGTTTGCTAATCAGGAAACCTCCTAAATGTAAAGTTGTGATCTTGGGCATTGAAATGGAGCTCATGGCTGATTCTGGCTCACCCTGGATCATCATCACAAAGGACTACTTTATGGAGAAGTTTGAAAATGTTTTGGATCTTAAGAAACAATGAAGTTCTGATATAATTGTTGAACGTTTTGATGGTACCACTATTGATATCTTTGGTTTTGAATAGGTCGCAATTGAATTTAAAGGTAGGAGTGATAACATAAAATTGTATGTGGCTGAGAAAGGAGTCAATGTATTAGGCTGAATAGACAAATGGAAGTTGGGAGTGATTTTGAATCCCAGAGGTAAAGAACCAGTGTCAGTTATTATAGATATGAGTAAAGAATCTTACGTAATTGAGCAATTTCCAAAAGTATTCAATGGCACTTTGAGAAAGCTGACTGACTTTTCTGATAGATTTAAAATCAAGAAAGGTGCGGTGCCTGTTAAACAAAATCTGAGGGGCGTACCAATTAATGTAAGACAAGAACTCAAGAATATGTTAAAATGAAATGGTGAATGAAGGCATAATTGAGGAGACTCAGTCATCTGAATGGGTGTCTCCCATAGTTTTGGCATGCACGGCGGATCACAAACTAAGCTTGTGTGTGGATCTAAGAGCACTAAATGCTAGTATTGTAGTAGATTTCCACCCCTTACCTAATATCAATAAATTGGTTTGTATGCTTGAAGGTGCTAAAATATTTTCTGCATTAGATTTAAGATCTGCTTACCACCAGATTGAATTTACAAAAGACTCGAAACAGCTAACTGCATTCCTTTTACCTCAGGGACTATATCAATTCCTTTAAAAACTTTATTTCGGTCGACTACCATAAAAGCAGCACAAAATAAGAAACACATTGTATATTAAACGAATGAATACAAGCTAAAAGCTAGAATTCCCAAGAGAGGGAGCCACAGTGTTACATTTTAAAAATTGAATAAAATCTATACAAAAAAGTCAGTTACACCGTTTAAAACACAATTATAAAGCAGAACTGCGTGAAATCAATATTTTGCTCAAATTAAATGCTTTCTTGGCAGGTTGTATTTGATAGCAGGACAGAATTGTGCAATTGCGGCTATTGTAATTACAGTCGATTTATATATTCAATGTTTAGATTCTAACGTTTGCATGAGTATCCTAGTACGAACACGCCGGACTGCTTCTAAGAATTTGGCTATTGAAAAAAAACACCCAGTGTCTGACTTACAAATAAGCAAAGCTTGCTTGTGAAGCCATATTCCAAGGTGTCTGCGCACGGGGACAATCCAGCTTCTTCGTTGTCAGATGTATGCTGAACAAAAAAATAGCAAGTGGGCATCTATCTCCTGCACTGCTCCACAGGCCGAACAGGCTGCACTACCCTCTGACTGGGATCTCCATTTACGATGAAGGATGCAAGTGGAAAAGAACCCAACCTAAATTTTATATACAGGGATCTGGCGAGTCAATTTCATCCAAGAAAGTTTCAAACCTTGGCTCACATTTGTGATACAAAAAAAAGTAAGCTCAACTACCACTGCTAGTGGTTTCTAGTACCTTCCGCCATTCGTTATTCCAGAAAGCATCTTTGATCCCCTTTACAGAGGAAGCAGAGATGTCCTCTGGTTATTGCCAGAGATCAGAGGCCCACAATGCAGAAAGGGATTGCTTGATATAGCTTAGCCACTGCAGGGTATGGACACACCTGGTGATTAGAAGGATGTCCTTCAGTCCATTCCTGAAGCATTCCAGTTCGGAAACCAACCATAATCTCAGTCAGTATAAGATTGATTTTAGTTTTGCTATGGCATCGATTGGGTGAACATTTAGGTCCACTCTCCCAAGGCGTGCCTTGGGGGAGTCTAAGTGCTGTTCTCAAAAACGTGTTTTCAGCAATACCCAACGAATTGACATTACTATGGCCCCATAGTTCAGAGCCATAGATAGCCCAAGCCACGGCTTGGGCTCTCCAGATTTCCAGTAGTGGGGACATTGGGTGGAAGGATGTATTCTTTGCAAAATTCAGCGTGGCAGCAACCCTATGGTTAAGAAGTAACCTGGTTGTTCCATGAGCTGGTGTTAGACAAGCGTATGCCCAGGTAGTCGAAGCTTGATACTCTCTCCAGATTAACTCCCCCTAATCTAACTGTTCCTCTGAATTGTTTGTGGGGGTCAATAGCCATAAATGTTGCTTTATCAGCATTTATGGATAGCCCGTTGGTGGTGCAAAACAAGTTGAATCTTTCTAGCAGTAGTTCCAAACCTTTAGGGGTTTTTGACACCAGAAGGGTGTCATGGGCAAATAACAATGCTGGGATCTTAATGCCACTCAGGACTGGGGAATCGTTTACGCACTCCATTAAGAATTCGACACACCTATTAATAAAAAGTAGAAAGAGTGTTGGAGCAAGGACGCATCCTTACCTTACACCCTTGTCTACTGGGATAAGGTTAGTTAGTTCACCCTCTGGCCCCATCTTACTTGGGCATAATATCCAGTGTGTAATCTCACAATAATTTCCAGTAGCGCGGGGAAAATGCCCATTTTCTTCAAGGCGGCCCAAAGTTTGTCTGTAGGGACCATATTGGAGGCAGTCTTGAGGTCCACAAATGCTACGTAAAGGCTCCCTCCATTGAGATGTACAGTTTTCCGCCTCAGCATCAAGAACCTAAAAACCTGATCTACGGTGCTTATTTTTGGGCGGAAACCTGCCTGAAAAGGGGACAAAATAATATTGTCCTCCAACCATGTGTTCAGGTGGCTCAGAACTTGTTTGCAAAAGTTCTTCTGGGCTATATCTATCAGGCGTATTTGCCAGTAGTTTGCCAGAACCGATCTCATGACTTTCTTGTATATGGGGACTATTATTGCTCCTTTCCAGGAATCTGGGATAGGTGCACCTGCGGCAATAGAGTTGCAGATGTGGTTTAAGTATGGTGTCCGGATTTCAGGTACAGATTTAAACAGATCCCAGGAATTTCGTCTGGCCCAGGAGTCTTTCCAACTTTCAGTTTGAGGATAGCCTGTTGTGTTTCTCCCAGGGTAGATACCAAAATATAATTTGTGGGCTCTTGCCATGGCCAAGATGAATCTCGGCCCAGGCTGGGTTGGTCTTCGGACAGCGCCTCCTGGGCAGACACGTTCCACTTTCGACTATATCACTTCAAAAGGTTCTCGTTTGGAATCGCTTCTGCTGCATCAGTGTTCCAACAGGCTATGGTCCATATTTTCAATGATGTGGACAACTTTGTGAAGTGTTTCCAAGATGATATTTTGATATTTTTAAAGGATGATCAAGAACATTTGGAACATATTAATTAAGTATGTAGACGGCTGGGAGACTCTCAAGGGCTCCAAATGCAAATTGTCGGAATTAATATCATTCTAGCATATACACAAATCCTTCTTCCTAAATTTGCCTTCTCTGCCACATTAACGTTTAACACACATTTTTGCATTTGTGACGCTTGGATTGGTTTCGCAGACACACCGACCTTGCTGACAAAGAACACTTTGTGAGAATCCTATCACACTGCCTTGGCATTTGGTGCAAGGCCTCTCACGCACGTAAAACAAATGTGTTTTTTTACATCCATATGGCGATACAGCTATCTGTAGAACACAAACAATGGCTACCCGATTACAGTCTTGACCCGAGGCAAAGATGACATTTTCTATATATAGCCTTTTGTTTCCTAACATAATCAGAGGAGACACTTCTGCTGATCTCCAGGGGTCACAGCATGCTTAAGCTTTCGCCTTGCAACTGACTCACATCTCCGTGAGGGGTGTCCAGTCCATGATCAGGACGGGGTCATACACTCCAACCCATCAGGTAAAGGTGTTAGATCATCCACACTGGGTTTTCTTGACAAACCATATACATATAGGTATAGGTTAGGGTTAGCATAGTAGAAGTACAGAGGGTTGTACAATCTCTTATATGTATGCATATATAACCTGTCTCAACAAGATGGTGGAACTCTTTGTTTTATTGTCCGTGTTGACACTCGTAACTTTTATCTGCTTCTGTCTATTAATCATCGCAGCCCACATATTTTATACACATTGGGGTATTCATATTCACATACATGCTAACATTTTAAACCTGTAAAGTGCAAGATTTTGAAAATAATTAGGGTAATGTATTTTCCCCATTGACTTCTATTGGATCAGAGGCAATTTTGAGCAGGAGACAGCTAAAATACAGCCATTTTTGGATTTTAAAAAATGGGGGTCCCCTGCCTGAACCGGGTCTGTTTCACATATGTATGAAGTATTTACCAAGCATGTTCTCCTACCACTCCCCGATGGTGTTGGAGCTTGATGTTCTGATGTCTCCGCCATGCCAGATGTGTTGGGGGTTTATCTCCATGGCATTGCATGACAGTGTATTTTGCGTTGAAACAAGGGCTCTGATTAATGATTTAAAAAAAAAAATAATTTGGGCTCTATGGCTTAATATGCTACTATGTGGGAGACCTTCATGGTCTATATACAAGGGATGGGATGGTCATTGCTAAACACCCCAGAGTCCTAAAAGATATATACGGCACCGCTCCAAAAATGGGAGGCAGAGTTAGCCAAGTTGGGAAGGGAGCACGGGAAGGGTCCCAAATCGGATACACGTGGCAGAATTTATAAGCTTCAATTGGAATTTAGAGACTGGGTGGATGGAGAGATGAAATTTCTTGTTAAATATACATTGGTGCACCATTGTGCAGATGGTAAGCTTCGGAAGCTCGGAAAAACATGCTCCTGCTTTGAAGTTCTACTTCCTAGTAAGGGACATTACAAGGTTGTGGCCCACCTGGATAAGGTTGCACTCGCCTGGAAAGGTGAGGAATTACGAGATCCATTAATTAGCCCAATAGATAGCAAAGAAATAATAAATGTAATAGATAGTTTCCCGGGTGACAAAGCCCTGGCTGGCTAGGACATTCTTACTGCTGTGTATTAAAACCTATAAGGAGATATTGGAGCTAGATCTCTTGAATGTATACAGTGAGGCCCTAAAACATGGTAGACTGACCAGCTGTGCGTGAAGCGGAGATTACCGTCCTTCCAAAGCTTGGCAAAGATTTGTCCAAATGCCAGTCGTAGAGGCCTCTTTCCCATCTCAATACTTGTAAAAAAGTTTGGAACTAAACTGGCCCTCTCGGGGGACAGATTGGTACTCCTTGAGCAGGCTAGTTTTGTCCCTGGCACGGGCAAATCCCACAATTTGCACCCACTATTCGCAACTATGCAGCAAATTCGCCCAGAAGTTAATGCAGTCTCAGCTTTTTTTATGCACATAGAAGGCCTTTGACTCTCTTGAGGGGCCTTTTCGGGATGCAATATTGGAGAGTGTGGGAATAGGCAGACAAATTGTTTGGCTGATACAATTTTTATACTCAGCCCTTTGTGGGAGAGTACGTATAAACAATCCTCTAGCCCAGATCTTTTCAATTATTAGAGGTTCTAGGCAGGGATGCCCTTTCCCCCTTTTTTATTCAGCCTGGCACTGGAGCCTCTGGTTTGTGAATCACAGCAGTTTTCCCACTGTGGGATCGCTTTCTCTACCAGATAAGTTCTACTTTCTCTCTGTGCTGATGATATGCTTTTGTATGCTAAAAACCTCAGTGTTAACCTCCCCCTGCTGATTGGGAAATTTGATCGCTTTGGTGGGTTCTCAGGACCGTTAATCAATTGGGAGAAGACAGAGTTGTTCCCCCTCACTCAGCCAAGGGGAAACCAGATGTGTAGTCCCCCCCTGCAATAGTGTCATGACTCGGTTAAATATTTGGGGGGGTCACAATACTTCGTGACAGGGAAGCTCTTATCTGCAGTAATTATAGCCTGGTCGTGGAAAACGTTATAGCTGCTGGTGGAACGTTGGATAAAACTCAATGTACCGGTGCTACTAAGTGCCACCTTCTTTACTAATCTTCAGACACTCCTGACAAGGCTAATATGGGCTGGTACACAACCAAGGGCCAAATGGGAAGTTGTGACTAGACCCCTTGCACGGGGAGGTCTTGGTGTCCCCCACGTGCAGCATTTTCATTTGGTTGCTCAGGCATAGTTTGATGCATTCTGGTATAGTCCTGATAAGAGTCCACCACATCTATGACTGAGTGCAACGAGGCGAAGGTGGGTCATTGCAATCTGTCCTGGGAATCAGGCAGCCTAGACCGTCCTCTGCGGTGCATTCTCAGTGATGGTGGACACTTGACAATAAATTTGGATTAAAAATATTACACTCTCCAGTGCTGCCACTAGCCTGTACCTCTTTATTACCACCCATGTCCCTTCTTAAACTAGGCCTTACACAGTCGGGGCATCTGTTTTCAGAGAGCCAATTCCTGACACTTTTACAATTACAAAATGGGTGCGAGCACTAGCCCACTACAGGTATCTGAATACTTTCAGCTAAAGCAGACTGCAAGGATTTTACTTCCTACTATTCTGAGTTCACCCCACTGACATACGCCATTAGCGAGGGCTCCACTGCTAGATGGGTACCCAAACTTTACAAGATGTGCTCTAACTCGCTCGAAGTTGCTGACCTATCAGCCAGTCGACTGTGGGAAAGGGATTTTGGGCAAATAATACCAGAGAACAACTGGACGTTCTATTCCTCCCAAGTGAAATTGGTATAATTGAATTACAGACGTAAGCTCCTACATTTTAAATGTCTTTATTGTTTGTATTACAGCCCAGAGATTATGTGAAAATGTTATGTCTATAAGTGCTGATTGTCAGAGGTGCTTGACTAGCCCTGTGCGGTGTCTTTACCTGGCCTAACAGTGCCCGACTGTACTTGCATTCCGGCAGGAAGATGGTAAACTACTGGTGGACTTTATAGGACACCATGTGTCCCTGTTCCCTATGGTGGATTTGCTGGGCTATGAGTTTGAGATCTCAAAGTCAGTGTGGAGTTTGGCTGCGCTATTGTTTAATTCTGACAAATTGCAGGGGGGACGTGGCCTGGCTGAAGGGGCCTTCCCCTATTAACAATGACTGGATACGAGATGGTGCTCTTTGCAATTACTCTGCAGACTGCAATACTATTGTGCAAACTCCATATTTACTTTGAAAGATGGTCACTAACTGAGGTGGTCTCTGGTCTCCCGGGGGCGGATATGAAACCCAAGATGGTACCTTTGGTGATACAAGTACTTGTGCATGACATGAGTGTTGAATGATATGATCTCGCCTGACAATATGATTGTTGAGATTCATCTCATATTGTTTCCTGGGGCTTTCTTTTTGGTTGATCCGGATGGGCTAGAGCATTTGTTCCGAATGTTGCGGCTCCTTAATGCCTAAAGTGTTGATGAACTGTCTGTAATTCTCAGTCTATGATATGCCACCTCATTGCCATGGGTGATTGTGTTGTCCTACTGAAAACGGTAAATAAAATTTGAAAAAAAGATAGGAGTCACATTGTTTTTTTCCATGTGAAAACCAGTTTTCCTGCTTCTGAGAGGAAAGGTGGAGATTGTGACATTCCAAGGGCTGTCATATTGTAGAAGTAACAAAACAAATGAACACAAACATATTTTAAAAACTAACTAAAACAACAATTTAAAATAACAAGTTAAGATCAGACTAATAAAAGAAATGCCAAGCTGAAGTTTGCCTCTACCTACTCAGAGTCACAGATGGAGAACTACCACAAAATAGTGATTTTTATAGTCTAATCTTGAGATGCTGTGTCAATCAATCAGGGGTTTATAGAGTGCGCCTACTCACCCGTGAGGGTCTCAAGGTTGTGGGGGTGGGGGGGGCTCCTGATCCGTCTGGGCACTGGGGTTCAGTCGAAGAGCAAGGTCTTGAGATCCTTCCTGAATTGGGTTAGCGACGGGGATTGCCTGAGGTGGAGGGGCAGGGTGTTCCAGGTCTTGGCAGCGAGGTAGGAGAAGGATCTTCCTCTGGCGCTCGTCTTGTGGATCCATGGGACGTTGCCAGGGCCAGCTGGGCAGAGCAAAGGTGTCTGGCGGGTACGTGGAATGAGAAGCGGTGGTTCAGATATGCTGGTTCTGCGTCATGGAGGGCTTTGTAGGCATGTGTGAGGAGCTTGAAGGTGATTCTTTTGTTGACTGGGAGCCAGTGGAGATCTCGAGGGTGTTCGGTGATGTGGCTGCGGAGGGAGATGTTGAGGACCAGTCTGGCTGCGGTGTTTTGACATTCTGCAGTTTCCTGAGGAGTTTCTGGGTGACACCGGCGAAGAGTGCGTTGTCGAGTCTGCTGGTGATGAGAGCATGGGGACCCTTGACCTTGCCAGGTAGGTCGCTCCCCCGCCACACAGCTCCGCCTGTGGTGTCCTGCCCGCTGCTGCTGCTGGTAAGCTCGCCCCTCTGCCTGTGGCCTCGGTGCCCGGTTTCCTTCTGTTTCCCCTCGCTGCCCCCATTGAACTGTGTCCTTTTTTCCCTTCTGTACCCCTCGCTGCCCCCATTTTCACTGTGTCCATTTTCCTTCTGTACCCCTCGCTGCCCCCATTGAACTGTGTCCTTTTTTCCCTTCTGTACCCCTCGCTGCCCCCATTTTCACTGTGTCCATTTTTCTTCTGTACCCCTCGCTGCCCCCATTGAACTGTGTCCTTTTTTCCCTTCTGTACCCCTCGCTGCCCCCATTTTCACTGTGTCCATTTTCCTTCTGTACCCTCGCTGCCCCCATCGAACTGTGTCCTTTTTTCCCTTCTGTACCCCTCGCTGCCCCCATTTTCACTGTGTCCATTTTCATTCTGTTTCCCCTCGCTGCCCCCATTTTCACTGTGTCCATTTTCATTCTGTTTCCCCTCGCTGCCCCCATTTTCACTGTGTCCATTTTCCTTCTGTACCCCTCGCTGCCCCCATTGAACTGTGTCCTTTTTTCCCTTCTGTACCCCTCGCTGCCCCCATTTTCACTGTGTCCATTTTCATTCTGTTTCCCCTCGCTGCCCCCATTTTCCCTGTGTCCATTTTCCTTTTGTACCCCTCGCTGCCCCCATTGAACTGTGTCCTTTTTTCCCTTCTGTACCCCTCGCTGCCCCCATTTTAACTGTGTCCATTTTCCTTCTGTACCCCTCGCTGCCTCTCTCCACTCCTGCCGCTGCGTCCCCGCCCCCCTGACTGCCCATTCGCTGCCCCTGCCTCCTGCCTCCCAGCTGCTCCTCCCTCCCACCTCCCCATATATGGCGGCCGCTGTGCGGCCGCGCCGCTGGCGCGCCTAAGGCAAGCCCGTCTGCGCCCGTCCGCGCCTGGACCGCGCCCAGCGCCAGAACCCCTGGGCCGTGCGCCCCCCGCTCCAGCCTCGAGGACCGACGCCGCTACGATGCCACCACACTCCACACTCTCAACCCTGGACGGACGCACAACTGCTTCAAGGCCGCCCCGAAACGCACCCATGGTCCCTTCACCTGCCGGAACTGCAGCTACACCAGCCTCAGAGCCACCGAAACGCCCGCCAAGAAGGACCTCAACCACCTCCGATGCATCCTACTGAACACCCGCTCCGCACGCAAACACGCCATCGAGCTCTGGGACCTGCTCGACACATCATCACCAGACGTCGCCTTCCTGACAGAGACCTGGATGAATGACTCCTCCGCCCCCGACATCGCCATAGCCATCCCAGAAGGCTATAAGATCACCCGCAGATACCGCGTCAACGCAGTAGGAGGAGGAATCGCCATCGTCCACAAGAACACCATCAGGGTCTCGACCAGCACCGACGACACTCTCAGCACCGCTGAACACATGCACTTCCAGATCCACACGGACCCCAACACCACCCTTAGAGGCACCCTTGTCTACAGACCCCCTGGGCCCCGACCCCAGTTCAGCGACTCCATCGCCGACTTCATCAGCACGCACGCCCTGACCTCTACCGACTACATCCTCCTCGGAGACCTGAACTTTCACCTGGAGAACAACAAAGACAGCAACTCCACCACCCTGATCGACAACCTCGCCAACCTCGGTCTGAGCCAGCTCGTCACAACACCGACCCATTCCGCCGGCCACACGCTTGACCCCATCTTCTCCCCAAGCTCCCACGTCTCCTTCAGCCACACCACGGAACTCCTCTGGACCGACCACCGCTGCATCCATTTCACCTTCCAGAAACCCACCACACACCACCGCACCCAACAGATCCCACGCCGCTGCTGGAGCAAAGTCACCGAAGACCAACTACGGGCAACCCTCGCTCTCAGCCCTCCCTCCGACCCATCCAACACCGACGACGCCACCTGCAACCTCAGACGATGGATGAACGACTGTGCCAACACCCTCGCCCCGCTGAAAAAACTCACCTACAGTGACACCACCAAAAGAGCCAGCTGGTTCACCTCGGAACTCCTAGCTTCCAAGCGCACCTGCCGGAAACTAGAGAAGAAATGGCACAGTGATAAGACACCGGACAGCCACGCAGCCCACAAAGACGCCATCCGTAACCACCACCACCTCATCAAGTCCGCCAAGAGAATCTCCTTCAAAGACCGCCTCGACAACAACGCACACAACAGCAAGGAGCTTTTCAACATCGTGAAGGAACTCTCCAACCCCAGCTCCAACACCAACGACATCCCGCCGTCGCAACCCCTGTGCGATTCCCTCGCCACCTTCTTCCACCGCAAGAACGCCGACATCCACGACAGCTTCAACACCCAGACAGCCCCAACTAAGATCGATGCACAGACCCGCCGCACACCATCGACCACGACCGCCTGCCAGCCTGGGCCAGCGTGAACATTGAGGACACCATCAAGACCATGAGCACAATACACTCCGGCTCCCCGTCAGACCCTTTCCCGCACCACATCTTCAACAAAGCCAGCAGCTCCATCGCACCCCACCTGTGCAACATCATCAATCTCTCCTTCGAGACCGCGACCTTCCCAGAGAGCTGGAAACACGCAGAGATCAACGCCCTACTCAAAAAACCCAAGGCGGACCCGAGAGACCTCAAGAACTTCCGGCCCATCTCCCTGCTTCCGTTCCCAGCCAAGGTCATCGAGAAGATCGTCAACAAACAGCTAACCCGATACCTCGAAGAAAACAGCATTCTGGACCCATCCCAATCGGGGTTCCGCAGCAACCACAGCACTGAGACTGCATTCATCGCCGCCACCGACGACATCAGGATCCTGCTGGACAAAGGTGAGACCGCAGCCCTCATCCTGCTGGACCTCTCCGCCGCCTTCGACACTGTCTGCCACCGCACTCTACGCGCACGCCTCCACGACGCAGGGATCCGAGACAAGGCCCTGGAATGGGCCACCTCCTTCCTCACCGGCAGACCCAGAGAGTCCGCCTCCCACCATTCCGATCCGAAGCCTCCGAGATCATCTGCGGCATACCCCAGGGATCGTCCCTCAGCCCAACACTGTTCAACATCTACATGGCCCCGCTCGCACGCATCGCCAGACAGCACGACCTCAACATAATCTCCTACGCCGACGACACTCAACTGATCCTCTCCCTCACCAAGGACCCCCTCGCCGCCAAATCCAACCTCCATGAAGGAATGAAGGCCGTCGCCGATTGGATGAAGATCAGCCGACTAAAACTGAACACGGAGAAGACAGAGGTCCTCATCCTCGGCTCCAACCCCTCAGCCTGGGACGACTCCTGGTGGCCAACGACGCTGGGAGCAGCCCCGGCACCCACCGACCACGCACGCAACCTGGGAGTCATCCTCGACTCAACGCTCTCCATGGCCAGGCAAGTCAACGCAGTCTCATCCTCCTGCTTCAACACCCTCCGCATGCTTCGCAAGATCTACAGGTGGATCCCGACAGACACAAGAAGAACAGTCACCCAGGCCCTCGTCAGTAGCAGACTTGACTATGGGAACGCCCTCTACGCAGGAGCCCCGGCCAAGCTCATCAAGCGACTGCAAAGCATACAAAACGCCTCCGCACGCCTGATCCTCGATGTACCACGCCACAGCCACATCACCCCCCACCTGAGGAACCTGCACTGGCTCCCCGTCGACAGGAGAATCTCCTTCAAACTCCTCATCCACGCACACAAGGCACTCCACAAGACTGGCCCAGCCTACCTCAACAGCCGACTCCTCTTCTACGTCCCCAACCGCCAACTCCGCTCCGCCGACCTCTCCCTCGCCACCGTCCCTCGCATTCGAAGAACTACGACCGGCGGCAGATCCTTCTCCCACCTCGCCGCCAAGACCTGGAACACCCTTCCACTAAGCCTACAACAGACCCAAGACCTGCTGACCTTCAGGAGGCTACTCAAGACCTGTAGCAGCACCCGCCCCCCCTTTTTTCTCCCCAGCGCCTTGAGACCCTCCCGGGTAAGTAGCGCGCTTTACAAATTCTGTGATTGATTGATTGATTGATTTCTGGATTTGGTGGGGATCCATCTGAATGTCTTTCGAAGCAGGCGGAGCATGTGGAAGCATGATGAGGATACGGCATTGATCTGGCATTGTGAGCGAGGAGTCCAGTATGATGCTGAGGTTACGTGTGTGGTCCGCAGGGGTGGGGGGGGGTCCCAATGCGGGGACCACCAGGAGTCGTCCCAAGCTGAGGGGGTGGGTCCCAAGATGAGTACTTCGGTCTTGTCTTGTGTCTTAAGTACAAGTCAGTCCATGCTTCATTTACCTAATGAATTGTAATACAGGTTTGATGAAAATGAACTGAAATTGTTTTTAGAAACTGCAGAACTGTAGAATGTAAGAAAAACAATCACCTTGCGGAGACCACGTTTTTCAGAACGTGTCTGAAAAAGGATCGTCCATCATTGTTCCCATTAAATTGGCTTCACATTTGCATGTTCCCTAAACCAATATGGCCAACAATGTGTGATGTTTGCATGTGAACATACGGCAGTTGTATGTGTTAAGTGTGACATCAGTGTCAAGAACAGTGTCAGTTGACACAACTGTGTCATTCCAGCTCGATCTCAGATGGCTTAACCAGCATGCAAGTAAAAACTTGAGGTCCCCTTCAAAAGAAAACAAGGCTCGCGTGCCTTCACCCATGATATTGACGTTAGCTCTGCATGGTGGCATGCCTTAAAGTTCATTCAACCACCAAGGTAACAATCAGACTGCTGTACAACTTGGTTACAAGGAGGTATGGTTGTGCAATAAGACCTTGCAATATGATGATATCTTGGTCCCAGTGTTCGAAATCAACTTAGGGTTTGTTTATGTCGGTTGCCTAAAGTTTGTGAAAAGCCAGAGGGGTTGGTGCAATGGGCCTGACCATTGCACAGGCAACATGTGAGAAAATGTCCCTTTTTGTGTGGTTACCCCCATGTTCTTATTTTTAAACACATTTTATTGGCTTTTAAAGTTTCAGCGTTAAATATTAACACATTTCATTCGCTATTATAGTAATAAAATAATTAAACAAACATTTCTCAACAAAGTAATTTAACCATGCACTTTTGGGCACCAGGGGCAGTTCAGGAGCTGCAGGTGTTTAGATTCACTCCTGAGACTTTAACAGCCCTTGGTTTAAGGTCCAGAGGGGAGGGGGGCTGATTTGGAATTACCAGTCCTCTTAATGTGGGCACAGTCTTGGAGGACAGGTCAGACTGCCAGTAGAGTGAGCTTAGGGCCAGATGTACGACGGGATTTTGCATGTGCAAACGGATTTGCAACCCGTTTGCGCATGCAAAATCCCTGTGGGCCATGTACTAACACTATTTTGCGACTCGCAAAAAATTGCGACTCGCAAAATAGTGTTTAGCGACTCGCAATTAGGAAGGAGCGTTCCAAGGGCGTCCCTTCCTAATTGCGACTCGCACCCCTATGTATGAATGTTTTGCGACCGCACTCACACTTTACCGCCCTCTTCAAGAGGATGGTAATGCAGGCGCAAATGGGAAGTGGTCCCCAGGGGACCCCTTCCCCTTTACAAATGTAGGGGAAAATATTTTTTAGGGGCAGGCAGTGCTCCCAGGGACCACTACCTACCGTTATAAAATGAAAACGAAAACGTTTCATTTTGTTTTTTTTAAATGCATTTAAAAAACAAAAACTGCTTTATTTAAAAGCAGTCCCAGACATGGAAGTCTGCTGAGCCCAGCAGGCTACCATACCTGGGAGGGCATGGCCCTTCTCAATGGGGTCGCAAATTGCGAGTGCCTCATTAATATTCATGAGATATGCAATTTGCGACCCATTGACAATCGCAAACAGAGTCTCAGACACTGTTGTACATTGGAAATTGCGAGTCGCAATCGAGCGCAAATTGCGAGTCGCAATTTCCAATGGTCGTACATCTGGCCCTATGTGTCTGTGTGCCCCCGTTTACAGTATGCTGTATTTGTCACAGTCTCGGCTGTGTGTCTCTATACGAGTCGTTCGGAGAAGGACCCGGGAGTGCGGGCGAGGGCCGAGGCAGGGAATGCGGTCTAGTGTTGCTGTGCTCCCCTGCGTCAACGCCCCTCCCGGAAGACCGCGCTAGTTGTGGCAGTACTCCTCGGGTGCAGCAGCCTAAAGGCTGCACCCGGGAGCCCTACAAGACAACTGTAATTCTTGTGCCTATGTTTAATTTACGAATCAAAGCTTACCTAATTTTCTTGGAAGTCTCTGCCGGCGGATGTTGGGATCTATTCTGCCTCTTCGTATTCCACACCGCTTGTGCTGGCTTATTTGGCATATCTCTGCCACGGACATCTTCTTTGGAAACCTGCAATCCAAAAAGGGTACAAGAGAAACTTACCAACGGCTGACTGTTGTTTTTCTTTGTTGCTAAGGTGCATATTTATATTCTTAAATTGGATATCTGAAAATTCACCATTCTGTGCTCTGATTGGGGAGCCTTTTGGAGGTTAATTATTTTCTCTGCTAAAAGAAGGAAAAGACTGTTATGCTCATTTTCTTGTTGCAGTGGAAAAGTAAAGCCTATTATTTTTTTTTACTATTTTTTTGTGAACCTTGAAATCTTTACTCCTCTGATGGATGAATATATCTATACATATAATTGATTTATTTTGCAAATTGTAGTTGGGATGGATTTTCTACTACTGTATCTTTTTGGGTCTATGTTGAACCATACCGTTATTTATGAGGTAATGATTAGTAGGCATATTTGATTCCGAGATATGCTTATCGTGTGAAAAAATCCAGTGTTGCCAGAACCACACATAGGATATTAGTACTTAGTGTGTTGAGATATTAGACTCAGCTTTCTTCTAGGTGTTAAATATGCTCTATGCATAAAATGGAACTGTTGGAACCGGAACCTGGCATTTCTAGTGACCTGGGTGGGGTAGTCCAGCATGGCGTTCCATACCTTATCGCTATTATCCTAGTCCCAAGACCTGGGCCCATTGGGTTCCCACCTTGCTTAAGTCTCCATATTGGTCTGCATAAAAGGGACTTGAGGCTTGATATAACTGTGTGACTGCCTTTCTTCTCCTGCCCAGTGCCAACAGTATGCTTAATGTGCAACCACTGTCTGGTTCTGTGGTTGTTGTGGGGCCCCACATCCTGTGGAGGATATCAACCAATCTACCATACATCAAAAACAGACCTGCTGGAACCCTGTACGTTTCCATGATTCTGCAAATGTCCTCAGGTCCAATCCTTGTACAGGTTCCCCATCGCATTTAGACCATATTGTCCCTAGTCCTGCAGTCTAATGTATGTCCCGCGTGGTTACCCCCAATTTTTTGCTGAATTTTTAATGCTGGTTTTTAGACTCTGCCCACTGAAACAGAGCTGTCAAGTGCCCAGAGTATGTACCCCTAAACCATGTGGACATTTGTTAAGCCCTGATTAGCGTACTTAACTCTCCTATAAGCCCATAGTATGTAGTGTAGAAACTGTACCCAAGGCATGGAAAGTTAAATGTTACCTTTGGACTGCAGCTCGTATTCGGTCATCCACTAATGTGACGAGGAAAACATGGTTTCACGCCATCCATTGTAGCCTGACTGCTGCAGTTTAAACCTTCAGCCTGACTCATCAAAATAACTCTTTTTGACAGGTAAAAACCTCCCTTCTAAATATTAGTAGGTGGCCCCTACATAGGCCTCGTAGCCCACAAGGTAGGGCGCACGGTATTTAAAAGTGGAACATTTAGAAAATAACGTTACCATGTCCCTACAGTGACAAACCCTAAAAGCTGTTTCCACTGTGGCAGGCCCATCTGTCCTATGTTGAAGTACATATTAAAATACTAGGGAATGGGACCTGTTAGAAATATAATTGCACAACTCTTTTTAATATTTGTTAAAAATTCAATTGTGACGTTTGATTTTTAATAAATTTTAAGGAAATGTACCTTTTAAAGTTACCTTTTCCCTGCCTGAAGTTCAAGGCGGCTAATATGCATTTATTCTCCAGCCCTTCCCAGTCTGTACTTGGTGTAAATGAAGTGTGAAATTCCTTCCAGGAGCTACACATTGTCCATTGTGACCATTGTCTGCTTTTTGGCATTATTTTCATCCAAATCTTTAACAAATCATATCACAAGTTCCCTTTATTGGATTCTTGTTGTTTTGGTTTAATTTTTCTCATTAAATGTTTCTCTATTTTTATAAATTGTACAGGGATTTTTACTGTGTTGTTTCTTTGACTTTTTCACTGTTTGGATACTTGTAAATACTTTACACGTTTTTGTTTAGTTAAGAATGTCAGTTATGTGCCATAGTTACCAGGGTTTGAGCTCAGGTTTAGGTTACTGAAACCTTTGACTGGACCTAACAAGATAGAGACTTTATTACTTGTGGTGGACACCAATCCACCCCAAGTAATAAACCACTTTCTCACACAACATTTACAGCAGTGATAACGGGTCGCCACTTGTAGGTTTGCTATTCCTTCAAAATAATTCAATGCAGTGGTTAATTTGTTAAACAAATAAGTGCCGGGGCTCTGTCAGGAGGCAGCATTGACCAGTCCATTTCTCTTGTTAGTGCTGCCCAACACAGAACCAACAAACCTTCCAAGTGGAAAGAGGATATAGCATAATGGCCAGAGCTGCCGGCTTCGGAGCTGTGGGACCAGCTTCAAGTCTCGGCGGCGGCTCAACATCCTGTGATTCTGGGCGAATTACCGAATCTCCCTACCAAGAATGAATGCGTCCTTAACTGGTGCTCAAGCACCAGTGTTGATGATTAAGTGCCGGCGCTCAGCGCCCGGAAACCACCGGCTAAAATTAAGTACTGGTTTTGTTTGTTAGGACTCACAATTCATGCCAGACCTATTGGCTTTATGAATGCTTGTTGCATGGCTCTCATTGCTAATATCTAGACTGTCCTCCATGACCAGGACTGTCATTACCTAGTCGGTTTCTCTCTTTTATGGCCAGGGTAAATATTGTCATGGCTCAGTCCTGTCAAGTACCATGCATCAGGCGTTAGAATAATGCATTTTAGTGTGGTAGTCCCCATCATCACACTAAAATTCCTTAGTCATTTTTTTTAGCGCCTTGACACCACCTGGGCACTATGAGAGAGATGCTGTGAGTGACAGCGAGTGTCAGAGAAGCTGCGTTAACTGCAGTGCGGCGAGTGCTGTGCAGACTGTGCTGCAAGACTCATACTTACCTCATTCAATCAGGTGTGTGTGTAAAAAGTAACTTTAAACATTAGCAGCCTGCTTTAACCTTGGGCGATAACTACCGCGATGGGCTGGTCTCAGCTAACTGCATTGCAAACAGCTGAGACCAGTCGTGGCTGCCTCAGAGGATGCACCATATCACGTGGCCTGTAGTTCCATCCTGCGAGTAGTAGTGAGTTTAGAGACAGCCGAGTGAATTGGGGGGAGGGGGGTGGTGCCTTCCCTGTGTTGCTGTTTTTCAGCAGCTGGTGCCGCCCCACCCTCATTAGTGCCACTGACACCTTTTGGTAGCTGCAGGCTCCTGACTGCAATATCTGCAGCTGATCATGGGCCCGACTGTTTTTTAGGTCGAGCATTCGAGACCTCTTGTATATACTTTAGTATATACTTGTATGTGTATGTACTTTGTGGGCTCTGGAGATCAGCCCTAAGACTTGTCTGCTTCCGCTTAGGGACTTTTTTTTTCTGTTCAACTGCCTCTATTTAACTGTCTTGATAGAAAACGACCAGCAGAGGTCAGTAAAATACCAGAATCACTTTAGCATTCTCTAGATTCCAGTCCATAGAAATTGTCTTCCACGAGCACCCGTAGACAATAATATTTTTTTCAAATCTTGTATTTTCAGTGATATGACCACGGAAGGCCCTGATTTTATATTAAAAACAGAGCTTTGGACTATACCATTTCCAGCTGAAAGGCAATATTTCTCTCCAAGTGTTCCCATACCTGGCGTGTCACGCAGTTTGGTGCTTACTTTCCCTCCATGTTAAAGAACAGTAGATGTTTCAGCACCCAGGCTAATGTCAGCCGCGGTCGGTGGTAGGAGTGCTGCCGGGCGGTGACGTGGGGAGGGGGAGGGGCAGGGTGGGGGGTAGTAAACTATGGATTACGGAGGTTTACAGGTAAGTAAACATATAAATAAATAAAACGAATTTCGTTGCGTGCACTGCATCGCATTTGGGGATGCAGTGCGCGCAATGAAATTCGTTTTATTTATTTATATGTTTACTTACCTGTAAACCTCCGTAATCCATAGTTTACTACCCCCCACCCTGCACTCCCCCTCCCCACGTCACTGCCCGGCAGCACTCCTACCACCGACCGCGGCTGGCTAATGTGCTGCATAGCTAAATACATATAAGGTCCCACAGGCGAGACCGATTGCATTGCAAATGCTTGTTCTATCTTGAATCGGTAACTGCCGCCAGAGTGGGGCCGCTGAAGCCTCTCAGTTCAGTCCACGTGCTGCACAGACTGTCTCACTATGCTACAGGGTACCCTCCGGACTCGATGCAGGCTGCCTACAGCAGCCGGATGTGTTTTTAATTTCAATTTCCTACTGACGAACTTGGGCCCCCAGGAATTGCTGCCGCCTGCCGGAGTTTAATTTCAGTTAAATTATAGGACAGTCATGCTGTTCTCCCTGACCTTGACACACGTGCTGCAGCCCTGTAATATGTATGTGTGTATGGGGTGGTGGGGCACCAGGAGTAACTTTGTGTCTGGTCACGGTGAGAGCAGAGCAGCTGAGTGTCTTTAAAAGGCACACGGCACAGCTCTCAAGTCAAGACAGTGGTGCCACCACTCCATCATCTCTTCACCATGACAGACTTCCATCTTGACATCCACAGCAGCTGTCTGCAGCCAGTGTGACTCACAAACACTTCAGCTGCAGCCCGAATCAGCAGGTAGCTACAGCACAGAGTTGTGAGACTCTGAGACCCACAGGTAAGTAAGTCAATTAACGTGGTGGGTGATAATAACGTTCCTGCTGAGAGGTTGGAGTTTTGTTGTCTACTGGCAGTTTTAACTCCCCAGCATAGCTAGCACTGAGGGTTTTTTTTTCTTTTTCCTTTTTATTGGCATTTCAGTATTATACATATCCAAACTACGCACAGTATTACCATCTATTACATCCAGATCCAGCAACGTGGCCCACCACAGTATAACGAGTATTAGAACATTGGAATGTTGGAAGCTCCATTGAAAGCAATGGAGTGCTCCGGGCTTATAATGGCTGGTATAAGCCCGGCGCTCCAACATTCCAATGTTTGTCTTTTTGTTTCTCCATTTTTAATTTAGAACATTCTACCCTTAGTGGGTGGAATGTTCTAATTACCTTATAGCCCTTCTGCCTCAGGCTATACCGGTTGTTAAAGGCCCTCTCCCTCGTTATAGGCCCTCGCCTGCGGCTCAGGCCTATAACTTGGGATCAGGGCCTTTAACAGCCGGTATAGCCCTCGGCAGCGGGCTATATTACTGTGTAGATCCTCTAAGCGATCGCCCCCGCAGTGTACGCCACAAAGGGCTAGATGTACGAAGCAAATGAGAACCGATTCATAATTTGTGATTCCTACCGAAACGCAATTTACAAATCGGTATTTGGTATGTATGAATGGGAGTGTCTGACCATTGCCAATACTGTATGAGTCGCATTCGCTACTTAAGGAATCACAAATAGCGATTTGGTAAGTAGCAAATCGAGTCACAAATACTGAGTTTTTACCTGGCAGTGAGTGATGCGATCACAAACAGGAAGCAGAGCAGCAGCAGGCCTATAAGAACACGGGAGAGCCTTGAGACAGGTGATAGCCACCACAATCTAATTGAGATCTGCAGCAGTCACAGCCATCCACCCCTGGAAAGCAGGAAAATGTCCAGGCAGAGTCCTGAGAAGGAGAACGAGCTTGAAGAGGAAGAGAAAATTAGAATTCTCAGAAAAAGAGTTAGAAATACTCACTGAGGAGTGTGTGGCAAACCATGATCCCTTGTTTGGGAAAACATCCCTCTTTATGCCAGAGGAACAGAAGAACAGAAGAAGAAAATTTAACAGATAATCCAGGAACGCATCAACTCTGTGGGGGGGTCACACAGAGGTCAATTGAAGAGATCCACAAAAGGTGGTATGACTTCCGAGCAAAGACCAAAGAAAAGAGGGCAGCCTGTAAAACTGAGGCCCATGCAACAGGAGGAGGGCCTCCAAGCCAGCCACCACCAACTCCCCTGGAGGAAATTATGGAGTACACTCTGGAGCCATAAATGGTGCCTGGACTCAGCAACATTGACACCTCAGAGGCTCCTTCTACTTCAAAAGGTAAGAGTGATACATACACTTAGAGTGTCACAATAAAAAAGTCTGCAGTAATGTGTGAGTCAACATTGTAACCATGTTAGGCTGGAAAATGTTTAGCTATGATAGAACATTAGAAAAACACCATTATAAAGTGGTAGGCCTACCCTAGTAGTGCATTATGGGGCATATAGTTCTCCATTATGAAGCCCTACAGTATGAACCAAACCTATCATACTGTAATTGATACAAACAAAAGTGAACATAACATTTATTTACAAATATTTACACATTGTATCTCTATACAGATGTTCAGGCATCAACAGAACATGAGTACGAAGGAGAGTGTCAGGAAGACACAAGATGTCCAGTCAAGTAGGCAATGAGTCTCTAATGCCACATATATCACCCTAGAGGCAAAGTAGCAGTCCAGAACATGCCAGTCACACACTGCCCATTGAGGAAGTCAATAATGCAGGGAGTCCAAATGTCCCATAAGAACCTGCAGTGAGGAGTGTCAAACATCGCAATGTCGTCAGGCAGCGTAATCCCAGGTCTGGGTCCACACAAGCTATGGGTGATACCACACCGGTGTTTGCTGGTCTCGATGCCTCCATGCTGAAGATACAGCACCTACAATACAAGCAAATGCGCAGTATTATGAAAAAATTTACTGGAATAGAAAGAAGCATCACAACTGGCTTCCAACATGTAACAACAACCATTGAGGATTCCCACAAGTCTCTGGAGGCAAATGTAGACTCAATGACAGAGGCTATGAACAATCAATGTGGCCAAATGCAAGAGGACAATTCAACGCACAGATGTACTCAACACCATCTATTCTCCCGTATAGATATGTTGAATCGCTCAATAAATCACATTGCACAGGCTACATCAATCCTCTCAATGCCGTACTGTAGGGCTGCAGGTTGAAATGGGCCACTATAGTGGCGATGTTGCATGGGGCCTTGTGCAAGTGACCACTGCAGTAGAGAGCTTACAGACCACTCAAATAGCACGAAGCGGAGCAGCTGGGCATGCTGAAAGTGAGGACCTATCCAGTATAAGCAGTGTCTCTGTGAATGAGGAAATGAATGTTCATCGCAATAGATCAAGAGGTGGCTGTGTTGCTACAGAAGGCTTCACTACACCTGTGCGACAAAGTTTGGTACGTAGTCGATGCAAACAGTAATAACTCTTATATTTGCACCACATATTGTTTTCTCATTTTTTGCTATTTCAGTAATATGTTCTAATGTACTTTCATTTGAACATTCTGAGGAGTGAAAAGTATTTTATAACTCCCTTTTCAACCTGAGAAATAAAGTTTTTTGTTTAACACTGCATTTCTTGTGTTTAGCTTTGTGCAAAATGTAACACACAGCATCATTCACGTACCTAAAAAAGTAATTGTTTGCAGTAGCCATATGACTGTTTCTTCGCTTGCTGCCAATGTACCTTCCTGTGTTGCCTGTGCTGGTGGGTTTTATGGTTCTTCATTGGAATCTGATTCCGACATCATCTCTGGCAATCCTCTTCGCATTGCAACATTGTGGAGAATTGCACAGGTAGCAACTATCTTGCAACTTGTCTCTGGGAAATTTTGAAGGGCACCCCCACTTTTGTGTAGCTAGTAAAATCTACTCTTCAGTAGACCAAAAGTCCTTTCTATTACAGACCGGGCGTGTTTGTGTGCTGCATTGTAGCACACCTCCCTTTGGCTTGCTGGATGTAAATATGGTGTTAATATCCATGACCTCAGGGAATATCCACTGTCACCTACAAAACATTTGGAGAATATGGTTATGATATATACAATTTAAACATTTATGACTTTTATGTCATATACATAGGCCATATTTGCCAAGCAGATAGCCATCTTCAAACTCTTCTCTGAGAAAACTGAGTAAACGCCACTATGCCTGAACATGAAAGGGTCATCTGTTCTGCCAGGGTACTTTGCTACAAGATCTGTGATGATATGTTTTGCATCACACATCACTTGTATATTTAGTGAATGGGTGTTTTTTTCTATTTCTGAATATAAACTCCTTGTAAGAGGGAGAACATATGGGAACATGGGTGCCATCAATACAACCAATTACATGGGGAAATTGGGTAATGCTGTAAAAATTCAATTTTGCTACCTGCAACTTCTGTGTTGTGCTGGGGAAAGTAAAATGGTGACGTATTCTCTCTTCCATCGCATCTAGGAAATTATTGAAAAACCTAGAAAGGGCACTCTGTGATACCCCACCTGCGGTTGCAATTACACCTTGGTAACTCCCAAAGGCTAAAAGATGAAGTCAGCATAGTACCTGCACATGGGTGGGTGTGGCATTGCTTCTGAAAATGTTTCTCTCAAGCTGAGGCCTTATTTCTGCAAATTGGTCAAAAATAACTGCACTACTCAGCCTGTACTTATCAAAAATGCCCTCCTCTGTTTGTTGGAAGAGTGCCAGGCTCACTCTGAAAATCTGTTCCTGTCTCCTCCTTTTTCTCTGCAGGATAATGAGAATCTGCATCCCCCTCGCAATCACGTACAGCACTGCCATTGTGGAACACCCTGAAGCATTTTGGGCCTTTTTTATATAGGTTGCACCTGGTTACCACCTGATAAGAGTTAGTGGTAATTTGCATGTGCTAAATCTAAATTTTGCCACTATTCGGTATTTGCAAATGGTTGATATATACTATTTGCGATTCAGTATTTGGGAATCAGTACAGCGACTCGCAAACTCAGGTTGCTAAAATACCAATTTGGTAACTTGTCCGTTCTGAAAAATAGCACAACGAATGCTTTTGATACATTGGAAAACACCATATTTGTAGTTGGTAATCAGTTTGTGACTGGTTACCGATTGGGTAACGCTTTGTACATCTAGCCCCAGATGCCTTAAATCCCTTTCGGAATACAACATAAAAAAACAATAAACCAAACTGCATTTAAAGGCCCCCCACCCCTTTCCTGTGCTCTGCTCATGACATATTCCAGAGGATACCAAACAATACAATTAAACCTCAGCCTCAGCAGGTCAACCCCCAGCTTGTTTCCAGCTCCGGTGGTCAGTATCCAAACTCTTGATTGTTTCACCATTCTCCCACCATAGTTTGGGAGCACAATGTTTAGGTGGTCCCCTCATCCTAACTCCCCAAACCAGCAGGTCATCTGTCAGTTTATCATCACGCCTCACTGTTTTCATATGTGCCTCTTCCGCTCTGGCACATTCCGTCAGATCCCTCAGCCATTCAGCCATCAGGGGGAGTTTTGGGCTTAGCCATCTAATGGCTATACGTCGTTTGGCCAGAGTCCGTCCAAGAAGTGCAAATTTTCTACTAAGATTCCTGCTTTTTCTTTCAGGCACTAACCCCAAAAGGCATTGTTTCAGTTCCCTACGTATCGTCCACCCCTTGGCCTTATGAAGGTGTCCCAGACCCTCGTCCAAATAATGTACAATCTGAGGACAACTCCACACAACATGAAAGAAGTCTGCAGGTGTGTATCCACAGCGTGTGCACCCAGTGTTCCTAGAGGGGCATATTGCTTGCAGATGCTGGGGCGAGAGGTATGCAATATGTATTATGTTGTATTGTATGAGTTTAAACCGTGCGTTGGCAGGCACCCCCTATGTATTCTAGTCCACTCTTCAGCCATTATCGCTAACTCATTAACCTGTTGCCATGTCCCCTCAACCTTAAGGAGAGACCTGGGCCTATCCGTACAAAGGGCGCAGTATACATGAGCAATAAGCCTCCGCCCGCCCATCAATATCAGCAGTGCAACGAATGTCTGAGTAGGCTTAGGGACCTCTGTAAACCTGTGCAATATTTCCCTCACTGTGGCCTCCAATTTGGCATACAGGAGAAACTGACCCCTTCCCAAACCAAATGTCTGTTGCCTCCTGTACAGTGATAAACTGGCCTGATGGATATGATTATAAATCATTTAAGGTGATACAGCACCCTCCTGTCAGCAAGCTATGGCCATGGTCCGATCTATTGGCTCAAAAGGCCGGACTTTCCACACCTCCAGCTCTAGCGCATAGAGCGCCCTGTGTAGCACTACCCACACCGTCCACTCCTAGACCTTGCATAGCAGTCTCAGTACGTGTGGCATTGTCCCAGGTGTTCTATTGCCACACAGCAGTAGGGACCCCAGGTCACCTCACCCAATAGTACTGGCCAATAGAGGTTTTTCCCAATTAGGCTCATCGTTGAACCAGTGTACTGTGTGCCTTAGGTGCAATGCAAGGTAATACAATTCAAGGTCATGTACTTCTGTCCCTCCTTTATCCCACTCCGATCTCAGTGTGACAAGCCGAACCCTGCACCACTTCCCTGCCCACAAAGGTCCGCCAGGAGCCTGTCCAGCTCCCGGAAGACACTCCGGGAAATCTTGTACATGGTTACCTGTAATACATATAGGCACCGGGCAGCACAATCATTTTGATTAGGGCAGTCTTTGCCATCAGGGAGAACTTGAATGCATTCCAAAATTTTATAGATGGTCTAAGATTAGCAATCACGTGGCCCATATTTAAAGTATGGCATTGCTGTGCCCTACATGCAAGCCGAGCTAATGAACACTGTCAGTGTTCCAAGGTAGTCCCAACTCAGGCAGCCAGGCGGCCTCCACTGCCTTCAGCTGACCCAATGGGAACAGTTCAGATTTCAACTGATTTACACAAAGGCCCAATAGCTCTCCATATTCCCTAATCACATTCAACAGGATCGAGCCAAAATGGCTTACGACGCAAATATACCATGGCATCATCCGCATACAGAGATAAGACATGGGTTGTCTGTCCCTCCTGTATTCCAGAGCCATTCAACACCTGTTGCAACCTGCATGCAGCCAGCTCCATCACCAGGGCAAACAGCAAAGTGAACAGGGGGCATCCCTGTCTGTTTCCCCGCTATAGTCGGATCACCTCCAACACTAAGCATCCCGTATGTGCCCGGTCCAGCGGTTGCACATAGAGCAGTTATACCCATGCAACATATTTGGGATCCAGCCCCAGTCTGTCAAATACCTGCCACATATACTCCCAACTGACTGATTCAAATGCTTTTTCTACATCTAGGAAGCCCAGGGGATATTGGTCCTAATCCAGGCAGGGCACATGGAAAACGTGCGCCAGCCTCTGTAGTTTGGAAAGAGTGTTTCTGCGGGGGATAAATTCTGATTGGTCTGGGTGGACCAGTTTCAGAAGGTGGGGGTTCTAAGCATGTGTTGTCCTATTTAGAAGCCATTCCTTTTGATCCTAACTGTCAACTGATGGCCACGTATGATGTTGAGTCACTATACACTAACATTCCGCAGGACGACACACTTAATACGATAAGTGACCTCCTAGATATCAATCCACGCGATGACCAGACCCCTAATGATTATGTTATGCGCTGTGCGACTCTAGCACTTAAAGAAAATTTCTTTAGTTTTGAAGGGGAATTGTTCTGGCAAACCACTGGAACTTCCATGGGGAGTACATGTGCGCCCAGTATGGCTAATATCTATATGCATGGGTTTGAAACTAAGTACATCTACCCCATGGTCAATCCGTTCCAGCAGAATCTCAAACTGTGGAAGCGATATATAGATGATATCCTGGTCATCTGGGAAGGTGACCAGGATTCTCTAGGGGCCTTTTCTGAGTGGCTTAATTCATGTGACGTGAATCTTAGGTTCACGGGGGAGGCCAGCAATTCATCAATCGCATTTCTGGATTTGAGATTATATCCTAAAGGAGGGAGGATAAATACGGAATTGTATCAGAAGCCAATGGCTAGGAACTCCCTATTAAGCTATCATAGCTTTCATCCCCGGGCCTTATTGACAAATCTACCGGTGGGACAGTTTCTTAGGTTGAGAAGAAATTGTACGGAGTTAGCAAACTATCATAAACATGCCAATAAATTGAGTGAAGAACTGAGGGTGAGACATTATCCAGAATGTTTAATCAAAAGAGCATCTAAAAGAGCGCGTAACAACAATAGGGAGGCACTCCTTGAAACATACACTAAAGCCAAGACAGACAGAATGGTTTGTGTGACGACCTTCAGTAACCTTACAGAAAATGTGAAAAGGGCCATTAATAAGAATTGGCATATACTAAACACTGGGGACTTGACACTCGATCGTCCCCTTTTTGCATTGAAACGCAGTAGCAATTTACAAGATTTGATGGTACACACGAGACCCAGAAATACAACTAGTCAGAATAAACAACCAACTTTGTGGGGGGTGGCCCCAGTGACTGGTCATTTTCCTTGTGGGTCCTGTTCAGTGTGCCCCTTTACACGACATATGACTGAAGTAAATATACTGCCAGGTACACCTTGGAAGTTGAATCGTCATACCAATTGTAATACCAGCGGAGTGGTATATATGATAACATGTCCCTGTTCACTCATCTACATTGGGATGACAACACGAAAGGTCCGACAGAGGATTGTTGAACATCGGAGTACCTTCCGGTGTAAAAAGTCTAATACACGCATGACCAAACATTATTTGGAGATGGCACACACAGAGGACGACTTGCAATGGGTTATCATTGATAAACCTAAGTATGACATCAACATGGGTCCCCTAGATAATGTTCTCTTTCGGCGTGAGCAACGTTGGGTGTTCCGCACGAAGAGCCATATAAGGGGTTTAAATGAGGACATTCCTTGGTGCTCAGTGTAGTCTGTCCATTCATTTTCTGCTTTGGATTGGTGGTATGTCAATAGATGTCGATGACTAATTTGATCGTTTTTTTGTGGTTTTGTATGAAGGAGTGGTTAGCATTAATACAGTGCATTTTCAAAATAAGGGGATATGTGGGCCACCCTAGTATGTAGTCTGCTCTTTTTCTTCCCCTTCTTTCCACTGCTTTTCAACATTCCGATCTGAAAAGATCACATTTGCTTAATTGCTTTATGATATGTGTGCGGTCTATGTTATAGCGAGCCCCCTTTTTAGAGTGGAGACCGTTTGGTAGCATACACTGCTTTCTTACATGTTGATCTGAAAAGATCACATTTGTTAAATTGCTTTGAAATATGCGTGCGGTTCATATTACAGCGTGCCCTTTTTGAGTGGAGACCGGTTGGTAATATACAATATCTGTATGCCACTGTACACGCACGCATGTTGCTGTTTATTGATATGCATAAGCAATATGTGCAAACAGGTTTTACATGGACATCGGGACTAGTGCACACTACAATTCCCATGAGCCACCTGACCCGGAAGTTTGTATGGTTACTTCCGGGGTAGGATACTCCCATATTGATGCTTTCCGCCTATAAACACAGCGCGGTAAAACGCTCTTTCCCCTTGATTTCTGCCGCATTTTGAGGACACAGAGGAACTAGAGGTAAAGGATAGCTTACGCACTATTGAAGATTGCTCAACGTACTTTTGGCTATTGACAACTTTGTGGTTGAGAGGATTGAGTGTGTGTGTATTTAGTACTCGAGTTTTGTCACCCTCGGAGACATATGCTTGTTTGCATATTTTGCGACTTGAACTCGGGGCATTTTTGTTCCCGGTGTTACTACTGCTTGTGAAACATAAAAAATGTGGATATTTGTGTGGAGTGTTCCTGTAACGGACACTCGAGGTTTGCCACTCTTGGAGAATATATATCTTCATGTAACGGTAGTAATTTTGAACTCGGGGTCAAGATTGTGCCCCAGAAAACTACTGGTTTCATACAAAAGATAATTACTTTGCATGGCATTGAGGACATATGGTGTTTCACGATAACCTGGGTGCGGTAGTATTACCTATTACACAATTTAAAGTATAACATATCCCTGTTTGATATGTATAACAGCTAAGAGGCAGAAAACAGTTTTGTATAATGTGCTGTCGAAACGAGACTATTAGTTTTAACATATTACATCCCTGTTTCTTATGTATAACAGCGAAGAGACAGACAGCATTTTTGCATGATGTATTGTCGAAATTAAAGTGTAAATTCCAGTTTTTTACTCCCTCAGAAATCTGTGATCTAAGGTAGAAACTCCCATAAGGTGGAGGTAAAATTATATTACCGCCAAGGTGAGTCTATGTATTTTTATTTAAAAGTGCTTATACGCTCTTGATCACGTGTGTGGTTTTATCACGTGTGTGGTGTTAAGGGTGTTACATTGGTATATTTTATTGATGTAACTGACAAGATTGTTTATCTTTTTTAGACATTGGACCGGACTGCAGCTGGTACCATGTCAGAATAACCATGACAATTAAGTATGGTGTTTATACATTTTATTTTTATCTAAGTTCAGCAGAGTGACATTGCTTTAGGTCCTGATGAATGCCGCGAACCTTGTTGGTCATTTGGCAGAAACATGTTGACCTTTGATGAATAGGACATTCAGTCCTATATATCACTGACCTTTTTAACCCTAGTCTATGGGGACATGGAATAAATTGAGTTGAGTCACCCATGAGCTAGTTTTAACACACTATTAGTTTTTCTTTTGCACTCTGCCCCTCACCCCAATCGCTTACATTGGGAATATCAGTAAACACCTCACGCTCCTCTCCAGAGGGAGAGCTGTAGCCCATACTGTGTACCTTGCGGTCGCAGTGTGTAAGAGGGGACCAATGATGAAGCATGTCACCCTTGGGTGAGTGAGGGTTCTCGTCTTTAAGATAATGATTTCCCTTTTCCCCGTACACATAATCTGTAGTTTTTGTTGTAATAACTAGCGTCCCATTATTTTGTGTGAGTTACATATTCTGGAGTGGTGATGTGGATGCTTATATTCACTCCTCTTTTTATAACCCCTTAGTGAGAAACATATTAAGTACAGCAAGTGCTGTGGGTTTTCAATTGATTGATTTTTTATGATTGGGTTGCATTACTGTCTCCTTTCAGTTGCATATCCCAGCGATTTTACTTGAAGTTATATAGGGAGCACTATTACTTGAATGAGACTCACTGAGTTGGCCTTTTGACATGACGGAGTACACAGGACTGGCTTTTGATGAGGATACAGTACAGGCAATATTGGATACACCTAGCATTCTCGATACACATATTTCACAGACACTTTCTAACTCAGAAGACTGGACAAAGCTTAGTAATATCAAAAAACAACATGTGCGTACCATCTTGCATGCTGCCATTTTAACCGAATATCTTAGAAGTAATATAGCTCCACCAGGCCTTATAGTATCAAATGCCCCTAGACTTTTTTTGGACAATAAAATTTTTGTGACAAACTGGTCTAAGATAGCCTGGCGCTGTACCAGGGATTGGTTGGTTCTTATAATCACTACAGCCAAAGAAACAGCAGATCTATTACTGGTGGAAATCCAGTCTCTAGAGACACAGCTGAAGACTGGAATACAAATTACTACCTATAAAAAGAAACTAGAAGAAATATCTAAGAACCTCAATGAGGTCAAAGATGACCTGGTAAAATATAAAATTGGCAAATTAAAGAAAGATCTAGATAGATTTGCCTTGGAAAAGGTATATCCATACACTGCTGATGGATATCAGACAAATCTAAACAAGAAGACTAATAAGAAAGGCAACCGGGGTTGGCGCAGAGATACGGACGAGTGGACCTCCAACTCGGATGAGTGGAGTGAGTCCAGTAATTCTGATACAGAACACCCTACCCACCGTCAATTGAGAAGAGGTAGAGGTAGAGGGAGAGGGACACATCCTCCCTATAATCAACAAGTGCCGTGGTGGCCCCCACAACCATGGGCTTTTCCACCGCCCCCTTTCAATCCCTGTCCAACTTATGGGGTACCATCTTACCAACCTTTTTTTGGACAGGACGGAGGACGAAGAGGACGAAGGAGAGGCTACAGAGGCCAAACGATAGAGACCCCTCGTGTGAATTGGGACCCCACCTTGGAGCAGAGGGTCACAAGGAGCATGACAGCGTCCACAAGCGACCTGACAATTTGATAGTGAATTTGAGTACTAAAGTCCTAACAGAACTGGAGGAATGTGTTCTGTCAAAAGGATTAGGCTTTGTACCTACTAAATATGGAGATGATTTTATGGTACACAAGGAACTTGCAGAATTCTTTCGCAAAGTCCGTCTCAGTTTCTTTTTTAGAAACATTGACAATGAGCCATCCCCCGCGAATGCCAATACAGGACTTAGGAATAAATCCACTTTTGTGCCTTCATCACAACAAGTTCCATCTGAAGTCTTGACGTTTGAGAAGGCGGTCCTTAAAGACTTTGAGTCTAATCTTGGCCAGACCAGAAGAGTATTCTGTAATCTTTCTAATGCAGAAAGACGCTGTGTATCTACATTAGGCAATGATTTACTTATTACCATTAAACCAGCAGATAAAGGTGGTGCCACAGTGATCCTTGACACTGTGGTGTACCGAGAGGAGTGTCTGAGACAACTTAACAACGTGAGTTTTTACACACGTATTACACAAAATCCCACTATACATCTACAACAACAGATTAAATCATTAGTGGAAGAGGGGAGAGAGGCAGGTTGGATAACTAAGCATGAGGCTGATTTTCTGATACAAAAACATCCGAAGATTCCAGCTTTTTACATCCTGCCTAAGATACACAAGGTACAACGACCTCCCCGGGAAGGCCGATTGTATCAGGAATTGGCTCTGTGTTAGAACCTTTGTCTAAGTTTGTGGATCACTTTCTCCGACCGATTGTAGCACAGATGCCATCATATTTACAGGATACTAAGCATGTGTTGTCCTATTTAGAAGCCATTCCTTTTGATCCTAACTGTCAACTGATGGCCACGTATGATGTTGAGTCACTATACACTAACATTCCGCAGGACGACACACTTAATACGATAAGTGACCTCCTAGATATCAATCCACGCGATGACCAGACCCCTAATGATTATGTTATGCGCTGTGCGACTCTAGCACTTAAAGAAAATTTCTTTAGTTTTGAAGGGGAATTGTTCTGGCAAACCACTGGAACTTCCATGGGGAGTACATGTGCGCCCAGTATGGCTAATATCTATATGCATGGGTTTGAAACTAAGTACATCTACCCCATGGTCAATCCGTTCCAGCAGAATCTCAAACTGTGGAAGCGATATATAGATGATATCCTGGTCATCTGGGAAGGTGACCAGGATTCTCTAGGGGCCTTTTCTGAGTGGCTTAATTCATGTGACGTGAATCTTAGGTTCACGGGGGAGGCCAGCAATTCATCAATCGCATTTCTGGATTTGAGATTATATCCTAAAGGAGGGAGGATAAATACGGAATTGTATCAGAAGCCAATGGCTAGGAACTCCCTATTAAGCTATCATAGCTTTCATCCCCGGGCCTTATTGACAAATCTACCGGTGGGACAGTTTCTTAGGTTGAGAAGAAATTGTACGGAGTTAGCAAACTATCATAAACATGCCAATAAATTGAGTGAAGAACTGAGAGTGAGACATTATCCAGAATGTTTAATCAAAAGAGCATCTAAAAGAGCGCGTAACAACAATAGGGAGGCACTCCTTGAAACATACACTAAAGCCAAGACAGACAGAATGGTTTGTGTGACGGCCTTCAGTAACCTTACAGAAAATGTGAAAAGGGCCATTAATAAGAATTGGCATATACTAAACACTGGGGACTTGACACTCGATCGTCCCCTTTTTGCATTGAAACGCAGTAGCAATTTACAAGATTTGATGGTACACACGAGACCCAGAAATACAACTAGTCAGAATAAACAACCAACTTTGTGGGGGGGCCCCAGTGACTGGTCATTTTCCTTGTGGGTCCTGTTCAGTGTGCCCCTTTACACGACATATGACTGAAGTAAATATACTGCCAGGTACACCTTGGAAGTTGAATCGTCATACCAATTGTAATACCAGCGGAGTGGTATATATGATAACATGTCCCTGTTCACTCATCTACATTGGGATGACAACACGAAAGGTCCGACAGAGGATTGTTGAACATCGGAGTACCTTCCGGTGTAAAAAGTCTAATACACGCATGACCAAACATTATTTGGAGATGGCACACACAGAGGACGACTTGCAATGGGTTATCATTGATAAACCTAAGTATGACATCAACATGGGTCCCCTAGATAATGTTCTCTTTCGGCGTGAGCAACGTTGGGTGTTCCGCACGAAGAGCCATATAAGGGGTTTAAATGAGGACATTCCTTGGTGCTCAGTGTAGTCTGTCCATTCATTTTCTGCTTTGGATTGGTGGTATGTCAATAGATGTCGATGACTAATTTGATCGTTTTTTTGAGGTTTTGTATGAAGGAGTGGTTAGCATTAATACAGTGCATTTTCAAAATAAGGGGATATGTGGGCCACCCTAGTATGTAGTCTGCTCTTTTTCTTCCCCTTCTTTCCACTGCTTTTCAACATTCCGATCTGAAAAGATCACATTTGCTTAATTGCTTTATGATATGTGTGCGGTCTATGTTATAGCGAGCCCCCCCTTTTTAGAGTGGAGACCGTTTGGTAGCATACACTGCTTTCTTACATGTTGATCTGAAAAGATCACATTTGTTAAATTGCTTTGAAATATGCGTGCGGTTCATATTACAGCGTGCCCTTTTTGAGTGGAGACCGGTTGGTAATATACAATATCTGTATGCCACTGTACTCGCACGCATGTTGCTGTTTATTGATATGCATAAGCAATATGTGCAAACAGGTTTTACATGGACATCGGGACTAGTGCACACTACAATTCCCATGAGCCACCTGACCCGGAAGTTTGTATGGTTACTTCCGGGGTAGGATACTCCCATATTGATGCTTTCCGCCTATAAACACAGCGCGGTAAAACGCTCTTTCCCCTTGATTTCTGCCGCATTTTGAGGACACAGAGGAACTAGAGGTAAAGGATAGCTTACGCACTATTGAAGATTGCTCAACGTACTTTTGGCTATTGACAACTTTGTGGTTGAGAGGATTGAGTGTGTGTGTATTTAGTACTCGAGTTTTGTCACCCTCGGGAGACATATGCTTGTTTGCATATTTTGCGACTTGAACTCGGGGCATTTTTGTTCCCGGTGTTACTACTGCTTGTGAAACATAAAAAATGTGGATATTTGTGTGGAGTGTTCCTGTAACGGACACTCGAGGTTTGCCACTCTTGGAGAATATATATCTTCATGTAACGGTAGTAATTTTGAACTCGGGGTCAAGATTGTGCCCCAGAAAACTACTGGTTTCATACAAAAGATAATTACTTTGCATGGCATTGAGGACATATGGTGTTTCACGATAACCTGGGTGCGGTAGTATTACCTATTACACAATTTAAAGTATAACATATCCCTGTTTGATATGTATAACAGCTAAGAGGCAGAAAACAGTTTTGTATAATGTGCTGTCGAAACGAGACTATTAGTTTTAACATATTACATCCCTGTTTCTTATGTATAACAGCGAAGAGACAGACAGCATTTTTGCATGATGTATTGTCGAAATTAAAGTGTAAATTCCAGTTTTTTACTCCCTCAGAAATCTGTGATCTAAGGTAGAAACTCCCATAAGGTGGAGGTAAAATTATATTACCGCCAAGGTGAGTCTATGTATTTTTATTTAAAAGTGCTTATACGCTCTTGATCACGTGTGTGGTTTTATCACGTGTGTGGTGTTAAGGGTGTTACATTGGTATATTTTATTGATGTAACTGACAAGATTGTTTATCTTTTTTAGACATTGGACCGGACTGCAGCTGGTACCATGTCAGAATAACCATGACAATTAAGTATGGTGTTTATACATTTTATTTTTATCTAAGTTCAGCAGAGTGACATTGCTTTAGGTCCTGATGAATGCCGCGAACCTTGTTGGTCATTTGGCAGAAACATGTTGACCTTTGATGAATAGGACATTCAGTCCTATATATCACTGACCTTTTTAACCCTAGTCTATGGGGACATGGAATAAATTGAGTTGAGTCACCCATGAGCTAGTTTTAACACACTATTAGTTTTTCTTTTGCACTCTGCCCCTCACCCCAATCGCTTACATTGGGAATATCAGTAAACACCTCACGCTCCTCTCCAGAGGGAGAGCTGTAGCCCATACTGTGTACCTTGCGGTCGCAGTGTGTAAGAGGGGACCCAATGATGAAGCATGTCACCCTTGGGTGAGTGAGGGTTCTCGTCTTTAAGATAATGATTTCCCTTTTCCCCGTACACATAATCTGTAGTTTTTGTTGTAATAACTAGCGTCCCATTATTTTGTGTGAGTTACGGTACAGATGTTTTGCCAGTGTCACGAGTATCTTTTGATCCACATTTAATAAGGACAGAGAGTTGCCGCATCCAGTGGGTCCTTCCCAGGCTTGGGTATTAGCACTACTAACGCTTCACACATAGATGCAGGGAGCACTTCCCTCTACTCAGCCTCCTGGTACAATAGAAGTAACTTGTAGGCCATAGTCTCTGGAAGCGCCCTATAGAGCTCAACAGACAGACCATCCCCACCTGGGCCTTAGCTGTCTTGAGCGAGTCTATGGCCTGTAATTTCTCCTGTTTGGTTAAAGGATCCTCTAGCTCTGCTCGATCAAGTTCCTCTAGTCCTGTCAGCGACAGAGAGTCAATGTAAGCTGTCACCTCCTGAACCGGGGTAATATCAGGTGACATGCACACCCCACGGAGGTGGTCCGGCAGGGTCTCGTTAATGGCTTGCTGCATACGAACCTCTTGTCCCATCGGATCCCTAATCAGCAGTATAGGGTCCATATGGCGTTCCTGCTTTAGCATCCTGGACAATAAGCTGCCTGCCCTATCCCTTCCTTATGTAGTCGCCTTCTATAGGAAAGTCATAAATGTTTTTCCAGGTGCTCCCACAAGGAGTGAACTTATTTTTTTTCTTCTCCCATGCCGGACGTACCATCTAATCCTGCAGCAGTGCCCTCTTAAGGGTTGCCAACTTTCCTTCCTGCAGCGTCAGGTCCCTCTCTAGTGTGTGTTGGATACCTGTAGTGGTTGCCATGCCCACTCCCCTGAGCACCACCTTTATGGCATCCTATTGTGTCGTTCTGCGCTGGGTACTCGTCCAGTTAAGGGTAAAATAATCAGGGCACCTGCAATCATTCCCCTATAGACTGGGTCAGTGAGGGACTCCGCCTACATCCTCCACAATGGGACCTGTGGAACTCATTTAGCAAAGAGTAAACCAAAGGTAGGGGCGAGTGGTCTGAGATGTATCTGGCCAAGTATGTTGTATCCGTCACCCTCTGTATGGATTCCATCTGTGCGAAGAAATAGTTCAGCCTACTATATGTTTTCACGGCAGGAGTGCAGCAGGAGTATGTGCATGTCTGTGGATGCTGAGCTCTTCAAGTGTCCGCCAACCCCACGCCCTGCATCATTTGTTTCAGGGCTTCTGTCATATTAGTTTTGGTACCTTATTGTGTGAGGAACTGGTCCACGTCTCCATCCAAAACACAGGCTACAACCATCTCTGCCAGTGTCGCCACCAAAACGTGCCCAAAAAAGCCACATGATCTACATTGGGAGCATACAAACTGACCAGGCAGAGGCCATGGGCATCTAGCGTACCATGCAGGATGACATACCATCTGTCTGGGTCCACACGCACCCCCAGTTTTTGAAACTGGTGCACCTGTGGCCACTGATATAAGGGTCCCACATGCAAAGCCAGTATACGAGGTTGCATAGATCTGACCTCTCCACCTCCGGCAAAGCATGGCTATACAGTCGCCCCACAGGTGAGTTTCCTGTAGGAACCCTATCGAAATCCGATAGTGTTAGAGGTATGCAAACATTTTATGGCATTTCTTGCATCTATTCAGCCCCCTAACGTTCCACGTCAGCCAGTCAGTCACACAGCTTTATTCGATCTTTGTCAACAGACCATAAAAGCACAAAGATACATATAAAATTTCCAAGTCAATAAATATACATTGGTTAAAACAAGTATTAAACAAGTTTGCTGTGATCCAAATAAGACCTTTAAAATTATTTGTATAAAAGGAAAAACAATTCATAATTAAAGTTACAGAATACTACTTAAATGTCTGCCCACCTTTTTCCTCTTCCTAAAACAGGCCCATAAATATGAAGCGACACAGAAACATACAAATGGGTCCAGTAAGGCTTTTAGAAAATACATGGCGACCCGACATTGCCTAAATTTATGGTACCTCAGAATTGAAAGTATAAATATTTTCCTTTCCTCTGAATAATTTTTACAAAATAATAGGATATGCAGATCTGAGTGCACGGCATGGTTCTTACAAGGGCAGGGGGCGAGATCTGCTAATCTATATTTATTTTGAGGGTATCCCAAAAGTAACTGGATCATGTTCAATCTGAAGCGCAATAATATAAATCTGTGCTGCGCATTATTTATACGAGCTAGGTAATGAAAACCTTCTCCTGATATTTGTGGGACCAGGTCGTATGCAATGGAAGATTGATGGATCCGGGTTTTTTCCCTACGGGCGTATTCTGCTCTTTGCGAGTATAAATCTATTAACCATTTCGTCTTGACCGCTTTACAGGAATCAGGGTCCTGAAAGAGTTTTACCATCCCTAGAGCTTTCAATACAGTTTCTACATGATTTAGCCACCCAATCCTTTTGTAGTGATCTAAATTACAGCATTCTCTTATAATGGTCTGTGTCAGGTTGACCGTAGTTCTCTGCCATATTGATAGCCACAAGAGGACCGGGGCCATCCTTATGGTGTCACTCAAGAAAGGAAGCCCCAGTTCAAGATGTAAAATGTGATTTGGGGCCGATTGAGGTAAAGACACACTATTTTTTTAAAAGGAGTCTTCCATTTGCTGTAACGGGCCAGCGTTGACCATCCCCCAAACACCTGCTCCATATATTACGGCTGATTTTATTTTAGCTAGGTAAATATTTTTAGTTACATCCAATGTGCTACCACCCAACTTTTTGGTGAATCTCTTGACAGCATTGAGGCTCCTTTGCATACCGTGGCCTCTTGTTTTTACTAATTTGGACCACGAGTGATCCTTATCAAAGAGCACTCCTAGGTATGAAAAGGAGTCGACCACCTTGATTTTCTTGCCAGCCATCTGAAAGTGGGGATGTGTCTCACCTCTAGTCTCTCCGGCCACAATTATAAATGATTTCATTTCATTGACTTTTAAGTCAAGGGAAGCCATGAAGATGGAATAAGCTTTAATTAGTTTTTGTAGGGCCAGGCCCGTTCTTGCCATCAGTACCGCATCATCAGCGTATGCCAAGATCGGAAGGGGTGTTTGATCGAACTTGGGCACGTCCAATGAGAGGGCAGACAGGGAGGACTCGACTCCGTTCGTATAGATTGAAAAAGAAACGGGGCAAGCACACACCCCTGTCTTACTCCCTTTTCGATTTTAAAATGACGAGTGCACTCCCCCTTTCTACCGTACCTTACGCAGGCATTAGCGTTGGCATACAGCTGGCGGATGAACCCAATGATCGGCGGATCTATGCCCATATCCTCCATCATGGACCATAGTCTAGAATATGACACACAATCGAAGGCTGATGTTAAGTCCATGAAGGCCATGTATAGCTTCCCGTTTCTAGCCTTCGAGTATTTCCCTATGGTTAGGGAGAGGTTTAGGCACTGATCAACTGTCCCCATACCTCTACAGAACCCATATTGTGCCTTCATGATTATGTTGTGCGATTCTGCCCAATCCTCCAATCTGGCCAGTAGGACCCGCCCCATTAGTTTGGCGGTGGTATCAAGGAGAGATATAGGGCGGTAATTCTTCGGAGAGCCCCTATCCCCTTTTTTATAAATCGGGACTATTACGCTCTGGTTCCATGATGGCGGTGGACCTATTAACAGATTGCTGTTGAAAATATTTGCAAGTAGGGGGGCCCACATATCGTAATCATATTGGAAAAGGTCAATCGGTACGCCATCCGGCCCTGGCGCTTTACCGGGGGTACAGGATTCTTGTGCCTTTTGAACCTCAGATACAGTGAAAATTAGTCCTTCCTGAGGTGAATTATCTGGGGGGCATGCTAGTGTGGGTGAAGGAGATGACAGCCCAAAAATTCCTTCAAAATGTCTCACCCTTGCCTCTTCATCTACGTGGACATCTAATACGGGGTCACTAATGTCTTTAAAATAAGGGGCATTTACAATTTCCCAAAAAGCTTTGCTGCTGCCAGAGCTGGTTGCTTGCTCAAGGTCTTCCCACGCCTGTGCCTTTAGATCATTCTCTCTCACCCTCCTGGCTAATTTGTACTCATTTTGTAGTGAGCGGATCTTAAGGTAATCTCTGGGGAGAGTTTTTAAGGCATTTACGAGGGCTGTTTTTGCTTTGGTACAGGCTGAGTCAAACCACCCCTTTTTTGCTGTAGAGTTTGATGACTTCACTTGCGTGATTGTTATTTTTATTTTTGCCAAAAGGGCGATGAATCTGGTGACCAGGTCTGCAGGCAATACCTTTTCTCCCAAGCATTCTATAATATTCTTTACATGCGTAAGAATTTCGGGGACCAAATTTGATTTTATTACCACTGTCCATTTCAATTGATAGCCATTTTTCCTAGACAGGTTCACATCCTTAACAACCTGATTATGTTCTTTAGGTGTGGGTAGGATATTTAAATGGGTCAATAACATGGCATGATCACTATAGGGTGAAAACCGAATGCTCTTAAGGGCCACCTTCCAAAGTAGTTGACCGGACACTAAAACAAAATCAATAGTGGATTCCTGAGTACCCCTTCTAAAGGTTGTCCGTTGCCCTCTCTCATTCGACACGCCTAGCATAGACAGGTTCCACTGAAATAACAGGCTATTTAGAGCTTCTCCGTACCCGTTATGTGAAAAATGTGGGAGGAGATTACCATGAATATCTTCTACACCACAAACTCTGGTCCCAATAAGCTTACAAGGGTGGGTATTAAAGTCCCCCGCCCATATAAGGTTCATATTTCCCCCTTTTTTCCCTTTATGCAGGTTATCAATCTCCACCACTAAAGCATCCACCACAGCCCTCGAGTTCCTCCCAAATTCATTGTTATAAAAGTTAACAAGAGTGTAGATGATCTGTTTCCTGATGGCCAACTCTAGAATCTGGAAATGGATATGTGGGGGCCCTACTTGTCTGACTTGGAGTGGAGTAGTATTTGAAATTAAAGTAAGTAAACCCCCTTTGCCCTTCGGAAGCTGCGGGAACAGCTGGAGAGTGGAAGGTGCGAAACCCCATAAAAAAGGGAGGGTCTATTGCCCAGGTTTCCTGGAATAATACTATCTCCATGTCTTGCCACTCATTTAGCCAGTGTGGGTTCACTATTGGAGGCTAAGCCTGCCACATTCCATGATACCATGTTTGCTCTAGTACCCTCAGTTATGTTCGCAGCGGGTGATGGAATCTGCCCATGTCCCTGTGTACCTTGCGCTAAAGTTACAACTGCAGGGACCACCTCAGAAGGTAATATACTAGATGAAGGTAACCGTGGGCTGGATTCTACTGTGGCAGCGGTGGATGGCCTGATGGATAATTGAGGTGGTGACAGGGTTAGTCAATCACAATCCTCCAGATTCGACAGGGCAGCGAATCTATTGTGTAATCTAATCCCAGAGTTTGTAATGGGACCCCCTATCCGATCAATAAATGGATTTGTATTTCTGTCCGTGAGAACCCTCCCCATGGAAACATCCTGGCCAGTATAAAAGAATTCCAACGCTAAAGGTATTATCTGGGTGTTCCTTAAAGCGGGACTGTGAAGGTTAGCCAAAAGGGAAGCACTTACGTACGCATTATTAAAATTAATTACCACGCAGTCTCCGTCAAAAGTTTTTCTTTGTCCCCCCAACCAACCAACTCTCCTGGCCATAATTAATTCGTGGGCCAGCAGCCTCCTCCCCCGGTCGGTCACATCAACGTTATTCAATAACCAGTGCCGGCATTTGTCCATTAACTGTCCGGTAGATTCACTCTGGTTTTCACAGAGGGGGGGGGGGGGACGTTTGCCAAAGCCAGAACCAGTGGGGCAGCGGCGGGTGGGAGATGAAGAGTTTGTTGCCGTAAATGCTCTTGCGCTCCGTTTTTGTAAACTTGGCGTCTTGCCTTGTGTGCTAATCCTGTTGGTCCCTTCTGGGGTAATGGTGGGTGGGAGGTAGAATCTCCTTCATTCGAACCTGGAAGACATTGTGTAGCCCTAGTTAGATTGGAATTTGAGGGAGTGTTGACAAACTGCGTTGCATGACTAATGGGGCCTCCAGATGGTAGAGGTGGTGCTGATCATTGCGTCGTATTTGCCGCTAAGAGTGGGTCCCGTATTTCTCTTGATGGTACTTGGATTGTAGATGTTAACGGGTGGGGGTCATGCAAAGCAGGCGTTCTGGCAAGTAGGGTCCGATTCTGTGATTCTAACTCCGCCAAACGTAACTCTATTTGGGACAGTTTGACAAGAATGGGAGCCAATATCTCGTTCAGTTTTACTGTGATCTCCAACCCGATCTCTGACCCGCTGGGAACCGGTTGCAATACCTGAGGCAACAAAGTGTTTACTAGCTCCGGTGACGTTATCACTTTAGAGTTCGCGAAGTGGACCCTTATTTGGGCAGTTTTAAGTTTAGGAGCACAAATGTGTTTTATCTTTTTGGGTATTGCACCTTTAGTGGCCCCCCCCCCCTGCTCTGGTTCGTTTGGCAGGTGGCAGCGGTGAGGAGGAATTCAGTAGGGAGACATTCTGGAAGGAACAGTCTAAACCCCTTCCTGAGACGGACTCTGTAATCTGGTTTGAAAAAGAGAAGCCGCTTTTATCTAGTGACAGGGCTGTTGGAGTTACAGGTGCTGGCAACGTAGTGAGTGGTAAAGTAACAGACTCAGGAGCTGGGGCCGGGGACAGGCCTATTATTAATGAGGTAGGGTCCAGGGAAAGACGTCTTTCGGTCAGCTCTATCTCATGCGAAGGAACGCTTGCTGCTCTAACTAAGAAAGAGTCCAGCGTTGCTCCAACCCTCCCTCCAGACTTCTCTTTAAATCCCTTTCCTTTCGACATGTTAACAAACAGGAGAAGTAAGGGATAAACAGTACCTTGACCAAAACGCAGATGAAAGGGAATAGGCCCAGCCCAGCCTCCTCCGGGCGTGGACGGGCCCGCCCTTGGCCCGGGCGCGGCCAGGGCACGCCTGCGTGCGTCTTGCGCTGCGGGAGAGTTCTGTGGTTTAAGTAGGCGCCTCCGGGTGCGTGGTCAGCTCCACTGATGGCAAGGAGCCTGGGACGTGTAGTCCAGTCCCGCTCCTGCTCCCAAACAAATACCGGCGGCAGTGGTGGCGATGTCTTCACGAGCTTCCCGCGCTGCAGGAGAGTTCCATGGTTTAAGTAGGCGCCTCCGGGCACGTGGTCAGCTGCACTGATGGCAAGGAGCCTGGGACGTGTAGTCCAGTTCCGCTCCTGCTCCCAAACAAATACCGGCGGCAGTGGTGGCGATGTCTTCACAAGCTTCCCGCGCTGTGGGAGAGTTCCGTGGTTTAAGAAGGCGCTGTTATGTCCTGCGAGACACGTTCTAGTGTCTCGACAGGCATAGAGTTTACAGCCACTCCCCTATGGGAGTGGGCACACTTGCACCCCCACACGCATCCCTCCCAGGCGTCACGAGTGACGTGAGCCTGTCAATAAAAGGGCCCGGGTGCACGTGGCCAGTTCTAAGAACCATACACACGGTGTCTGTGTCCTTAATTACCAAGCATGTGGGCCTAGGGCCCACGACTTTACATTGGCGACGAGGGGGTCTGACCCCATGCCGTGCCGCCTAACATCTGAACTGTCGTGAAGAAAGGCAAGGTACATCCACAGGCTTGGCCGCTATCGTCTCCCCTGAGGAAGAGGTCGCATCGCCCCAGGAAGAGGGTGAATCTTATTCCAGCTTTTGAGGGAGAAACTGAGACCCTCCAGCACCTCTGCAAATACTGCGACCCGCCTGCGGAGAGACGGTGTGAGGTGGTGGGCAGCGCGATGAAGGGAACACAGTGATATCCGCTTAAGGTGAGACCGGGCCGTCACCAAAACTGTGGAGCGGCCCATACGTAGCTGAAGCCATGCGGGCAGGAGAGTCGTGAGGTAGTGCAGTGTGTCCTCAATGCGGACACTGCCGGCCCCTACCGTATGAGGTGACCCCGACAAAGTAATCACCTTCCCAACATACAGGCCACCCCGCATAACAAAGGAGTCTGCCGTGCTCCCGTGACTGCACCCGATGCACCAATACAAAAGAGTGCACGTACGGTACCCTCCCTGCAGCCCGAGTACCCGCAGCAGCAAAGGCCTCCTCCACCACCTTGTGAAGTTCTGTGAAGCCGGACGGCAAGGCAGACACCGCCCGCCCCATGGTAACTGCATAGTGCCATTATTGGCAACCTCTCCCACCCCCTGTCTGAGCATGCAAGAATGAATAAATACACAAGACAATTTGTAGTGGGAAAATATTGCTGCAGGTTTATTCCATACAGGAGTATGCAATATGTGGGTTATCTTACGGGCGATCCAAGGGCGGGGCAGCTGTGCCAACCTATGCTGCCCCCGCCCGCCTGGTGAGCCAGCACTGTGGGGCACCCCGTCAGTGCTACCTTTGATGATCCTCTTCCGGATCACGTGACACGTTGGTCTGTTCTACTCACGCCCTTTTCAGGGCGGAGCGTAGCAGGGCAAACCCCCGGTTGGTCAGGCCCCCAACCGCCCGAAGGACTAACAGGGCGCCGTCGCAGTTTTCCAGGAACCTGCCCTGAGGCTCCTGGTCTTTGGCTCTGGCACCCCTACTGTGCCGCGCAGAGGTACCCTTACTGTACCGGTCTGCCGCAGAGGTACCCTTACTGTACCAGTCTGCTTCCAGATCGCCCTGTAACTCCGCCTGCAACACAAAAGGAAAACATTAAAACATTCAGGATACCCTGTCCCCCAGCCAGGACGCCGGGTAAGAGGTGGGGCGGGAGACGGCGTGGCTGGCAAACAGAGACCGCGAGGAGGGGCAGGGGAGGCATATATGCCCTCCCCCCCCTGTCGCACCGGAAGGACGTCATGGAGGCGACCTAGCTAGAGGGCTCCACAGACCCCTCCAAAGACTAGAGCGGGTGGGTGGTGCCAAGATGGCACTAAAGGGCCGCCCTGCTGAGGTGGCCCCCTGCGGGGGCTGCGGACAGCCGCAATCTACCGCTGCTAGGTAGATGAAAGACCGAGTATGCCCCACAGACGCTTTGCCATCCAGGAGCGATCATAGCCTGCATGCAGAGGAGAGAGATGCACAGTGACCCTTCCGAACCTGGAAAGGCTGGACAACCGGCAGTGACGGAGCACGCCCCTCTCCGGTAACAAGCCAGGCTCACAAACCCATGAGATGTGTGCATGTAGCACAAGAATCGCCACACGGGGGAAGGACAGGGAGATAAGCCCAGTGCAAGTGAGCTGTTGCAACGAGGGTAGGGCTGTGCTTTTCTCCCCACCAAACCCAGACTATAATTTCACTCCACACACCCCCCCGCGGTGGCAGTGAGTGTCAGTACATCAAGGCAAGCCACCTCGCTCAGAAGCACAGACAGCCACCTACAGCCAGTCTACAGTACTACTACCTGCCGCTTGAGTGACCCTCTCCCCAACAACCTGGCCAAAGACGCTCTCTGGACCACCCTGGCACTGCAGGAGGACACGTCATGGAGGCACAGGTGAAAGTGAGTGGCAGAGCACTGAAGTATGTCTGTGAGAGTGGCAGAGTGGGGTCAATTATGACTTAATGGGAAAAATATTCTATACTGTTTAGGTCAACATATCGGGGATTTATGGGTCTTGCAAGCAGGGTCGGATTGGGAGATTGGGAATTTGGGCATTGGGCGATGGGCCAGTAGATGAGGCCTAGCTGTTAACCAGTGTGTTTTCCCCCTCAGTGCCTCTTCTGTAAACCCACCTGCCAGGAACACGTCATACACACTAGAGCTTCTGTAGCCTTAGAAAGCTGTGCATTTCACATCGCCTGGCAGCCCACTCTCGCGCACAGAACCACAATGGACCGTCCTAGTTGAGAACCCCATGTGAGGCCTTTGCCTCCTCCGAACTGATCTTGTGCTTGGGCCTGTGCATCCTCTAGAGATGCCTGGAGCGGCACTATGTAGGGGACGAGGTGGAATAAAGCAGTTCTGTTGCACCGGTGCCCTAGGTTCCTCTAACGTTAAATGGGTATCTAGCAGTCCCCACGGGCATCAATGCCTTTTTGCATCACACTGGCCTCTCAGGTTTCAAACAGCCCACAGAGGTGTAAAGGTTGAGCACAGAGGTTTATGTGGGACTGGTCCAGTTAAACACATCAAAGGTCCCTCCCTACCAACTATATTCACCCACTTCACGTTGGAAATAAAAACACTTTTTCAACTGTATGTGCGAGAACTCTAAAAGTTATGCAAGTCAGCAATGCAGTCACATTTACATTTTACTCATTTGACTTCATGTTGTGTGGTATGTCCAGTCCTGTTCACTAAGAGTATTTAATTTTTCTTAGATGTATTTTATAAATTTATTTTGTCATGCATCTTGGGTCTTGTGCATCTGAGTTGCTCCTAAGGGTGGGGGGTGGAGGGGGGTCAGACTGTGGAAGGGGTTCTTGACGGGGCAAAATTAAGTGCTCCTAAGTTGTGTGAAAGTAGTGTGAGTTTCACTCCTATAAAGATGTTCAGACAACACACTCATTCAATCTTTGGCCTCTATGCAGAGCAGAAAAAAGGTCACATTTGTGGCACTTGGAATTACAATTATAGCTGTGAGTGAATTAAATGCTTAGTCTGAACTGTATGTTCCTCTGATTATTTTAGTAGTAGAGGTGCCACAGGTCAAAGCTGGGGTACCTTATCAGATTTCTGTGGAGTGCCTTGGCACAGCTGAGTGTGATTGCCTGCACAGGAATAAGCAGGAGCTGCTGGAATTGGTTCAGTACTGGATTACAGGCAGAACTTTAGTGGGAATGCACTGGAACAAGAGTCAGCGGAACCAGACAATGAAAGCACCGGAAATGTGAAGAGGAAGGTCACGAACAAGACAGAAACTTTGCTTATTTACGAGATTTCAATAGCACCCATGCTCCAGTTGATGTTCAGGTGCTTTACAGCAAACCATACTTTGTCTCAACGGAGGGTTACACAACTGAGCCAGTGCAAATTGTTTTTCAAAAGCATCACTTTTGGCATACATTCGTTTTACACAATGTGTTACACAATGTGTGCAGTGCAGCGTGTTAACAGCTCACACTGAGTGGGGCAAGAAATGCACCACATAAATACTCTTTGACATGAGTTATGTCTGCTGCCTCGGGGTGCAGCATACAGTTCCATTGAGGTCCGGGTGCATCATCTATTTATGGAGTGGATGCAGTAAGTGCAGGTCTGCATTTGGGAAAAGTGCATTAGGCCAAGACCTGCCCTTAGAGAGAGTTCAGGAAACACACATAAGCTCTGGGGAATGTCCCAGAAGAAGGGTTCTGTCAGTCTGGAAGATGCAGGAAGGACACTCTTGTCACTTAGGGCAACGCAAAAAGCACAGCCATGTCAGGAGTGAAGGTTGCAGAAAGAAACAGGCCTACTTGGAGCCAGTGGGCGTAGAGGGAGCATGACGGTGGAGAAGGCACAGACCTGCTCCACCGAGGACTCCTAGGTGTGCATTGGTTCAAACAAGCAGGCATTTCTGCTTCAATGCTTCCCTTTTCAATTATTGCCCTGGAAAGCATTACCTAGAGTGGCATGCCCTACAAGTTTTAAAATGCTGAATTTACCATAAATGTTTCAGAAACTTAGCCCATTGACACATATCAAGCAAGGTTTCATGATAGGTCATGATCCGCAAACATGGGCTGCTTTTTAAGGGTGCCCGGGCCTATTTTTGGTCCCACTCGAACCCTGCTGGAAACCGGGTCAAAGGAAGTGGGTGGGTCCGGCAGTGTCTGTCACTGCAGGAGGCCCTAAGCCTGCTCAGGAATGTGTCGGGACACCGTGTACCTGATCCTCCCGCCCTCCCACTGCAGGGCAGCTGGAAGGTTTATAGAGGTCTTTCTGGCACACACCTCCTCAAACATGAACCAGGCATATTCGCAAAACTGTATTTTATAAGGATTAGCTGTGAGTTACTGCTTTTTAATAGGTTAGTGCTCTTCTATGTCTGGTGCTTTACACAAGTTTTAAGATCTTCTAACAGTTTCACATTGCTCAAATGGGTGTAATTTCTGATATTTATATGTTTCCCTCATCTACATTGCTTGATTTTGGTCGCGAGAAAGTGTCACTCATAGTCGTTGAATGTCACTCATAATTACATTGAAATTATGAAAATGTCACACATAAGCAATCTGAAACCTTGGCAGCTGTGCAAGTGGCCACCACTGCAAGAAAGCAAACACACAGGGCACCAGCAGATGGCACCCATGAGGACTTACTTCTAGCCCCACCACTGCCAGAGCAGAGACAATGTATGCCTGCACTCACGAAGCAGCATCAACTCTCCTCAAGCAGCAAAGATAAAGGCTTCTACAATATGTCCAGGACCAGCCCAAAGAGAAGGTTGCATTGTTCTTCCTGCCAGACCCAGGTACCTGCAGCGCCCCTAGTGGTGGCGAGCAGCACCGCATCCTGGCCGGAAGAGGAGTACAAAGTTTGGGAGGCAAGCCCCATCTGAAATCGTGGACAGCCAAGGTAGTGAAGTGAGGCTGCCATGTGCCCAAGTAACAAGCAGTAGAAGCAAGAGAGACCCCGCACTACTCTAGAGACTGCACTTTAGGCAGCCACCGCAAAAGACTGTTTGATGTGAGCGACACACCCCTTTTGGCTGCCTGTCATTTGAGGGGAGAGATTGTTAAACCCCTGCTGAGAAAGAACCAAGAAACCCAAAGCTGCCTCTGCTCAGAGAACTGCCTGGAGCCCACTTGGAGCCAAGGACTTAAAGCCCCAAGCCCACCAAAAGACGCAAGCAGAACGCGCATGGCGCACACCCCCCACCAGTGGCTGTTTGACGCCACCGCAAGCAAGGAAACTGCGTCACTCACCCCGAGTGGTGAACGGCCACCACTGCAAGAAAGAAGGGCAGACAGGCCATGCGCCAGAAGAGGGCGCCCAGAAGAAGGAACAAGAGCGCAGCCAAGGTGCGCAACGCATGCAATCAGAAGATTGTCAGCACGGGCAAACGCCCAGGAGAGAGAAACATCTCCACAGAGAAGAAGCGAGGCTTAAGGCAGCAAGAAGAGCCTCCACATCTCCACTGCACAAGTGAAGCCCCACAGTGGGCCGAAGACAGCAGTGTCATCCCTCACACTGCCTCAAGATGGAGTCGCCAGTGGCCACACGCAGGCAAGAGGAGAGTCGCACACTCCACGTGGCAAGCTGCCACCACAACATATGTTCCAAGGACACGCAACACGTGGCCGGATGCCACATTGCACCAGAAGCAAGGAGCATGTCACGCGAAGTGACTAAGCATGCCTGAACGGAGGCAGGATCAAGCGCCATGACTGCGCAGCCTCAAGGCGCAAGCACGACGCCCTCGAGCGATGAAGGTAATTGCCACTCTGGCACCGTGAAAATACCTGAAGAAGAAACACAGAACTCATGTGGCTGTACGCCACCTAGCACTCAGGAAGGAGAGGAGAGGAGAACAACTGGAAGTCTCACCCGCATGGTCCAGAGACCGTTAAAGTTGATAGGCCCAGTTGGCCTGATTGGAAGAAGGTGCATGCGTCTGCACCCGGAAGAAGAATCGAAAAGAAGAGTGACAATCGTGTCACCAAGAAGAGCTGGACGAACGCAGATGTGTCAAAGACAACGAGAGGAGAAGCACGAGGACTCGTAGCACCACAAGCCAAGAACACCTCCAAAGACACCAGACAGCCACCAAGGCAGACCGACGGCCCTGGCGACAGCACCAAGGGAGAACCACACGTAAGCCGCAGCAAGCGCAAACCGCGTTGCTCCCATCGCTTCACAGTGAGACCGTCCAGCCCCGAGTGTCGGCAGTTGGAGTCGAACGGCATCCCTGCCCCTGACCGCAAATGCCAGAGGTGCAAGAGAAGATTCAGAAGAGGCAGTTATGTGGCTACGACGTTCATCCAGAAACCTCCTCTCCTAGCTGATCATCACCACCTGTTGTCCAGGCCCAATGGCAGCTACGTCATCAGTGCCATGTGCATGACACCGCACTCAGCAAAATATGTGGAAGTGTGACCGGAGGGTCTGCACCAAGAATCGGACAACCAGCTGAGGTCAGAAGGGGAAGTCGTGAGTGGCAGGGCCGGACGATGAAGAAAACCCAAGCTACAACAGGAGTGAGTCCTGACACAGCGACAGCAAGGGAAGAGGGGGATAACCCGAAAAGGAACTGGCAACCGCACAGCGGGAGTCCGAGGGTAAGCCGCACAGCCTGCGCGAACCGAGTCTCAAGCCTCACGTTTCTCAGCGTGTTCATCACTCCTCCGTCATCAAAGTCCCCAACAGCCCAAGAAGTCCAAGGACATTAATGCAAGTGCCTCTCCAGAGAACATGGCGGTACCTGGCCACTCCCTGCCTCAGGTGATCGACTCCAGAATATACACCTGCAGCCATCAAGGCAAGTCATCACCCGCCATTGTCCAGATTCACCACACGGCTGGCAATGCTACCATGCCAGTCCTCATCAAGTGCGTCTACCGATAGCATCTTGAATACACATGGAGTGGAGTCCTACACTATTGCCAAGCTAGCCAACAAGAAGACTCAGAGGCTACCTGCTAACCTGGTCTGCACCTGAACTGCGGCAGCGAGAGCATGTCCTGACCAAGACCCATACACCCTTGAGGTTTGTGCGAGAGACTGGCTCCTGGCTCCTTGGCGGTTCGCAGCTGCCCCCAGCCGGCACATACGCAGCCCCAATCGCAGCCTACCAGCAGTCCCGTGGCAAGCCCGACGAAGGGCCTCCCCAGGCGGGAGAGCTGGAAGAGACATTGCCCCACCGACAGGTCACCGGACACAGCAAGACAGCCTAAGAGAGACTTCAGGCAATCCTGAAATAATCCAGTGAACTTTCACCATGAACTCCCACCATGATCTTGACGCACCCAGTAAATGAACTATTGTTACACACCACAAACCATCATCCAGGTCAGCGGACGGAAGTTACGTGGGACTAAAGGACATGCTTACACCGGCACGTTCCTAGTGCGCAGATGACATCTTCACGCAAGAGTTCGTGTCCTGAACTGATCAGGTTAAATGATGAATACCTGCTGAGAGTGTCCTGCCACAGTTGAATTCACCAGCCCTTATCCGCCGTCTTCCTGATGCCGGACCCGAGAAACTGATGGACCCTGTGGTGTATGTTTTGTTACTGTTCATCCCCACAGGTTGAACTATAGAGCTTTTGTTTATTAAAATTTTGGAGGAATGTTATGTCCTGCGAGACACGTTCTAGTGTCTCGACAGGCATAGAGTTTACAGCCACTCCCCTATGGGAGTGTGCACACTTGCACCCCCACACGCATCCCTCCCAGGCGTCACGAGTGACGTGAGCCTGTCAATAAAAGGGCCCGGGTGCACGTGCTCGTGGCCAGTTCTAAGAACCATACACACGGTGTCTGTGTCCTTAATTACCAAGCATGTGGGCCTAGGGCCCACGACTTTACAGGCGCCTCCGGGCGCGTGGTCAGCTGCACTGATGGCAAGGAGCCTGGGACGTGTAGACCAGTCCCGCTCCTGCTCCCAAACAAATACCGGCGGCAGGGGCGGCGATGCCTTCACGAGCTTCCCGCGCTGCGGGAGAGTTCCGTGGTTTAAGTAGGCGCCTCCGGGCGCGTGGTCAGCTGCACTGATGGCAAGGAGCCTGGGACGTGTAGTCCAGTCCCGCTCCTGCTCCCAAACAAATACCGGCGGCAGTAATGGTGATGTCTTCACGAACTTCCCGCGCTGCGGGAGAGTTCCGTGGTTTAAGTAGGCGCCTCCGGGCCCGTGATCAGCTGCACTGATGGCACGGAGCCTGGGACGTGTAGCCCAGTCCCGCGCCTGCTCCCAAACAAATACCGGCGGCAATGGTGGCGATGTCTTTACAAGCTTCCCCGTAAGGAGCTTGTAGTCACTTCCCAGACCTGGCATGACCCCGTGACCAAGTGCATGAGGCCCTCCCACTGGGCCGTTTCACCGATGGGCCGTTTCACCGATGGCCACAAAGCCCGAGATTCCCAAGCATCAAAAGCACTTTTCCCCAAAAGAACAATAACAGTAAAAACAATAGACAACAATTCCCCAACCACCCACCCCATCCCCCTACCCCAGGCAGACTGTGCAGAACTCCTTCCAGCTCACCTAACGGCCAGAAGGTTACTGGTCACTGCCACATGACACATCCCTCCCTCCCTCCCTCCCTCCCTCCTTCCTTCCCTCCTGTGTACAAATTAGAGCAGGTACTAAGTGTAGTACAGGCCGAGAAGCCTTGTCACCCCCGATCTCCGAGTCCTAGCAGGCACTCAGCAGACCACAAGAAGACGCCTCCCCCCACCACCGAGCAGTCCAATACATTCCCCTTGTCTGCAAACTGTATCGAGTGAGACACTCGGGAGCAGCCCCTAGACCATCATGTAGCAGCAAAGCACCAACACGAAACATGCATATAGAGTATTAACTTTACAGTTTGTGATCATATCACCATCAGCACCAGATCTCCGCAGTTCATCTCATCTTTCCGGGCGCTGGGATCATTTTGTGGGCGATCCGCGCTTGGGGGCCCTCTGCCCTGCAGTCTCCAGCCATGCTGCTAGTATCTAACTTAAAAAAACAAAGGAAACCCCCCGCTTTGGCTCCATGCCTGTTGTCCTACTATACATGCAGAGCCTTTCTGGCTTCCGTTCTGTTGCTCAGTGTGTCCGGCACCAGTCTAATCTGTGAAAAAGCACTCTGATGCAGTGGTCCCGGCACCTCTGACCTCAGGGTGCCATGCAGGCAAAGATGAATTTCATCCGCAGCTGGGGCCTCTCATTCCTCCACAGTCTCCAGCGGTGCCCTCCTGTTATGGGCAGAACACCGCACCATGCCCATCTAAGACTCACGTCTCCCTGCTACCCTTCTGCCCCAGAGTATTTAGCTACTCCATCATTTTGTGTGGGGATTCTCAAAAGTGAATACGACCATATAAATGTACTCGCAGTTTGACAGGGAACAGCAGGCTGTATTTCATGTTGTGCTCTGTCAATTTCCATTTCAAAACTATGAAGTTGTTGCATAAAGTCTGGACCCTGTGAATGTAGTCAGAGTAAATGAAACTTTGCTTAGCCTCGTATCTGGGGGGGCTGCGTGTGCGTACATGCTGAAGGATAGCGTTGTGGTAGTTAAAAAGACAAGCAATCAGAGCCCACGGGGAACTCCAGGCCAAGGCCTCCACACAAGTGCTCTATGAGCCCTCGCCACTATAAAGAAATTGGACAGTTGCAGAGATCTGAGGATTTTTGAAATCCAGTTCTCCAGAAAGAGTTCTGCCGAAGGGCCCGCCGTGCGCCCTGGGAAGCCCACCAGGCATAGATTATTTTGCTGCGACCGGCCTTCAGCTTCCTCCGTGTGCGTGGCATTACATTTTAATCCTTCCACCACAGCTCTCAGTGACTGGAATTCCTTTTTCAGAGCATCCACATCATCTCCCACCACTGTGGTCCCATCCGCTACTTTCCGTAGATCCAGGCGCAGATGATTAATCTCCATAGCCATTGAGTCCATTTTCCCCTCTAGCGCAACACAAGAGCCCTCTATCACCGCCAGGTGTTCCGCAGCAGTGGGCCCCTGAACCAGTGCTGCCGTGGATTGTTCACTGATTTGGTGTGCCGGCAGCGCCTTTGGCATTGTCACAGTGTATTGATCGATTTTGTTGGCTTGTGCCGGTTTTGTCCCTTTGTCCTTCCCCATTGTCAGCAACTCTCTGGGACTTTTCGCACTAGGCAGTATCACCTGTCTGCTGCCGCACCAGCAACTGGCGAATGCCCCCTACTGCCTCTGCACCAGATCTCGAGGCCCAGAGTAGTTTTATCACAAGGTGCGTTTATGGATGTATGTCTAGCACATAATCCGTTCAGCTTGTCCGGCTCACAGACTGTCAGCTTCCCCCCACCAGTTCCTACCGCGATGCCAGGGCCTCCACCAGCCACAGCCAGTCCATTCAAGCTCTGCGCTTCTCACTGCACCATCCGGCTCACTTCACTGTCCACGCCTTCTCCCTGGGCCTACTCAGGGAGATCAGACAATTGTAGACTACTGCAATCAGCCCAGGCCACTGTCCTCGCTCCAAGGGCCCGGTTCAGGCCCCTACCTATCTCAGCATCACTCGAGTCATCCAGAAGCCTACTTGCAACCTCAAGCTGCATTCAACTCCCTGTTCCCCCGCTGGCCGTAACCGCTATATCCTCATCTCAGGCCTCATAGGTGGGAGCGCTGAAACTCCTTGGGTGCCAGTAGTCCTCGCAATTCACCTGCACAGACCCAGAATCATTCATAGCGCGGTCCCCTGGTCACCAGTCTGCAAGGAGTCTGCATCTGTGACCACGTCGCAGCAATAACAGTACAGCCCAGCCCTGAATTCAATTGCCAGATGCCTCCGCATCCACACAGGCCAATTCCTTATCATTGGGGTGTCTCGGGGGGGGCCCTCCTCTCAGCTCCTGCATATTTTTCAGTGTTGTGGCCACTACACCGCACTGCTATCAACCCGCGGGCATAGGGCAGGCCATAGACATGGCCCCTCTCGCCCGCCGGCTCAGGTCCTCTTATCTCCGGGGCCAAGCCTCCGCCACTGTACCCGCATCTATGTCGGTAGCTCCGCACTGTGTGTCCGCCAGGCTCCCCACTTACTGCCAGGTTTTCAGGTCTCTTCGCCGCTGACGTGGCCTTACATCTCTGTCACACTGGGCACTCCACACTCCCAATGGTGTCCGGGCCCACTCAGGCCCGCCGCCTCACACCACACCACACTTCGCACAAAACACTTTTAGGGCCCCCACAAGACCGCCATCAGTAGAGGGTGCCGCCACTAGTATTTTAGTTTCTCTCAAGCATGATTTGGCCCAGGATTACAAAGGATACAGAGCTCATAGACAGGAGAGGTCAGGAAAGATGTCTAGTCAGGCATCTTGGCAGGCCTCGCCTCTCCTAGCACTGAGGGTTATTTATCCTGCTGCAAAGAACGCGTACCATGCATTTATCACAGACTTCACTGTATTTTATGATGATTATAGCAGTGAGTTACGGCTTTTATTATATATTTTTTTAACAAATGTTATTGAACATTTGCTCTTGTTGTCTTACATTCAAATGCAATCACTGTTGCAGTCAAGCATTCTTAAAGTTTGCTCGTTCCCATTATCCCTTCTGTTGACAGGTCTCATGGCTTAGCATCATTGCTTGTATAATTCTTGTCCCTGTTGATGCCCCCCACCTCCAATCAATCAATCAATCAGGGATTTGTAAGCACGCTACTCGCCCGCGAGGGTCTCAAGGTGCTGGGGGCGGGGGAGTAGTCCGTAGATCTGTCTAGCCGAAGAGCCAGGTCTTGAGGGTCTTCCTGAAGAAGTTCAGGGAGGGGGCTCGTCTGATGTCTGATGTAGCTCGTTCCAGGTCTTGGCAGCCATGTGGGAGAAGGATGTTCCGCCTGCTCTGGCTCTGTGGATGCGCGGGGTTTCGGCCAGTGCAAGGTTGGAAGATCGGAGGTTTCTTTTGGGTACGTGGAAGTTGATTCTGTCGTTAAGGTATTTGGGTCCGATGTTGTGTAGGCATTTGTACGCGTGAGTGAGGATTTTGAAGGTGACTCTTTTCTCCACGGGGAGCCAGTGGAGTCTTCGTAGGTGCTGGCTGATGTGGTCGTGTCGGGGGATGCCGAGGACGAGTCTGGCGGCGGTGTTCTGTATTGTCTGGAGTTTGCGGAGTAGGGACTTGTTGATGCCGGCGTAGAGAGCGTTTCCGTAGTCCAGTCTGCTGGTGATGAGTGCGTGGGTGACTGTCTTCTTTGACTCAGGTGGGATCCACTTGAAGGTCTTGCGGAGGATGCGGAGGGTGTTGAAGCAGCTGGAGGTGACGGCGTTGACCTGTCGATTCATGGTGAGTGAAGAGTCGAGTATGATGCCGAGGTCTGAGGGGGTAGGCGGGCTTCTGAGGGCGGTCGGCCACCAGGTGCTGTCCCATGCTGAGGGGTTGGTACCGAGGACGAGGACTTCTGTCTTCTCGGCGTTGAGCTTCAGGCAGCTGTTGGTCATCCAGATTGCGACGTCTTGCATTCCTTTCTGGAAGTTGAGTTTGGCGGTGGTGGGGTCTTTGGTGAGAGAGAGGATGAGTTGGGTGTCGTCAGCGTAGGATACAATGTTGAGGCCGTGTTGTCGGACGATGGCTGCGAGGGGGGCCATGTAGATGTTGAAGAGGGTCGGGCTCAGTGATGACCCCTGTGGGACTCCGCAGGTGATTATCGTGGGGTCGGAGAGGAAGGGTGGTAGTCTGATCCTTTGGCTTCTTCCGGTGAGGAATGATCGGATCCAGTCCAGGGCTGTTCCTTGTATGCCTGCGTCGTGTAGTCTGGTGGCTAGTGTGCGGTGGGAGACGGTGTCGAAGGCCGCTCATAGGTCAAGTAGGGTGAGGGCTGCGGAGTGGCCTTGGTCCAGGAGGGTGTGGATGTCATCTGTGGCGGCGAGTAGGGCGGTCTCTGTGCTGTTGTTGCTTCGGAATCCAGATTGGGATGGGTCGAGGACTGCGTTCTCTTCGATGAATCGTGTCAGTTCCCTGTTGACTGTTTTCTCTGCGACTTTGGCTGTGAAAGGGAGGAGCGAGATGGGCCGATAGTTCTTGAGGTCGGTGGGGTCAGCTGTGGGCTTCTTGAGAAGGGGTCTGACTTCTGCGCACTTCCAGTCGTCTGGGAAGGTGCCTGTCTTCAAGGTGGTGTTGATGGTGCTATGGAGTTCAGGTGCAATGGCGGCTGTGGCTCTGTGGTAGATGTGAGGGGGGCAGGGGTCCCTACAATCCTCCTATTTACATCAGTGATCCTCAATAGGATGTGAGTTCAAGCCTGTTGCATCATTTCGCCTGCCTCTTGCAAGAGGCCAAGGAGCAAAGAAACACAAAACAACTCCCTTACCTCCCTCCCCCCACCCCCTTTGCCAGCCGTGTCATATGTAGTAACAATCGTATCTTCCCGAGGAGTGTTACGTCTCCTCGTTCCCTTGGTCTATCATGTTTACGGCTTTTATTATAGAGATCCTTTTGTTACTTGTGGAACTTCTGTCCTACCACGACACCTAGTGTTGGGCTGGGGGTTGAAGGGTCAAGTGTTGTGTATTCAGAAATAACATGGGTTTAAAACCACCTGCTGCTGAATTCCTTGTGTCAGGATAACTCTCATGAATAATATTGCTGCTGGAGCGAGATCAGCTTTTTGTCTAGCGGCAGTTTTCACACATCATGAAGTAGTACACAGGGTTAATGTGACTGCTGCAAAGAATGTGTACCATGCAGATCACTGAACTGCATTTTATGTGGCTAGCTCACTGGGTTACTGCTTTTGTCACAGAGATCCTTTTGTTACTTGCAGATTATACGTTATGGTCCTAATATAGCACAGTTACATATGAACTGCCATCAAGGAGCTGCATTCAAATGGCATGGTGTAGGTTAGAATGTTCTTATTCTCCCGTCCTTCATTATCCTTATGGTGCTAAAAGCACTTTGCTTCGGTAGAAATACATTCTTTTAGTAAACACGATCACAGTGGCACGTTTTAAATCCTGAGTTTGTGCTTCCCCAGGCCAAACACTCCTACAATATACTGCCTACTAGTATGGATGACATGTGATTCCTACAACTTTTAATCCTCACTGTCTTATGTAACATTTCAAAAAGACTGATTTACACACGTATGATTCATTATCTCTGTCTAATGTGTGTGTAAAGTGCTCTGATACCCAGTGGTTGAAGTGCATAAAAAAAAGTATGGGAACTGTGATGCTGCACAAAGAGGGCGGCGTGAGTGAGCGTGGGGCGGTGTCAAAGGGTGGCTAAAAAAGAATATTCTGTAACTTTTTTCAGTCGTTCATCTTTATTTAAGTACATATAAAATAAGACACAGCATAAATGATAAAGAAATGCAAGTTTAGTTAATCATTTGGAAACGCACTGTCATACATTTGGAAACCTCTATTACTTAATGACTGCAGAGGTCTGTGGCTGTAACCAGAGAGCCATAGAATTGAGTCCTGGTTGGTGCAGTGCAGAATAGTGATGTGTATGTTTAGTGCTACGAAGTCCTAGTCTGTGACAGAAAGGACTGTGAATATGTAAGTCATTGATAGAGCCTGGATGTTATACGTTCATCTGATCTCTATGAATTTACCCTGGAAAAATGATTTGTGACAATAATTTATGGATATGACAAATGTGTGTCGAGTTATTATGTTTTAAGAACATGCATGAAATGAAGTTTGATTTAGATACTGCATGCAATATGTTAGACGTAGATTTATGATGACACCTAACCACAGATGAACTAATGAGAAGTTTAGTAACACTATTGGTATATGATTTCTTCATGCATAAATGAACAATAACAGACAAACGATAACATAGATATTCCTTATACGTGTATGAATAAAGTTGTTTTAGCTATTAAGAAAATGGACATTAACATTACAACCCGTAATGTGAGCACTGATATTGATGAGAAAAACAATTGCTATAATAATTTGTGCTTCATAAAGGTTTACTTTAGTTATGCTTCCAAATACTGAATGGTGTAATAAGCTTGTAACATGAGAAGAATATTGAAATATTAGTATGCGAATTGACTATGAGATGTTATTAAAAAAACATTTTATGGGTATTTCATACCCACATAATGTAGATACAATTATTAATTGACCTAAATGAAGAACTAATAGAATGTGTTCAATTATCTGAAATTCATATTTTAGCACAAACTCAGCGCGCACAGGCTGCGTTTCTTATAGGCCTCTTACTTCTTGTCTTTCCTAGCATGAACTAATGAACTGAATAGTCTGAAGCCTATGAGAACTTTTCGTAAAGTTTCTACTTGTGCTCTAACATTCAATAATTCCTTTCACCCTTGTAGCTTACTTGACCGGACTTGCAACAAATTTGTTACTTCCTAGAGTAAATGCTTGGCAAAGGACTGACAAAGGATGAGAGCATGGACTTGCCTATTTCCTAGATGTCCTAACCAATTGTATGATTTAAAATCAGTGGTCTTATGGAAAATGCAAAGTAATGGATTATTTATTCTTCCGGATTTGTATACTACACTTACTACATCATCTCATCCTACTGAAACTGACCAATGAGACAGAACGGTCCGAAGAAATTGGTGATGTCAAGGGGTGTAAACCAGAAATCAATGGAGTATAATTGCGTAAAGTGCTGACAGAGGCTTCCCCCTATCTTGTCCACCTTCTCAACCCACCTTGTGGTACAGAGACTGATGTTTTGGACTTCCAGAAACTCACGCGAACTGAGACATATTACTGCGTTTGCTGCCGGCTGGTATGCTTGCGTTAGTGGAACCTTTCCGGCTGGAAGGTTTCTGACAATAGCTGTGGCATTGATGCTGCAGTGCGGACAGGAACAGACAAACCTGTTCATGAACTGGAACTGGTCATTTGGCAATTTCTGAACTTACATCTATAGCGTTTGTATGAGGGTTATATGCTTCAAAGGACTCATTCCCATGAATACAATCTCCCTCGGCTGAGGAAGAAACTTTCCTTTCAAACTTAATTCTTACAGCTTTATTAATGCTTAATAAATCTCTATAAGTCGTAAATAAATATTGCTTAAACATTTCTTCGAATGCTGTAAAGATACCAACTGAGATAATTATTCTGCTGATTCTGTTTCATTCATTTGCTGTGTCATTTAATCTGTTTCCAAATGCACTAACCTAAACAGATTCTGCCTAAGCAAATCCATTTGATAATGAATAAATGCTAACTATTATCTTAGTCCAGGCCCTCATATGATAATAGTTCATCCCCTAAATATTCTAGTCCCTTTCAGCACAGAACAAGATCCATTGGAGGACCTAATGCAACAAAATGTGGTAGCTGAGGTTATTCTGGGAAAATGTATTTTGATGTAGAGAATTATTAGGGCCCAACACGCTTACGCTACAACAGTTTTTCTGGTAGTGTGTTGGATGGTTTCCTGTCTGATAAAACTGGGATATAAGGGGGATGTGTAAGGAGAGTATCACAGATTTTTGAGTTCAGTGATTCTTTAGCCGAATGCCAGTTTCGAAGATGACGAGACAAGTGGTGTGAGTATTAACAGGGTTGTGAAAATATTGTATTTGATTGTGATACTAATGATAGCTAGTAAAAAGTCTGTTTTAATGTTTGATGTAGACGAAAGTTGTTGTAGTGTTCATAGCTGCCAAGGTTTCAGATTGCTTATGTGTGACATTTTCATAATTTCAATGTAATTATGAGTGACATTCAACGACTATGAATGACACTTTCTTGCGACCAAAATCAAGCAATGTAGATGAGGGAAACATAAATATCAGAAATTACACCCATTTGAGCAATGTGAAACTGTTAGAAGATCTTAAAACTTGTGTAAAGCACCAGACATAGAGGAGCACTAACCTATTAAAAAGCAGTAACTCACAGCTAATCCTTATAAAATACAGTTTTGCGAATATGCCTGGTTCATGTTTGAGGAGGTGTGTGCCAGAAAGACCTCTATAAACCTTCCAGCTGCCCTGCAGTGGGAGGGCGGGAGGATCAGGTACACGGTGTCCCGACACATTCCTGAGCAGGCTTAGGGCCTCCTGCAGTGACAGACACTCTGCCGGACCCACCCACTTCCTTTGACCCGGTTTCCAGCAGGGTTCGAGTGGGACCAAAAATAGGCCCGGGCACCCTTAAAAAGCAGCCCATGTTTGCGGATCATGACCTATCATGAAACCTTGCTTGATATGTGTCAATGGGCTAAGTTTCTGAAACATTTATGGTAAATTCAGCATTTTAAAACTTGTAGGGCATGCCACTCTAGGTAATGCTTTCCAGGGCAATAATTGAAAAGGGAAGCATTGAAGCAGAAATGCCTGCTTGTTTGAACCAATGCACACCTAGGAGTCCTCGGTGGAGCAGGTCTGTGCCTTCTCCACCGTCATGCTCCCTCTACGCCCACTGGCTCCAAGTAGGCCTGTTTCTTTCTGCAACCTTCACTCCTGACATGGCTGTGCTTTTGCGTTGCCCTAAGTGACAAGAGTGTCCTTCCTGCATCTTCCAGACTGACAGAACCCTTCTTCTGGGACATTCCCCAGAGCTTATGTGTGTTTCCTGAACTCTCTCTAAGGGCAGGTCTTGGCCTAATGCACTTTTCCCAAATGCAGACCTGCACTTACTGCATCCACTCCATAAATAGATGATGCACCCGGACCTCAATGGAACTGTATGCTGCACCCCGAGGCAGCAGACATAACTCATGTCAAGAGTATTTATGTGGTGCATTTCTTGCCCCACTCAGTGTGAGCTGTTAACACGCTGCACTGCACACATTGTGTAACACATTGTGTAAAACGAATGTATGCCAAAAGTGATGCTTTTGAAAAACAATTTGCACTGGCTCAGTTGTGTAACCCTCCGTTGAGACAAAGTATGGTTTGCTGTAAAGCACCTGAACATCAACTGGAGCATGTGTGCTATTGAAATCTCGTAAATAAGCAAAGTTTCTGTCTTGTTCGTGACCTTCCTCTTCACATTTCCGGTGCTTTCATTGTCTGGTTCCGCTGACTCTTGTTCCAGTGCATTCCCACTAAAGTTCTGCCTGTAATCCAGTACTGAACCAATTCCAGCAGCTCCTGCTTATTCCTGTGCAGGCAATCACACTCAGCTGTGCCAAGGCACTCCACAGAAATCTGATAAGGTACCCCAGCTTTGACCTGTGGCACCTCTACTACTGAAATAATCAGAGGAACATACAGTTCAGACTAAGCATTTAATTCACTCACAGCTATAATTGTAATTCCAAGTGCCACAAATGTGACCTTTTTTCTGCTCTGCATAGAGGCCAAAGATTGAATGAGTGTGTTGTCTGAACATCTTTATAGGAGTGAAACTCACACTACTTTCACACAACTTAGGAGCACTTAATTTTGCCCCGTCAAGAACCCCTTCCACAGTCTGACCCCCCCCCCTCCCCAACCCTTAGGAGCAACTCAGATGCACAAGACCCAAGATGCATGACAAAATAAATTTATAAAATACATCTAAGAAAAATTAAATACTCTTAGTGAACAGGACTGGACATACCACACAACATGAAGTCAAATGAGTAAAATGTAAATGTGACTGCATTGCTGACTTGCATAACTTTTAGAGTTCTCGCACATACTGTTGAAAAAGTGTTTTTATTTCCAACGTGAAGTGGGTGAATATAGTTGGTAGGGAGGGACCTTTGATGTGTTTAACTGGACCAGTCCCACATAAACCTCTGTGCTCAACCTTTACACCTCTGTGGGCTGTTTGAAACCTGAGAGGCCAGTGTGATGCAAAAAGGCATTGTTGCCCGTGGGGACTGCTAAATACCCAATTAACGTTAGAGGAACCTAGGGCACCGGTGCAACAGAACTGCTTTATTCCACCTCGTCCCCTACATAGTGCCGCTCCAGGAATCTCTAGAGGATGCACAGGCCCAAGCACAAGATCAGTTCGGAGGAGGCAAAGGCCTCACATGGGGTTCTCAACTAGGACGGTCCATTGTGGTTCTGTGCGCGAGAGTGGGCTGCCAGGCTATGTGAAATGCACAGCTTTCTAAGGCTACAGAAGCTCTAGTGTGTATGACGTGTTCCTGGCAGGTGGGTTTACAGAAGAGGCACTGAGGGGGAAAAACACACTGGTTAACAGCTAGGCCTCATCTACTGGCCCATCGCCCAATGCCCAAATTCCCAATCTCCCAATCCGACCCTGCTTGCAAGACCCATAAATCCCCGATATGTGGACCTAAACAGTATAGAATATTTTTCCCATTAAGTCATAATTGACCCCACTCTGCCACTCTCACAGACATACTTCAGTGCTCTGCCACTCACTTTCACCTGTGCCTCCATGACGTGTCCTCCTGCAGTGCCAGGGTGGTCCAGAGAGCGTCTTTGGCCAGGTTGTTGGGGAGAGGGTCACTCAAGCGGCAGGTAGTAGTACTGTAGACTGGCTGTAGGTGGCTGTCTGTGCTTCTGAGCGAGGTGGCTTGCCTTGATGTACTGACACTCACTGCCACCGCGCACAGCTGCCAAGGTTTCAGATTGCTTATGTGTGACATTTTCATAATTTCAATGTAATTATGAGTGACATTCAACGACTATGAGTGACACTTTCTCGCGACCAAAATCAAGCAATGTAGATGAGGAAACATATAAATATCAGAAATTACACCCATTTGAGCAATGTGAAACTGTTAGAAGATCTTAAAACTTGTGTAAAGCACCAGACATAGAAGAGCACTAACCTATTAAAAAGCAGTAACTCACAGCTAATCCTTATAAAATACAGTTTTGCGAATATGCCTGGTTCATGTTTGAGGAGGTGTGTGCCAGAAAGACCTCTATAAACCTTCCAGCTGCCCTGCAGTGGGAGGGCGGGAGGATCAGGTACACGGTGTCCCGGCACATTCCTGAGCAGGCTTAGGGCCTCCTGCAGTGACAGACACTCTACGGGACCCACCCACTTCCTTTGACCCGGTTTCCAGCAGGGTTCGAGTGGGACCAAAAATAGGCCCGGGCACCCTTAAAAGCAGCCCATGTTTGCGGATCATGACCTATCATGAAACCTTGCTTGATATGTGTCAATGGGCTAAGTTTCTGAAACATTTATGGTAAATTCAGCATTTTAAAACTTGTAGGGCATGCCACTCTAGGTAATGCTTTCCAGGGCAATAATTGAAAAGGGAAGCATTGAAGCAGAAATGCCTGCTTGTTTGAACCAATGCACACCTAGGAGTCCTCGGTGGAGCAGGTCTGTGCCTTCTCCACCGTCATGCTCCCTCTACGCCCACTGGCTCCAAGTAGGCCTGTTTCTTTCTGCAACCTTCACTCCTGACATGGCTGTGCTTTTGCGTTGCCCTAAGTGACAAGAGTGTTCTTCCTGCATCTTCCAGACTGACAGAACCCTTCTTCTGGGACATTCCCCAGAGCTTATGTGTGTTTCCTGAACTCTCTCTAAGGGCAGGTCTTGGCCTAATGCACTTTTCCCAAATGCAGACCTGCACTTACTGCATCCACTCCATAAATAGATGATGCACCCGGACCTCAATGGAACTGTATGCTGCACCCCGAGGCAGCAGACATAACTCATGTCAAAGAGTATTTATGTGGTGCATTTCTTGCCCCACTCAGTGTGAGCTGTTAACACGCTGCACTGCACACATTGTGTAACACATTGTGTAAAACGAATGTATGCCAAAAGTGATGCTTTTGAAAAACAATTTGCACTGGCTCAGTTGTGTAACCCTCCGTTGAGACAAAGTATGGTTTGCTGTAAAGCACCTGAACATCAACTGGAGCATGTGTGCTATTGAAATCTCGTAAATAAGCAAAGTTTCTGTCTTGTTCGTGACCTTCCTCTTCACATTTCCGGTGCTTTCATTGTCTGGTTCCGCTGACTCTTGTTCCAGTGCATTCCCACTAAAGTTCTGCCTGTAATCCAGTACTGAACCAATTCCAGCAGCTCCTGCTTATTCCTGTGCAGGCAATCACACTCAGCTGTGCCAAGGCACTCCACAGAAATCTGATAAGGTACCCCAGCTTTGACCTGTGGCACCTCTACTACTAAAATAATCAGAGGAACATACAGTTCAGACTAAGCATTTAATTCACTCACAGCTATAATTGTAATTCCAAGTGCCACAAATGTGACCTTTTTTCTGCTCTGCATAGAGGCCAAAGATTGAATGAGTGTGTTGTCTGAACATCTTTATAGGAGTGAAACTCACACTACTTTCACACAACTTAGGAGCACTTAATTTTGCCCCGTCAAGAACCCCTTCCACAGTCTGACCCCCTCCCCCCCAACCCTTAGGAGCAACTCAGATGCACAAGACCCAAGATGCATGACAAAATAAATTTATAAAATACATCTAAGAAAAATTAAATACTCTTAGTGAACAGGACTGGACATACCACACAACATGAAGTCAAATGAGTAAAATGTAAATGTGACTGCATTGCTGACTTGCATAACTTTTAGAGTTCTTGCACATACTGTTGAAAAAGTGTTTTTATTTCCAACGTGAAGTGGGTGAATATAGTTGGTAGGGAGGGACCTTTGATGTGTTTAACTGGACCAGTCCCACATAAACCTCTGTGCTCAACCTTTACACCTCTGTGGGCTGTTTGAAACCTGAGAGGCCAGTGTGATGCAAAAAGGCATTGATGCCCGTGGGGACTGCTAGATACCCAATTAACGTTAGAGGAACCTAGGGCACCGGTGCAACAGAACTGCTTTATTCCACCTCGTCCCCTACATAGTGCCGCTCCAGGCATCTCTAGAGGATGCACAGGCCCAAGCACAAGATCAGTTCGGAGGAGGCAAAGGCCTCACATGGGGTTCTCAACTAGGACGGTCCATTGTGGTTCTGTGCGCGAGAGTGGGCTGCCAGGCGATGTGAAATGCACAGCTTTCTAAGGCTACAGAAGCTCTAGTGTGTATGACGTGTTCCTGGCAGGTGGGTTTACAGAAGAGGCACTGAGGGGGAAAAACACACTGGTTAACAGCTAGGCCTCATCTACTGGCCCATCGCCCAATGCCCAAATTCCCAATCTCCCAATCCGACCCTGCTTGCAAGACCCATAAATCCCCGATATGTGGACCTAAACAGTATAGAATATTTTTCCCATTAAGTCATAATTGACCCCACTCTGCCACTCTCACAGACATACTTCAGTGCTCTGCCACTCACTTTCACCTGTGCCTCCATGACGTGTCCTCCTGCAGTGCCAGGGTGGTCCAGAGAGCGTCTTTGGCCAGGTTGTTGGGGAGAGGGTCACTCAAGCGGCAGGTAGTAGTACTGTAGACTGGCTGTAGGTGGCTGTCTGTGCTTCTGAGCGAGGTGGCTTGCCTTGATGTACTGCCACTCACTGCCACCGCGCACAGCTGCCAAGGTTTCAGATTGCTTATGTGTGACATTTTCATAATTTCAATGTAATTATGAGTGACATTCAACGACTATGAGTGACACTTTCTCGCGACCAAAATCAAGCAATGTAGATGAGGGAAACATATAAATATCAGAAATTACACCCATTTGAGCAATGTGAAACTGTTAGAAGATCTTAAAACTTGTGTAAAGCACCAGACATAGAAGAGCACTAACCTATTAAAAAGCAGTAACTCACAGCTAATCCTTATAAAATACAGTTTTGCGAATATGCCTGGTTCATGTTTGAGGAGGTGTGTGCCAGAAAGACCTCTATAAACCTTCCAGCTGACCTGCAGTGGGAGGGCGGGAGGATCAGGTACACGGTGTCCCGACACATTCCTGAGCAGGCTTAGGGCCTCCTGCAGTGACAGACACTCTGCCGGACCCACCCACTTCCTTTGACCCGGTTTCCAGCAGGGTTCGAGTGGGACCAAAAATAGGCCCGGGCACCCTTAAAAGCAGCCCATGTTTGCGGATCATGACCTATCATGAAACCTTGCTTGATATGTGTCAATGGGCTAAGTTTCTGAAACATTTATGGTAAATTCAGCATTTTAAAACTTGTAGGGCATGCCACTCTAGGTAATGCTTTCCAGGGCAATAATTGAAAAGGGAAGCATTGAAGCAGAAATGCCTGCTTGTTTGAACCAATGCACACCTAGGAGTCCTCGGTGGAGCAGGTCTGTGCCTTCTCCACCGTCATGCTCCCTCTACGCCCACTGGCTCCAAGTAGGCCTGTTTCTTTCTGCAACCTTCACTCCTGACATGGCTGTGCTTTTTGCGTTGCCCTAAGTGACAAGAGTGTCCTTCCTGCATCTTCCAGACTGACAGAACTCTTCTTCTGGGACATTCCCCAGAGCTTATGTGTGTTTCCTGAACTCTCTCTAAGGGCAGGTCTTGGCCTAATGCACTTTTCCCAAATGCAGACCTGCACTTACTGCATCCACTCCATAAATAGATGATGCACCCGGACCTCAATGGAACTGTATGCTGCACCCCGAGGCAGCAGACATAACTCATGTCAAAGAGTATTTATGTAGTGCATTTCTTGCCCCACTCAGTGTGAGCTGTTAACACGCTGCACTGCACACATTGTGTAACACATTGTGTAAAACGAATGTATGCCAAAAGTGATGCTTTTGAAAAACAATTTGCACTGGCTCAGTTGTGTAACCCTCCGTTGAGACAAAGTATGGTTTGCTGTAAAGCACCTGAACATCAACTGGAGCATGTGTGCTATTGAAATCTCGTAAATAAGCAAAGTTTCTGTCTTGTTCGTGACCTTCCTCTTCACATTTCCGGTGCTTTCATTGTCTGGTTCCGCTGACTCTTGTTCCAGTGCATTCCCACTAAAGTTCTGCCTGTAATCCAGTACTGAACCAATTCCAGCAGCTCCTGCTTATTCCTGTGCAGGCAATCACACTCAGCTGTGCCAAGGCACTCCACAGAAATCTGATAAGGTACCCCAGCTTTGACCTGTGGCACCTCTACTACTGAAATAATCAGAGGAACATACAGTTCAGACTAAGCATTTAATTCACTCACAGCTATAATTGTAATTCCAAGTGCCACAAATGTGACCTTTTTTCTGCTCTGCATAGAGGCCAAAGATTGAATGAGTGTGTTGTCTGAACATCTTTATAGGAGTGAAACTCACACTACTTTCACACAACTTAGGAGCACTTAATTTTGCCCCGTCAAGAACCCCTTCTACAGTCTGACCCCCCCCCCCAACCCTTAGGAGCAACTCAGATGCACAAGACCCAAGATGCATGACAAAATAAATTTATAAAATACATCTAAGAAAAATTAAATACTCTTAGTGAACAGGACTGGACATACCACACAACATGAAGTCAAATGAGTAAAATGTAAATGTGACTGCATTGCTGACTTGCATAACTTTTAGAGTTCTCGCACATACTGTTGAAAAAGTGTTTTTATTTCCAACGTGAAGTGGGTGAATATAGTTGGTAGGGAGGGACCTTTGATGTGTTTAACTGGACCAGTCCCACATAAACCTCTGTGCTCAACCTTTACACCTCTATGGGCTGTTTGAAACCTGAGAGGCCAGTGTGATGCAAAAAGGCATTGATGCCCGTGGGGACTGCTAGATACCCAATTAACGTTAGAGGAACCTAGGGCACCGGTGCAACAGAACTGCTTTATTCCACCTCGTCCCCTACATAGTGCCGCTCCAGGCATCTCTAGAGGATGCACAGGCCCAAGCACAAGATCAGTTCGGAGGAGGCAAAGGCCTCACATGGGGTTCTCAACTAGGACGGTCCATTGTGGTTCTGTGCGTGAGAGTGGGCTGCCAGGCGATGTGAAATGCACAGCTTTCTAAGGCTACAGAAGCTCTAGTGTGTATGACGTGTTCCTGGCAGGTGGGTTTACAGAAGAGGCACTGGGGGGGAAAAACACACTGGTTAACAGCTAGGCCTCATCTACTGGCCCATCGCCCAATGCCCAAATTCCCAATCTCCCAATCCGACCCTGCTTGCAAGACCCATATATCCCCGATATGTGGACCTAAACAGTATAGAATATTTTTCCCATTAAGTCATAATTGACCCCACTCTGCCACTCTCACAGACATACTTCAGTGCTCTGCCACTCACTTTCACCTGTGCCTCCATGACGTGTCCTCCTGCAGTGCCAGGGTGGTCCAGAGAGCGTCTTTGGCCAGGTTGTTGGGGAGAGGGTCACTCAAGCGGCAAGTAGTAGTACTGTAGACTGGCTGAAGGTGGCTGTCTGTGCTTCTGAGCGAGGTGGCTTGCCTTGATGTACTGACACTCACTGCCACCGCGCACAGCTGCCAAGGTTTCAGATTGCTTATGTGTGACATTTTCATAATTTCAATGTAATTATGAGTGACATTCAACGACTATGAGTGACACTTTCTCGCGACCAAAATCAAGCAATGTAGATGAGGGAAACATATAAATATCAGAAATTACACCCATTTGAGCAATGTGAAACTGTTAGAAGATCTTAAAACTTGTGTAAAGCACCAGACATAGAAGAGCACTAACCTATTAAAAAGCAGTAACTCACAGCTAATCCTTATGAAATACAGTTTTGCGAATATGCCTGGTTCATGTTTGAGGAGGTGTGTGCCAGAAAGACCTCTATAAACCTTCCAGCTGCCCTGCAGTGGGAGGGCGGGAGGATCAGGTACACGGTGTCCCAACACATTCCTGAGCAGGCTTAGGGCCTCCTGCAGTGACAGACACTCTGCCGGACCCACCCACTTCCTTTGACCCGGTTTCCAGCAGGGTTCGAGTGGGACCAAAAATAGGCCCGGGCACCCTTAAAAAGCAGCCCATGTTTGCGGATCATGACCTATCATGAAACCTTGCTTGATATGTGTCAATGGGCTAAGTTTCTGAAACATTTATGGTAAATTCAGCATTTTAAAACTTGTAGGGCATGCCACTCTAGGTAATGCTTTCCAGGGCAATAATTGAAAAGGGAAGCATTGAAGCAGAAATGCCTGCTTGTTTGAACCAATGCACACCTAGGAGTCCTCGGTGGAGCAGGTCTGTGCCTTCTCCACCGTCATGCTCCCTCTACGCCCACTGGCTCCAAGTAGGCCTGTTTCTTTCTGCAACCTTCACTCCTGACATGGCTGTGCTTTTGCGTTGCCCTAAGTGACAAGAGTGTCCTTCCTGCATCTTCCAGACTGACAGAACCCTTCTTCTGGGACATTCCCCAGAGCTTATGTGTGTTTCCTGAACTCTCTCTAAGGGCAGGTCTTGGCCTAATGCACTTTTCCCAAATGCAGACCTGCACTTACTGCATCCACTCCATAAATAGATGATGCACCCGGACCTCAATGGAACTGTATGCTGCACCCCGAGGCAGCAGACATAACTCATGTCAAAGAGTATTTATGTGGTGCATTTCTTGCCCCACTCAGTGTGAGCTGTTAACACCCTGCACTGCACACATTGTGTAACACATTGTGTAAAACGAATGTATGCCAAAAGTGATGCTTTTGAAAAACAATTTGCACTGGCTCAGTTGTGTAACCCTCTGTTGAGACAAAGTATGGTTTGCTGTAAAGCACCTGAACATCAACTGGAGAATGTGTGCTATTGAAATCTCGTAAATAAGCAAAGTTTCTGTCTTGTTCGTGACCTTCCTCTTCACATTTCCGGTGCTTTCATTGTCTGGTTCCGCTGACTCTTGTTCCAGTGCATTCCCACTAAAGTTCTGCCTGTAATCCAGTACTGAACCAATTCCAGCAGCTCCTGCTTATTCCTGTGCAGGCAATCACACTCAGCTGTGCCAAGGCACTCCACAGAAATCTGATAAGGTACCCCAGCTTTGACCTGTGGCACCTCTACTACTGAAATAATCAGAGGAACATACAGTTCAGACTAAGCATTTAATTCACTCACAGCTATAATTGTAATTCCAAGTGCCACAAATGTGACCTTTTTTCTGCTCTGCATAGAGGCCAAAGATTGAATGAGTGTGTTGTCTGAACATCTTTATAGGAGTGAAACTCACACTACTTTCACACAACTTAGGAGCACTTAATTTTGCCCCGTCAAGAACCCCTTCCACAGTCTGACCCCCCTCCCCCCCCAACCCTTAGGAGCAACTCAGATGCACAAGACCCAAGATGCATGACAAAATAAATTTATAAAATACATCTAAGAAAAATTAAATACTCTTAGTGAACAGGACTGGACATACCACACAACATGAAGTCAAATGAGTAAAATGTAAATGTGACTGCATTGCTGACTTGCATAACTTTTAGAGTTCTCGCACATACTGTTGAAAAAGTGTTTTTATTTCCAACGTGAAGTGGGTGAATATAGTTGGTAGGGAGGGACCTTTGGTGTGTTTAACTGGACCAGTCCCACATAAACCTCTGTGCTCAACCTTTACACCTCTGTGGGCTGTTTGAAACCTGAGAGGCCAGTGTGATGCAAAAAGGCATTGAGGCCCGTGGGGACTGCTAGATACCCAATTAACGTTAGAGGAACCTAGGGCACCGGTGCAACAGAACTGCTTTATTCCACCTCGTCCCCTACATAGTGCCGCTCCAGGCATCTCTAGAGGATGCACAGGCCCAAGCACAAGATCAGTTCGGAGGAGGCAAAGGCCTCACATGGGGTTCTCAACTAGGACGGTCCATTGTGGTTCTGTGCGCGAGAGTGGGCTGCCAGGCGATGTGAAATGCACAGCTTTCTAAGGCTACAGAAGCTCTAGTGTGTATGACGTGTTCCTGGCAGGTGGGTTTACAGAAGAGGCACTGAGGGGGAAAAACACACTGGTTAACAGCTAGGCCTCATCTACTGGCCCATCGCCCAATGCCCAAATTCCCAATCTCCCAATCCGACCCTGCTTGCAAGACCCATAAATCCCCGATATGTGGACCTAAACAGTATAGAATATTTTTCCCATTAAGTCATAATTGACCCCACTCTGCCACTCTCACAGACATACTTCAGTGCTCTGCCACTCACTTTCACCTGTGCCTCCATGACGTGTCCTCCTGCAGTGCCAGGGTGGTCCAGAGAGCGTCTTTGGCATGGTTGTTGGGGAGAGGGTCACTCAAGCGGCAAGTAGTAGTACTGTAGACTGGCTGTAGGTGGCTGTGTGTGCTTCTGAGCGAGGTGGCTTGCCTTGATTTACTGACACTCACTGCCACCGCGCTAAGCTGCTCTCTCTAGTTTTGTGTCATTTTGATGGCCTTAGTCCGGTCCTCATTCAGGAGCTATGGTGAGGCAGGAGGCTGGAGCTTTCATGTGTGCACGTGCCGAACTCTGGGGCCGCACTGCCTGCTTTCACAGCAGGGTGTGGCTCAGCTGGACTGGGAGTCCCGGGCTGTGATTGTTATATACTTGCATCGCCGAGATACCCTTCCGGGTGTGTAACGCAATAAATTTAATTAACATGACATGGCAGGCAGGGCCCCGGTACCAATGTCTGGCGGCTACTGACACCTGTGGGCTGAGGGTGTTGGGGCGGCCTGCAGGACTCGAGACACTGCTGGCAGAGCCTGGCCTGGCTAGTGTTCTGGAACAATAACATCCTGCAGCCTACGACCGGGTGGTCCTCCTCACAGCGAGCATGGGTTGTGAGGGAGGAGGAGGGGTCTGCGCAGGATGGAAAGGTGCTAGGCTACAGTTCCTTCATGGTGGCAGGTGGGCGTTCTCAAGGGAAAAAGAAATCTGCAGTCCCACCTGAAATCGCCAATGGCAGTATCTCCTCATGACCTGCGGCGCCGGAAAACAAGGCAAAGTCAGCCTTGCCTGGAATCATGGAATGGATGATCCATGTGCTGTTTTCGGCAGGCCAGTACTGATGTTTGTATTTCACTGTTTGTCCACGTGGTCCAGCCCATACACAGAGCCCGAGCAGCTCCTGACAGCTATTGGAAGCCTGACAACGACCATAAACCATGATATTTGCTGTAGCGGCGCAAGCGGTGACAGTCTCCACTGACTCCACTCTAACTCTGAAACTATAACTACGTCCACTCACCTCACGCCGTGGGCGGCCCACCCTATATTATTGAGCCCTGTCTCGGCATTGGGCTAATGTGGGACACATTGTTGCAGTCTCCGTGACACCATCAGGTCACGTGAAAGCGTAATGGAGCTGTGACAGCCCCCAGGCCTGCAGCAGTGAGACTCTCTGTCAGTCACATGACTAGTCTGTGACTGCCAGAGCAGCGCGTCCAGACCCTGCTTTCCTTTGTGCTAATTATAGCGCTCCAATTTGACAGCTTGAGAAGGAGCTATAAATGCGTGACTATGCATTTTAGTGCGGTGATGCGGACCACCACACTGAAATGCGTTAGTCTAACGCTTGATGCGTGGTACTTGGCAGGACTGAGTGTTGAAGTTGTTCTCACGTCCAAAGTTGCCTAAGATCCCGGGATATACACCTAAGGGTGGTCTCAGTGTGGCATATGCTGAGTAAGTTTGTCAGCTGTTTCGAAGGTGCTGTACATTAGACGTCATCGGCAGTACCACAAGAGAAGGGAACTTTGTGAGAGTGTGAGAAGCTAAAACCGTTAGGATTTTTCTCAAGTGCACAGAGATCAATCATAAGGATTTTTCAGGTGAAGTTGCGCTGGTCGAGATTTTGCTTAGGATTGGATGAATAATTCTTGGTTGTGAGGAGATCCATAATTTCTTTTAGTGGAGAAGACAAGAGTCTATCTGTGATTAGTAGTTTGTTTAAAATCGGATTTGAAGAAGCTGGATTGTAAAGGGAGGGTCAGTTGCTGCAAGGAGTTGGTCTGACATCATAGAGTGCCGCGCTGTGATAGGACGGTTGGTGTGGAGCCACACTGGGATTGGTTGCTAGCGTCAGAGAAAGGTCGCACAGTGATTGGAAGCTAGAACAATAATAAGGAAGTGAATTGGTCTCGAAACGAAGTGGGACAATTGTTAAAGACATAAAAATAATTTGACGAGAAAACATGAAAATCTTAAAGGGCTTAAAAACATTGATACATGGGGATGTGCCTGTGCTTACGAGAGAAGGAGTACCAGTGGCAGCTGAAGGCACTCCTGCACTATACATGTCTTTAGAGAAAGGATATTATACATGTACATTGTTAGAAAATTGGATGAAATATACTGAAAAGGATGGACCTTTAGCTTTCCCTCAATATGGTAGCTTTAATGTACGAGTTATTGACAATTTAGGGAGACAGATAAATGATATTAAGCCATCACCTAGATCTATGCAATTTGAAGCCCTTGAAGAATGGAAACATGTGGCCCGTCAGAAAGAAAAGTAGAAATATCAGGGCCGATATAAAAATACATTAAATAAATATGTAGAGGCTAAGTAGGACTCATAGCGATAAATGTGGAGATTGGACATTGCAGAAGGAGCACAAATATATCCTGTAATGGTTGCAAATAAGGGGTAGGGAGAAAAATGCAAGAAAAAGAAAAAAACATCCAGAAAACTCTCAGTCTCTCACGTTAACTGAGGAGAGTAGGGATGAGATAGATGATGAGTTTTTGAGCAAATTATTAATGAATCGACCTCCACCATATAATGAAGAACAGTCACAATCAGGGACAAATCCCTTTGTGGGAATTCAAACATATGCATCTACCATGCCAAATAGTTTCAATTCTGTAAATCCCTTTTTGACTGAAGAGCCAACACCAAGAGGAGCAGGGATTAATAACTCCATAATGTCTAATGCTCCCGATGCCCTTTCCGTACCCGTAACCATAGGACCCGTGGTTCCTTTATATCAGACAGGCATGGGAGGACAGAAAATACACAAGTTAACCGTTCATACAGGTGTGGGAAGAGTTCAAGAATCTGCTAAAGGACAAATGAATCCTAATTTAGCATTTTCCAATGAAGGTACTTCTCAGCAAGGGAATGAATCAGGAGTTAGTGAAGGGATGATTCGAACAACTGTAACCCCCAAATCAAGAAAGACCAAATGTATTAATTGGTACTGCAGAAAGATTATGGAAACTCCCAATAGAGGACCACAGGTTCCGACTGCTAGAGCTTTACAAATGGGAGCTCGAGGTTCTGAAACCTATGTCACTCCACAAATGAAGGGAGCTAGCGGGGGATCTCAAGAAGGTGTGTTAAATCAAAGAGTAGGGCTCACCCCACAGGAAATGGATGATTGCCCCTTTTACCTTTGATAAGAATGTGGCAAAAAAGGGAATTTCAGATGCAGGAAATTCAAACGAAAAAACGCTGGACATATCTAAACTGAAAGTAGAATTGGAAGAGATGATTTTGAGAACTATTAGTCAAGGGAGAATTACTACTTACCATGACAATGAATTATTGTTTATTTGGAAGGATATAACCATGAGAGCTAGAACCACACATGAGAAGTTTGCTGAGGTGGCACAGAAATACGGGGTGGATATACAGAAGTCCAAACATTACAAAAAACCAATTGATTGGATTTTAGCGATTAGAATTTGGAAAGTTTAAACCAGTCAACGAAAAGATTACAGATTAAAGAATCATTGTCAACACTCAGGAAATGGGGTGAGTTAGAGAGGTGGGAAGGCAGGTGGGCTAAAAAGGAGGAAACGAAAAAGGCAACCATTCCAATGTACCCAATGTTCGAAGGGGATACTGAAAATGTTGAAATATTTCCAATGAGAGAAGTGCCAGGAGGAGGGTATGTTAATGTTCCTTGGACTAGACCAGACATATTGTCCTTCACAAATGATTTTCCGAAGTTGAGAGAGAAGCCAGTTGAATGGTACAGGTAGGTTGAGAGGTTTGTGAAAGTTTCAAAGGTTTTGTTGAAGGATTTAGAGACCTTATTTGATATTGTGGTACCAAGTGATTTGTGGACCGAATGCAAGATTGGGGTAGATTGGCCAGAGACAGAACCTGCAAGAGATTTGAGGACTGGTGCACCGTCACCTGAAGTAATGAGAAAATACAATCAGGTCATTACTTATTTAAAAGGGAAAATTTCTCCAAAGGAGACCGACTGGATAAAGATTGACAGGACGACACAGGAGTTCAAAGAGACAGTGCATGCATATTATGAAAGGCTCCTGCAGGCATTTAAACAATATAGTAGAATGGAGAACGTGACTAGTAAAGACATGGGACATTTTGTCTATCGATTTGTGTATGGATTGAGACCTGAGATAAGTGCAATGATCCAACAGCATTTGATTTGCTGGCAGAGCAAGCCAAAAGATGAGATTCTTAGGTATGCAAAGTACTGTGGAGTTGAAGTGGATTCCAAGCTTAAAAGATTGAAGGAAAAGTTGATGTTGGCTCAGAAGAAGGCAGCGAAGAAAGGTCATGTGGGAGTCGGTACTGATTGTTCTGTCATAGTACAGGGTAATAACCAAACAAACACTGGCATGCAGGGAGTAGCAGGGGGACAGCAACGAAATGTGACAGCCCAGGGTAGAGGAAGATGGGTTTCAATAGAAATATTGAAAAAGACTCATCCGTGTCATATTTGCGGCAAGTTCTGGCATTGGAAGCGCGAGTGTAGGTTCAATCCAGTGAACCAGATGAATGGGCAGGTAACACAGGGTAAAATTACACAAGCCCAAACAGGTGAAATGATACAGAATCAACAGACTCAAAGGCAGAGAAATGTAAATTTGTCCATGCCACAAGCCCCTATGCCTCAATTTAATTGCCAAGGGCAGAAGTATAACGTGAACATGGGATTTCATACATATGATCAAATTGATACTGATTCAAATGTAACCCAGCAATACCTGATACAGATTGATGGCAGTGATTCTGATTTGTCCCAGTGACGGTGCCTGAGGGGGGAGGAGAAATGCGTGCTTGGCGCATCTTTAGAGGTAGATCAGAGTAGTCCTTTTGTGGATCTCAAGGTAAATGGAACACCTATTTCATTCCTTGTTGATACTAGTGCTACCCGTTCCACTGTGAGAATAGCAGAAGTTCCCAACCTACCCCTCTCAGGAGAAACAATCCAAGTTGTAGGAGTTTCAAACCGATTGATGTCAACAGCTGTATCAGAACCTGTTACAGTACAAATTGGTTCATTTGAGGATTTGCACAAATTTGTGGTATGTGATTCCAGCCCAGTGAACCTTTTTATGACGAGACTTTTTGTGCAAATTAAATTGTTCCAATTATTGTACTCCGAAAGGAATAGAATTTCATACCATTGACGAGGATATCGTATTCAAAATGTCAAAACAAAGGACAGGAGTTGAGGGATTATTCCCATTATTACAAGTAATGACTTACCCTTAGAATTGAGAGACACTGTGTTCCCAGAGGTTTCGGAGTTTACAGGAAAGGATATTGGGTTGATCAAAGGAGTAACTCCAATACCAATCACTTTGAAACCAAATGCAGAATTCCCTCAGACTCCACAATATAACCTGAGTCCTGAGACCATCGCAGGTATAACACCTTTGACCGAGTCACTGATTGAACATGGAATTTAGAGAGAAATGATGGGAAGCTCATGTAATTCACCTATCATGGGAATTCAGAAACCAAACGGGAAGTATAGGATTGTGAAGGATTTGCACAAAATTAATCAGATTGTGGTACTGTGCAGTCCAATCGTGCCAAATCCCGCTGTAATACTGTATCAGATTCCTTGCGAAGCTGAATGGTTTTACTGTTATTGACTTGTGTCCAAGCCTTTTCCATCTCTTTGCACCCGGATAGCCAATTTTTATTTGCATTCCGGTTCAGAAACCGTGGGTTGGCATGCTGCCGAATTCCACAAGGGTATACAGAAAGTCCTTCCATTTTCAATCAAATATTGAAAAGGAATTTGGAGTCATTGGTAATGCCAAAACACTCTGTTCTGGCACAGTACATTGATGACTTGTTGTTAGTGTCAGGTACTCAAAAGGCTTGCATATGTGACATGATTGCATTACTGAATCATCTGATAGTGAGTGGGCATAAGGTGTCACCTACTAAGATACAGTTTTGCAAGAAGAAGGTCCTTTACTTAGGACATCACATTGAGAAGGAAGCCAGAAAGGTGTCACAAGATCGGATTACTGCCATTTTGCAGATGAACCCACCGAGAACTCTAAAGAAGGTTCGCATGTTTCTGGGAATGGTTGGCCATTGCTCACAATGGATTCCAAATTTGTCATTAACTGCTAAGCTACTTCAGAGGCTTATGAACAAGAATATACCAGATCCAGTTCCATGGAGTGATGAATGCATGCTCTCTTTTAATGAACTGCGAGAGAGTCTGTGTCGAGCTCCAGCATTGGGAATGCCCGACTTTAACAAAAGTTCCACTCTGTTTTGCAGTGAGCGCGAAGGCTGTGCACTGTCAGTTCTAAGTCAGATGCATGGAACTGCACACAAAACTTTTGCATACTTCTCAGCTACATTAGACCCTGTAGCTGCAGCATTGCCTGAATGTCTAAAGGCATTCGCTGCTACATGTATAAGCCTGGAGCAATGTGAGAGCATTGTGATGGGTCATCCGCTGAAAGTGCATGTACCACACTCTGTTGAGATTTTGCTTACGCATTCCCGAACGCAACACCTCACAAGCAGTCGGTTAACCAAGTATGAGCAGGTGATATTGGGTGCTGAGAACCTGTCATTGGTGAGATGCATGAGTTTAAACCCAGCTACCTTGATGCCTTCACCAGGAAATTAAGTTGTGATTGATGAAGCAGATATGATTGCTTGGACGTGATTGAGCTGTGTACAAAACCTCGTCCGGATATTATGGATGTTCCACTACCTGAATCAAATCATGTGTTATTCGTGGATGGATCATGTTTGAGAGATGCTGGAGGAAACCTGAGAGCTGCGTATGCCATTTGTACGGTTGTGGGAGTGGTGGAAGCATTGTGGTTGCAAGGAGGGTATTCGGCTCAGGAGGCTGAGCTAATTGACTTGACAAGGGCTTGCAGCATTACTGAACAATTGAGAGTTACCATCTTCATGGATAAGCAATATGGTTTTGGGGTTGTCCATGATTTTGGGCAGTTGTGGTCTCAGTGTGGATTCATGACCTCTTCGGGTTCACCTATCCGAAATGGTGAGAGCGTGAAAAACCTACTGCTGTCATTACAATTGCCATCCCAAATTGCAGTGGTGAAGTGCCCGGCCCACCAACAAGTAAATGATTATGTGATGGTTGGCAACCGCTATGCGGATGAGACTGCACGCTATTGCGCTCTAAATTCTTACATCTTCAATGGGGACCCATTGGAAAAGCAAACTGATGTCGCAGAATGCAGGCTGATGTTTTCAGTTGTGGAAACATGGGAAGAAATAAAAGCATTACAGGATGAAGTGCCAAAAACTGAGCGACAAGGGTGGATTAAAGCAGGATGCATACAGAGACAAGAGGATGAAGTGTGGGCGTACACAGATGGGAGGCCAGTCCTACCTGACAGTTTGTTGTCACCGATGGCAAGAAACTATCATGGACCCGCACATGTTGGGAGGGATGTTATGATGCACCTTTTCCGACAAACCTGTTTCAATCCCCGATTCAGAGCTGTGGCAGATGTGTTGTGCCAGAGGTGTGTAATATGTCAACAACAAAATGTGGGTAACAAAAAACTAGTCACAATGAGTCATATAGGGAGATCTGGTGGACCCTTTAATAGAATGCAACTTGATTTCATTGAGATGCCTCCTTGCAATGGACTAAAATACGTTCTAGTGATTCTGTGTCTGTTCTCTCGTTGGTTAGAAGCCTATCCAACCAGGCGTAATGGCAGTTTAACTGTAGCAAAATTTCTCCTTAGAGAGCTTATACCGCAGTTTGGATTTCCGACCTCTTTGGAATCAAATAGAGGGACACATTTTAATAATGAGGTGATACGAATGCTTTGTGCAGCATTACAAATTGAACAGAATTTATACTGTGCATATCAACCAGAGGCATCCGGAGTAGTTGAACAAGTGAATGGAGCACTAAAGTCCCATTTGGCAAAGGTGTGTGTGTCCACGTCTTTGAAATGGCCAGATGCTTTGCCTTTGGTGTTGATGAGTTTGAGAAGGATCCCACACTAAATCATAATGGGAAGGGCTATGAGACAGCCTACAGTTCCAGTGAATCAGCTAGTTAATATAACTGATGATTTGGTATGCGATTACTATTAAGTACTGGCTGATGTGGTCCGTTCTGTGTCTCACCAGGTTGGGGAAGCTGCCAATTCAACACAACAGGAGCAGTGCCATGACTTGTGCCCTGGAGACTGGGTGCTAATCAAGAAGCATGTGCGCAAAACGTGTTTGGAGCCTCGTTGGCGTGGGCCGTATCAAGTCATTCTGGTTACCACAACTGCTGTCAAATCTGGTGGTCTGCCTAATCTGGTGCACGCTGCACATACTCGCCGAGTGCCATGTCCCCTTGAAAAGGATGTGCCTGTAGTGGATGTGCCGGTGGTTGCAGTAAGATGTCCAACTCAGGTCAGTCACAGAATAGAAGGAGCGCCAGCTACTGGGTGTCGAAGCACTGGTTCAAATGAGGGTCCGAGAGAGTCAGTCGCTGTAGGAAATGAGGGCCAGGTGGAAAGGGACCTGACTAGGCGAAGTACTGGCCTCCCCGTTGTGAACAGTGCCGGTGATAAGCGAGTTGGAAATGGAGACCATTGGCCCAAGGGAACTGGCAGATTGAAGCAAGTCTTGACAGAAGGTAAAATGCTTCCAACTATAATTGAAGATGCAAGCCAAACTGAACAGGGTGACACAGACGATGATGAGACTGCAGTGAGAAAATCAAAAAGAGCAAGGGTACCAAGTAAGAGGTACGCTGCACCAGACAGAGTGGACTTATTTAGCAGCAGCAAATGACTGAGGAGAGAGCGTATCATGCTTTTTGGTTCAAGAACCTGAACTCACAAAAAGCCCCTTGAGGAGCTGATATGATAACAGACATTTTTGCAAAGCAGGAGACTACACTGAAAGTGGCCTTTGAATAATTGAAGAGACAAAATACACCTGATTATGCCAAGTCAGTGAAACTTGTGCATTGGGACAGTGGGAAAAGCAAATTTTTTTTTTCCAGAGCTGTAGAAAAATATACTTACTGCAAAGTCCTACGTTATAAGGCATTCTTAAATCCTGACAAAGATTATAAGTTCCTCTTCTGGGGAGATGGAGAATCCAAACCCGGTATCGTTAAAACGTAAACGCATATGTGCTTGCTTTCCAGCTGCTTTTTCTATAATTCTCGTATTAGTACTAATTGTTCTAAATCTACCTCATCATGTATGTGAAGCATGACATTAACACCACATCTGATACTAAACCAATAGAGGGGGAAAATTATGGAGTTGTAACTAACGATCTAACTGATAAGATTCTACATCATGGTCAATCTATTAATTATTTATCTTTAAATGTTTTCACTAAACTCCTCTATGAGTATGTGGAGACTATGGATGCAAGGGATTGCTATGTATGCATGCAACTACCTACCTCAGTATCAGAGGGAGTGACTGACCATCACTTACTTTTAACATATGGCATTTCTTGTAGTGTACTAACTAGTTTATTTTATTGCAAAGGGCAATTTCAGTATTACTACTCAAATTTTGATTTGATCTTCTCGGAAATACCTATCAAGAAGAATTAGAATGTTGTACCAGATTCACGAATGGCTGACATAATGGGTGAATTTTTCCAACCTACATAGAGCATAGATACGGTATATGCGCATAGACATAATTTAACTTGCTTTTTACATAATGTAGAAAAGGATTTAATAAATTCAGTCGAGGATAGACGTGGGGATATTAAGAAAAATGCTGAAACCCAATCAAAAATCCCACATTGGGCACATCGAGAAGGTGAAATTAAAAAGGGGGAAGCACACTCTGCTATGGCTCTGGACTGCCAACACAAGGGGAAGCTATGACTACTAAGACGCAAAACAGAATTTAACAACAAATTCGTTGGTTCCAGTGAATGTGATCACATTTTCCAAACTGTGGGAGGTTGGAGTTTATATCTGTTTTTCCAGGGTGTACTATATTTGTGGGAGAAATGCCTATTATAGGTTGCCAAAACAATGGTATGGATGCTGCTATATGGAAATAGTTTTCTAAAAATATGTCATGTGGGTCAAACTAGTAGAACCAACGATTTTAAACACACTCTTTTAAGAAGGGGAATAAGTGCTGCTGACATAATTGGAGCTATTTTTGGTGCAATAATACCATCAGTTGGGGTGATACTGAACACTCACAAAATTCGGAAGCTCTCTACAGTAGTTGATTGTTTGTCAACTGATACAGTGGGAGGTTTCCTTGTTATAGATACCGAAATGGTTGCTATCAGATCTATGGTTTTACAAAGCAGACTTGCATTAGCTGTCCTACTCACAATGCTAAAGGTCCAACATTGCAGCACTTATATTCCTGACAAAAGTAAGGATTTGCAGGGATATATTAGTAATATTACTAAATTGGGAAAGGATTTGACTGAATTGAAAGCTGATAGTGCATGGAAATCTATTGGGAAAGGATTTACATCAGTGGAAAAATGGTTTGCAACCTTGGGAAGTAGTTTAGTAGGGAAAATATTGACACCTATATTAACAATTGCTATTGGCTTACTACTAATAATAATAATAATTTACAGGTATTGTAAATACACAAGATATGAGCAAGGAAAGAGAGGGATAAGGCGAAAACAGCATAAATTGAACTAGAAGATAGACAATGTGGATACTATGATGAATTAAAGGCCTTAGAACAAACTAGCCTGAAACTAATGAAGACATCTGCCTTATGAATGTGACATCAGATAAAGATAAGAGTGTGATGGCTCGATTTCCCAACAAAGGGGAAATTGATAGAGCCTGGATGTTATCGTTCATCTGATATCTATGAATTCACCTTGGAAAAATGATTTGTGACAATAATTTATGGATATGACAAATATGTGTCGAGTTATGTTTTAAGAACAGGCACGAAACGAAGTTTGATTTAGATACTGCATCGTAAAAGCATGCAAAACGTTAGACGTAGATTCATGATGACATCTAACCACAGATGAACTAATGAGAAGTTTAATAAAGCTATTGGTATATGATTTCTTAATGTATAAATGAACAATAACAGACACACAATAACACAGAAATTCCTTATACGTGTATGAATAAAGTCATTTTAGGTATTAAGAAAATGGACATTAACATTAAAACGTGTAATAAGGGCACTGATATTGATGAGAAAAACAATTGCTATAGTAATTTGTGCTTCGTAAAGGTTTACTTTAGTTATGCTTCCAAATACTGAATGGTGTAATAAGCTTGTAACATGAGAAGAGTATTGAAAAATTAGTATGCAAATTGACTATGAGATGTTATAAAAAAACTTTTTATGGGTATTTCATACTTACATAATGTAGATACAATTATTAATTGACCTAAATGAAGAACTAATGGAATTTATTCCATGGTGTGAAATTCATATTTTAGCACAGACTCAGCACGCACAGGCTGCATTTCATATAGGCCTCAAACTTCTTTTCTTTCCTAGCATGAACTAATGGACTGATAGTCTAAAGCCTATGAGAACTTTTCACAAAGTTTCTACTTGTGCTCTAACACCCAATAATTCCTTTCACGCTTGTAGCTTACTTGATCGGACTTGCACCAAATTTGTTACTTCCTAGAGTACATGCTTGGGAAAGGACTGACCAATGGTATGATTAAAAATCAGTGGTCTTATGGAATATGCAAAGTAATGGATTACTTAATCTTTCGGATTTATATACTTTACCTACTACATCATCTCACCCTACTGAAACTGACCAATGGGACAGAATGTTCTGATCAAATTGGTGATGTCAAGGGGTATAAACCAGAAATTGATGGAGTATAATTGCATAAAGTGTGGACAGGGGCGGCCCCCTATCTTGTCCACCTTCTCAATCCACCTTGTGGTACAGAGACTGATGTTTTGGACTTCCAGAAACTAACACGAACTGAGACGTATTACTGTGTTTGCTGCCGGCTGGTTTGCTTGCGTAAATGGAACGTTTCCGGCTGGAAGGTTTCTGACAGTAGCTGTGGCATTGACGCTGCAGTGCGGAGAGGAACAGATGAACCTGTTCGTGAACTGGAACTGGTCATTTGGCAATTTCTGAACTTACATCTATAGGGTTTGTATGAGGGTTATATGCGTCAAAAGACTCATTCCCATGAATACAATCTTCCTCGGCTGAGGAAGAAAATTTCCTTTCAAACTTGATTCTCACAGCTTTATTAATGCTTATTAAATCTCTATAAGTCGTAAATAGATTTGGCCTAAACATTTCTTCAAATGCGATAAAGATACCAACTGAGATATTTATTCTGCTGATTCTGTTTCATTAATTTGTTGTGGTCATTTTATCTGTTTCCAAATGCACTAACCTAAACAGATTCTGTCTAAGCAAATCCATTTGGTAATGAATAAATTCTTACTATAATCTTATTTCAGGTCCTCATATGATAATAGTTCATCCCCTAAATATTCTAGTCCCTTTCAGCACAGAACAAGATCCATCGGAGGACCTAATTCAACAAAATGTGGTAGCTGAGGTTATTCTGGGAAACTTTATTTTGATGTAGAATATTATTACGGCCCAACACGTTTACGCTACAACATCATTATTTTAAACTTGCATTACACACAGTATAACTAAGGTAGGCTGCTACACAATGCGCAAAAAGATTTAAGATAAAAAGTTTCTGGCAAAATATAGATTTTAGTACGTACGTACTACGTACGTTTAGATTGTACGTAGTGCAAATTCTTTTTATAACTGTCCTTTAAAAGCACAACCTTCATAGCTCAGCTGGTAACTCCAGGGCAACACCAATCTTATCTTCAAAGCTGACCTCAAATCTCTTCTTCCAAAGACACTTTCAGAACTAATACCTTCATTCTCAAACCCCTCTAAGAAGTTCGTTCATCTTTGTAAATCTGTAATATGTTTTCTTGTACATTCCTCACCCTTGCTTGCTGTGTGTGATATTGTGTTCTTGCCTTCTATGGTTTTACCCTACCTCTTCTAGTCTCCTGTTTATTTTTGTAACGTTCTATTTTGTAACATTTCTCTCATGTAACGTAACTGGTTCTATTGTCAGCGCTCTGACACCTTCGGGTAAAGTCTGCGCTATATAAAAATGCATTAAATAAATAAATAAATCAAAAAGAATAGATCTGTGACATCAGTTAGCTTCAAGTGATACTGTCAATTAAAGCCAATGCCTGCTTCCAAGCACACTTTACATTTGCAAATTGACCATTTGCCTACATTTGCATTTCTTTCAGGCAAGCAGGCTCCTCGTTTCTTTAGAAGAACAGGCTGTCATTACTTTGTCTTTCGTCTATCTACGACCATCTCTGTCATTGCAGTACTATCAGACCTTAGTGCCGTTTATATTATCTTTTATGTTAGGTCTACCGGTCTCTATGGTGATTACATCACCTCTTCCGTATGGCCAAAAACGCCATGTAGCATTGGCCGCCGCAGAGTCTTCCTATTGTCCAATCAGAGGGCACGCCTTGGCGGGGTGACGTGTGACGTAAGTGAGCCCCGTCTGCTTTATTTTGCTTTGGTCTACTGCGGACGCCATTGAAGGAGGAGAGGGGGGGATAGCGGGGGGCTAGAGAAGGGGAGTGAGGGTTCACTGAAGGTTTTGGGGGCACAGAAAGAGCGGAGTGTGTCACGGGGTGGGGATAAGGATAGAGCTAGATACAAAGAGCAAACGGATAACGAGGGTAGGGACCAACAGGGAGAAGGGGCACTTGGGGGAGTGGAAAGGACAGTATATGTACATTGGTGGGGTGTACCTGTGAGGGGTTAAAAACCTGGGGCTAATAGGAGAGACTGTGGAGGCTGGGGGTAGGGGTGAGGGCGGGGGGAGGGAGGACTACAAGGAGGAAGACAGCAACGAGAGACAAGCAGAAGGGCCAAGCTGGGGGGGACCGCTGGCAGAGCCAGGAGCCGGAGGGGCTACAGAGGGGGGGGAGCAGGGAGCGCTCGGAGCTCCCGTACACAGCACAGGAGATGTGAAGAAGCTGACAGCAACGCTATCAAGGGCAGCAGGTAAGAGGTGTCTTGGGAAATACGGAGTATTTATGGAGTGTTGTGAAAGTGGGTGGTAGAGGATCACCCAGTGCAAAGCATGCGTGGAAGGAGCGGGGAAGCGAATCATCCTGGTCAGGAGGGAATGAGGGCAGATTCCCTGGAGGCTCTTGAAGAGAGTTTTTTTGGGGCTATAATGACTTTGTGGGGTGCGTGAGGGTGATCGTATTATGAAAAGGTTGGATTATATCAGGTAAGCATCACCACGAAGGAAATCTTAATGCCACAATGTTTGCTCTTTCATAGTTTTTGCTGCAGCATTTTGGACTTATTTTGGATATTGAAGAACATATTGTTTTCTGCCCACCTCGAGTAGATAGTATGTAGCTTGAATGCTTTAGACGTGTATGAAGGGCTTAATGAGGTCTGAATCTTGTTTGACCCAAGGGCAATGGCGAGGAATGATGCTTCATCCCGTGTGGGTGTTTAGGAGAGTGATAGGTGGGCGATTTGATAGATGGACGATTGGTTGCGTGTTGTATTTGGCGTCCTGATTCTAATGCGATTGACAATTAATGGGCCGCATGTCTTTGAGTTATAGGGAGAAGTGTGCCGTGGGAGTGCAAATAGTTTTAAGAGTTTCAGCTTCCCAACATCCAAAGCACCGGTTTATAGGTCTGTTCTAACTCATGCTCGGGTGTCTGCCGACCATGGCAGTAAAATAGGAGTGTTGTCCGCGTATGAACTCTGCTCAGGTTTTTGGTCTTAGACCATATCTTTGAGACGTTTAGGTATGAACGCTTTTATTTGTTGATCTTTATAAAAAAAAAAAAATCGACTGCAGCAGCTTGATTTGTTAGATTGCATGGAATATATATGTGCATTTATTTATTCCTGGGGACAATCCGATGATACAGTGTATCGGGTAGTATGTTTATCTCAGAATCATTAAAGCTGCTAAAACCTATACAGGTGTAGATATGCATGATACAATCTGTTATATGGTTAATTAAGCTCTTAAAGCTATGCAACCGTAGTCAAGGTTGGCATATACTGCTTCCTGCCATAGCAGTGACTGTTTTTTTAAGCTTGTATAAATAGGATCTCACTGTGACAGTATCATGCTACGGTAATAATCTTTACATTTCCTTTTTTTTTTTTTTTTACCAATCATTCTCGTTTATTTATTTTTTATGTACCTAGTGTTGGTAGCATATTCAGGTAATTGTATCTATTAATGCTTAATAAAATGCATCTATTTATATCTTTGTGACCTTGCCAAAGAATCAATAATTGCCCAGGGTTTTCGATAGGCCTTGATAAAAATATCAGTATGTTACTCTATGCCATGGGTACTCACAAACATTTTCCCTGGGGGCGGCATTGATGCCAGTAGGGTAGGGTGGAGTAAGGTGGGCATAGAGGAAGCGAAGCATGTACATGAAGTGGACAGGAAGTAATGTAATTATTTTGAAGGTTGCATTCCATACAGCCTCTCAATTAAGCCCCAAGTCTCTAAAAGAGCAATGGATTTTACAGTACTCTGTTGCGCTGTAGCGGAGTCCCTATTCCTCTGTTGCACCCTGAGGTAAGCCTTCTCTGCTTGCTATTGCTACCATGGTCGAGTGAAGTGTACAAAGGAAGTAACTTGATTATTGAAGTGGAATGAAACTGAATCTTAGGCCTGACAATCTGCTTATGTATGCCTTTACTTTCTTATCTGTAAACTGTAGGAGTACTTAGAAATAGGCTCAGTTAAGGTACCAAGTGCTATAACAAAATCCTTGACAAAGACCCCTCCAACAAGGTTTGCAATTCACTGAGCTGGACAGACACAAATACTGAAACCTTCAACGATAGAGATAGGAAAGTGGAAAAGTTTTAGCCATGGTAGTAAGAGACTTGACATTAAATCCTGACTTTTCCACTTTGCCAAAATATTGTGGTTGTGAACACTGTATTTAAAGTCTGAGCAGGGTCCACAGCACAGTGGAATTTCTTTTGGTGAGAGTAGTCTCAAAGTCTCACCATCAGAACCACTCGCACCACATTTCTTGTGTAATGAGCAAACTGTAGAACCAGAAAATGTTTTTTTGCAATCTCAGCTGCCCCTTATGACAAGTTGTTCGTTCTTAGGTAATCACTTTCACAACCTATTTTGTTTGCACCTTTTTTAGCACAGATAGGAAAATTTGTAATCCAACCAAACACAGGTATTAATTATGTGGGTAGAAAGCCGGAATGTAGCCCAATAATTATTTAATTTTATCCAAGGGGGGTGGGGGGGTAGGGGGGGAGAACACCCAGTATCATAATCCACTTACTTAAACATGGTATAGTGAGAGAGCTTTGAATCTTGAAAAGAGTCCTTTACTGTTGGTTGATAGTCAAATCATATCCTTCATATGCCTTTGGCCACTTAATAGGCGTTATATGATAAAAGTGGGCGAGCCAAGTGCCTGGCTGAGCTGCTCAAGATTCTCTTGGACCCTCGAGCCCAAAACAAGCTGAGCCTATATGTAGCTTCTGTCTGCCACCCACACGCTCACCTCATGCTCCAAGAATTAAAGACTAAGGGGCCGATTCTGATGCGGGTTGGAAAAGCTTCCCGACCGAATCGGTTGGGAAATGGTGTCCGACCCACTCGGATCGGGAAAGTCCGACCGGCGGAGTAGGATGCATCCGGATGCTTCCAGATACGATTTGGTTGAACTCCCATTGACTTCAATGGGAACATTTGTTCCTAACCGCATCAGAATTGGGCCCTCGGTCGGGAAGACACGTTCCCGATCCGATTTGGAAGGAGCAAATGCCGTTAGGAGGCCTTCCTAACCGCATCAGAATCAGGCCCTCGGTCGGGAAGCTTTTCCAACCCGCATCAGAATCGGGCCCTAAGCATTAACTTGTGATGTAAACCGAGAGAGGGAAGGACACACCCATCTAATGGCTGATTAGCACAATGTGAAATCAGAAAACCTGAGATCAATCCTGGCTTCCACACTTGACCAAGTTGTGTGAATCTGGGGAATTGTTTTATTTCACCTTGCCTACTTTTACGTCATTCTCACATATGAGAGCACATTGAGATGCATGAGTTCAGGATGTGTGCTGTACAATACTTTTCTTATGTGTTTTTTTTAATTTTTTTTTTAAATAAACTATAGCGTTGGCCACTCAGAGGGTGCACATAACAAGTGGCTTGCCTCTTGCTTCACCATGGGCATTGTTGTCTGGGTGGGGTGGAGGCATGACGGTTTCTATTTGAAAACTATCACTTTTAATAAATGCGTCACAATGTATTGATATAATCTGATGTGCTCTGGTGAAATGCTTCTGCATGTAAATTAAATACATGATTTTAAATTTTGAAGACACTCCTTTTAGGTCGAGGCATGCAGTATTGAGTTAGGGATTTGAAGCTCTGCCCACTCTCCGCACATATTTTTCATTTGCTTGTGTCATTGTCCTTTTGTAAATGCTGGCTTCTGATTCCTTAATAGGCTTTTTAGTCCCTCCTTAGTACCGCCTGGTCTCCATTTGTAACCTCCCATGAGGACTGGCCATTTTACTTAAGTTGTTACATGGTACGTCTTATTTAGTCTTTAAGCACTGTTTTCTTTAATGAGTTCCTCTTACGGAAGGAGGGTCTCATGCGTAGCTGTGACCACTGTCTTTAACTCGTAGCAAACTGGGAGCTCTTCAGGGGCCATGGGAGACAGAAGGGGGAAACTCAGCGATGCCTTTAGGGAGGTCTAAGGTGCGTGATGTAAATTCTGCTAGATCTGGCATGTATATTTTCTGAACGAACATTTATGTTAAATATGAATATGCTTGAAAAAATGTCTGGATTGCAAGTCACTCGCACGCTGCGTTCTTTTCTTTGTTTTGTTGCTGATATTCATTGTTTTCCTTTTAAAAACCAAACACTCAGCAGAGTCATTTTGTTTCCTTTTGGGAAGGAGAGTAAACTGTTTGAGATGCCAAGGGGAGGTGTAGGGTTTAAGAAGGGCAGTAGCACTTTGTCATCCTTAAACTATTTTTTACCACTTTAAACTTCTTGTTATTTTTGACAACACTGGTCTACCCTTCACAATGCTTCTGCTTCAAATGCAGGAAAGAGTAAATCGTTCAGGCTTTCTTTGTTCCAAACAATCAGGAAATCTCCATCTCTGTTCACTTCCTAATTCTAGTTTATATAAACTGTAGTTATCGATAGCTATCCCCAGGAAACTATCCATGGCCCATTTCTTTGGGTGCAGAATGGTCTTTTTGTCTTGTACATATACAAAGGGCACAGATCACATATGGCTTGTATCGTTCACACATTATATTTAATCTTTTATTTCAGTTTAATTTTTGCAAATTTAAATCAAATGAAATCTATTACAGAAACTGCCCGTTTTTAGGTCAAGCCTGGCCAGCGCAAGCTCTGTGAGGCATGCTGTATTCAGGTATGGACTTGCAGCTCCACCCATTTTCCTCCCATCTTTTCAATTGGCTCCTGTTACTGTCCTTTCTAAATGGTTGCTTTTGATTCATGAATAGGCTTAGTAGTCCCTCCTTAGTACCGCCTTGTCTGCGTTTGTAACCTCCTATAAGGACTGGACTTTTTACTTGTGGTGTTACACGTTCTGTTTTCACAATAGTCTGTGAGCACTATTTTCTTTAATATCTATTCTAGCTGCTGTTGCAGGCACGGCAGTCTCTTCCCTAACCCACCCTGTTTCCTGACAGCGTGGCGCCCGATCATGGATGCTGCACTTTATTTGACAAATGCTCCCTGCACAGCTCTGCACTTCTGCATGAGCTATGCTGCTTAACAAATGCTTTTTTATTTTTTATTTTTTTTAAGCGCCCCATATTGTGCTTTCACTTTAATATCTGCCCTGCACCTTTCTTTACACAAGCTGCATATGGCCATGTCTGAACTGGGGTGGTGGAGTGAGCTAAAGAATGATGATGGATTAAACCCAGATCAGTTGACTGGGGGTGAGTGTTTGATTTGCTCTAACGCTCCGTCCATCATCCCCTTTGGTTTCGCTTTGTTCGCCCTAAGTTGGTAGGGTATGCCCAGACGTGGGTCCCTTGCTCACTTTGCCACTGGATTCAAGATAGCCTGGCTGATGAGGGTTTTGAACCCGAAACCGGTCCCAGGATGCTTGTTTCCGGTCCAGGAAGACATGGCTTGGCAGTTCGGGCTGGACTGTTCCCATGAGGCACAGGGTCAGACTGATTTGCATATGGCCATGTCTGAACTGGGGTGGTGGAGTGAGCTAATGAATGATGATGGATTAAACCCAGATCAGTTGACTGGGGGTGAGTGTTTGATTTGCTCTAACGCTCCGTCCATCATCCCCTTTGGTTTCGCTTTGTTCGCCCTAAGTTGGTAGGGTATGCCCAGACGTGGGTCCCTTGCTCACTTTGCCACTGGATTCAAGATAGCCTGGCTGATGAGGGTTTTGAACCCGAAACCGGTCCCAGGATGCTTGTTTCCGGTCCAGGGAAGACATGGCTTGGCAGTTCGGGCTGGACTGTTCCCATGAGGCACAGGGTCAGACTGATTTGCATATGGCCATGTCTGAACTGGGGTGGTGGAGTGAGCTAATGAATGATGATGGATTAAACCCAGATCAGTTGACTGGGGGTGAGTGTTTGATTTGCTCTAACGCTCCGTCCATCATCCCCTTTGGTAACGACATTTAAGTGAAAGCACGGTATTGGGCACTTTTACCAAAAACAAATTTGTTTGTCAACTTGATGCAGGCCGCCTGAAGAAAGAGGCGTGGCCGACATTATAATGAAAGCGCGGCATGGGGTGCTGTTACAAACAACCATTTGCAATGCAATAGGTCGAATAGCGCCGAGACACCTAAGGGTATTTGTGCGCTTAACAAATTTAATAAATAAAATAAATAGGTCTCGCAATAGCAAGAGGTTAAGCTATTGGCATTGTAAATTACAAGACCTTTTATTTATGTTTTAAAAACAAACACAAATAAAAGGCATTGTCATTTACAATGCCAATTGCTGAAACTCTCTCGCAAATGCGAGAGCTATTGCATTGCAAATGCTTGTTTACATGTTTGTTGCAAGATCTCTTTTAAAAGTGAAGTTATTTCTAAAAGTAATTGTCGCAGGACACTTTTTTGCTTCTTTTGTTCTACTTCAGTTAATGTGTAAATAAGAGATTGGAAACTTGCTGGTATCTGATAGATATAAATATCTGGAAGTGTTATAAACAAATGGTCTTCAGAGATTGTGACATCTATAATAAATGCTTTCACACCAGTCAACACTAGCCTCCCCCAAAGGAGACTATAACCCCATTAGTGCAAAGGCCTGGAAAACAATTGAATCTCCTCTCTTTTGGTGGGATAGTCACAGACTAAACCTTGGTGTCATCGCCTCTAGCGATAGTGTTGCTTCTGGGGCCTCGTGGCACTACCTCCGGTGCTGGAGAGATGATGCTGGGGTGGTTATTTTCCAAACGTTAAAAAAAAAAAAAAAAAAAAAAAAAAATCTTTAACATTTCAAATGACCAACAGCAGTGGATATCTTAAAGCATCAGCATTGTTTAGTATAGAAGCTCAGGGTCCGTAATCATGCCATCCCAATATATTTGTCACAGATCATGACTTTACATCTCCATATGCGGGACCCAAACTTGCCCGGTTGGGCAGGTTATAGCTACCATCAGCACTACTGGTGTATGTTAAAGTCCTTTTTTGGTCCATCATTAAAATTTGGGAGTAAATAAGAAAAACAGCACTTAACAGCACCACTTCTAATGTTATTGACAACACCAAGTACAACCAATTACATGCCCACTGCAGTTTCCCCTCCCAATACCCCCAACATCTAGTATTTCAAGATTTAAAAATACATTACTAGGTACCGTCTGGCAATCTCTTTCGTCACTTGTTGTATGGGTAGTCCTTGGGTATCGTTCGTCTCCCTGCACCTGACACAACTCTAGGATCTGCTTGGATATATAGTGTGGAGCCTCTTAGGGGAGAAATACCCCATGTAGTACTGAGTCAACTTAAACCTTACACTAACCGACACCGTGCGCACTCGTGTGTATTTTAAGCCAGTTCCTTGGCGAGAGGCGCTTGTCTCACATACGCTGCCAAGTGTCCCCTAATGGTAGCTGTGTTCGTGATCTAGCTGCGCACAGTGTGCAGTATATGTGCATTCTGAACCTGCGTCCACCCGCCATTATTTATTTTATTTATAAAGTTTTATATAGCGCGAACAAGATCCCGAGGGATATCAGAGCGCTTTACAATAGGATGGAAGGAAGGACCTAAATGCAATATCGACATCACGTAAAAATAAGAAACAAGAATGATCGCATAATTACAGGACAATTGAGTCAAGGAGAGTAATACAATAACCATGGCGAGCATGGTCTCCATGTTCTGCATGGGCTAGTTTCCAGATGGTTGAGTTCTCGAGGCATGCTGTATGTGGTGAGGAATCTGTGGAAATACTATGTATCTTCTAGAAATCTCATTATCAAAGCTAAATGCTTTTTCCATCTTGCTCACTGCAGCCAGTGTATGCCATGTGCTGCTTCTCTACCGCTCCTGGTGACTGTATTTGGCATTTATTCTGGCTGCCTATAATAACCAGTGCATGTCATGTGCTGCTTCTGTGTCTATACCAGGGTAGACCCAGTGGGCATTTATGTGGAAGTCTTTAACCAGTGAACAACATATGCTGCTCCTCTGTTGCTCCATGGTGTGCCCAACAGGCATTTGTCTGCTTGTAACCAGTGCATGCCATGACTCCATATAGTGGTTTACTGTTGCTGTAATCATGTCATGCCGCTAGAGGTTGGACTTGCGTCTTTGCCCCATGGGGGAGTACCTCCGCTTGGCCTTCCTTGGAACTTACTCCAGTAAAGAATTATGATTGTCAAAGTCACCGGTAATCAGACCAACAAAAACTTGTGCTCTTCTAAAATTGTGAATAAGCTTTTGTGAAATTACCACTCAATCCTGGAAATATCTTGTCTTTTATTTATGTCTGATTATCTGTCCTATTTGTTCTTGCTACTTCCTAAGCTTTTACAGGTTAGGAAACTTCATTTCAGACCTTTATTGAAGAAATGCAGTGTATGCTTTGTTTGCTCTTCCCTTATTTTTCTCAAATTCTCATTTTGTTGCTTTCTTTGTTGGATGCTTTATAGGTCTGGTTTGGCAGCACAGCTGTTACTAGACAATGTATGTTGAACAGAGTAAGAGCTTTAAGAAGCATTACTGAAAGAGCTGCTTTGGCTCAGTCTACGTGTTTGTCTTGCTTTTATGCAAATTTTGATCTGAAGTTGCATACTTTCACTGAAACAGTACTTGTGCTCTTATTGGTTCCTGGTGGGTCTCTTCAACTAACATGACCACCGTGTTCAAAAGTAATGATTCAACAGCATGCACGTCTAAACTACAATATTCCTATGGGTTGTGAAGCAGTTTTCCTTTGCCGACCGTGATAGCCAAGTTGAAGTGTAATGTGTCGGCTTGTAAGGTGAAACTCTCAAGGTGAGGTTAGAATGGCAACATGTAGGGGAAAATCTACAGCGAGTTGGTCGAGTTCCGTGGGAGACTGCAGTGGTTCTACTGTTGGCCATGTTGTTCTTATTTACACCTCTGTACTGTTTGTGCGTTGTTAGCGAGACCCTGCACAGCTTGCCGCTGCATATCAGAAACAAGTCTGCTTGATATAAGGGGCCTCGGTGGCTGGTGGGAGTAGCTGCACATCCCATTGTGCAGTCCAGTTTCTGTTGCACCAGGATTGATGCTGCACTGCCCTATCCCTCGCAGGCTTCCTGGAGACGGTGATGCAGCCTGAGCAAGTGACACAAGCTGCCTGTACCAGTATGTGCATTACCTGCACTGCTACTACTCGCCGTATGGTAACCGATTGCAAAACTCAGACTGTGACACCTTGGAAGTTGAAGATAGCAACCTGGATATTGCTAGCTCTGTGAGACCCCAGAGCTGTGATGAGGCTGATTTAACAAGTATATTGGACCTGTTAGTCTACACTTTAAATCTCCACAGAACACCAGAAACAACACTACGCTGCAAAACGCAAATAACCTCCATTTTTAATAAAAACAAACAAAAACGCATTCACTTTTGCAATGTAGATACTTGAATAAGATGCACAACGACGCAATGTAGATACTTGAATAAGATACACAACGACTATTCTATTGGAATAACGTGAACAGAACATTTTGAGGTTTACTAACATCTGGCATTTGCAGAACGGTTGGCAATCATTACGTCCGACCCACTGGGCGCACCTCTCGTGATCTCTTCATGATGCTACAGATGACATCTCAATATGTATACTGCTAACACCTAAACTTTGTGATGTTTACATGCAAGCAACTTCGTATTAAACCAATTCTGCAGCTTCAACACTAAGTTTGTTGTTAAACAGCTGTGAATTTTCTAATTTGTCTCCAGTTTGACGGGCATCCAGTATCGCACTGCTTTACTGCACACTATGTTTGCTAAAATAAGAAAAACATGCCATTTGTAAGATGCATGATAGAACATTTGTACTCGACCTGGTGAGTTAAAATGCCAGTGTCAAGTGTTTGTCATCTGACACTTTTCAGAGAAGCAAGCATCTACCTTTTCAATGAAAGGCTAAGGGGAGAATGGGTTTTAATAGGTTTGCTTACAATTTTAACTAGCATTTGCAAAGCAATTGGTCTTGCATTTGTAAAAGTTGGCGCTATTGGCGTTGTAAACTACATTGTTTTTTTTGTTTGTACTTGAGTGGATCTATGTTTGTGCTTGGAATTATGTGGTTTGAATTGGAATTTTTTTTAGTTGTGGAGTTGTGTGGGGTGAAATTGTGTGGTGTGTAGTGAAAGTATGTGGCATGGTGAAAAGACAGTGTGGTAACTGTATAGAATAGCTAGGAAGATTGAGAGCGATCTGTAGTTTGTGCATGAAGTTGTGAATGTATTCCATACTGAGTAGCTGAAACAGTATGTGAGAAGGAAAGAAAGAAGGGGAGAGAAGGTTTTAGAGGCATCAAGAGGCTGCGCTTGTGTATGCGGAAAACGACGGAAGAGGACAGTGCGTGTTCGAGGTTTGAATTTTTAAAAATGTTATGGCTAAGAAACTGCAGAAAGATTTGAAGTGAACTAATATGAGAAATGATGGATTGATGTATGAGAGAGCTAGGCAGTGGAATGAGGGAGAGTACGAGAGAGAGGGAGTGTAACAGGAGACCTATTCGCTTTGTCAGTGGGGCGGGGTGGCTAATTGAGTAGTGAACGCATGTACATGTATGCGTGCTGACACGTTAGATATTTTTTATTTACCAATGGAACATGGTGGGCAGCTATGTTAGATCAAGTTTCGGGAATTCGAGCGCATACACAAACACGGGTGCCCCAAGGATATGGTGACAACTGGAGACAGCCGCGCACAACTGGCGGGGCTTGACTTGGACAAAGCTGAATACGTTGCCATACGGCTGAGACATTCCTTTTGCGTAGGGAGAGACAGATGTGGCCATTTGGCTAATATGTTGAGGGCACAGCGACAGTCAAACGGGGTGCACTTCCTACAGGCTGCAGACTGTTCTGGAATAATAGGAGATGGCCCCCATGGCATCCACTTTTCGCGACTTTTATAGATCGCTCTACACGGGACATGCCCTGGACCCGTTGGGACCGGAATTGTACCTTCAGGGGCGCACACACACCTCGATTAACACCCGACCAGGCAGATACTCTAGACTAACCCATCCATATAGAGTAAGTAATTTCAGCCATTTCTCGCCAACAACCCTTGAAATCGCCGGGACCAAATGGCTTTCCGGCCCCCTTTTTAAAAAATAAATAAAAAATAAAATCTTTTTGCCCTATCCTCGTTCCGGTATTGACCTGTCTTCAACTCGATAGCGGGACCAGACCTGGTTCTCTCTTCGATGTTAAACACGGCCATCGTGGTTGTCCCCAAACCTGGGAAGAACAAACAACTCTGCATTTTTTACAGACCAATGTCCCTTCTTAATGTGTGCATATCAAACTATTCACCAGTGTCTTGGCAGCCCACCTGGGGCCCCTTATGCCTGGCCTAATTGACCCGGGCCAGGCGTGGTTTGTACCTCCATAGACAGTGCGGAGACAAACATCTTCTCGACAAAGCTAAGTGGTCTGGGAAGGAAACCGTACTTTTAACTATGGACGCCAAGGAGGCATTCCATCGAGTCCATTGGCTCTACCTTGAGGCTATGCTTATACATTTTGGCGTAGGCCAGCGCTTTCGCACATGGGTTCTGAGTTATTATGGCTCTCCTAGTGCGACGGTCTGGGTAAATGGGCAAACTTCAGCCCCATTACAAATCGGGAGAGGTACACGCTGTGGTGCCCACTTTTGCCTCTGTTATTTGCCCTCTACATGGAGCCCATGGCCCAGCGTGCTTGTGACAACCCAGATATTACTGGTGTCAAATTTGGGGGTTAAGAGCACACTATCAGTCTCTATGTGCATGATGTGCTAGGGGCGCTAGAGAATCCGCTTGTGGCCCTTCCGGCCTACTTAACCAAGTTAGAGATCTTCGGGCAAGCAGTGGGGTTCCGTATTAATATCCACAAATCACAGGCCCTTAATTTCTCTGCATCTCCAGCAACAATTGTTACTTGCAGGCCAATGTCCAATCGTGTGTGCGCCTACCTCAATGCCATACCAAGGGATCCGATTAACATCTTCCTGTCAAAACAACTGCATCCCTTAATTGCAAGTCCCTGCATCGGCAACTCGAGGAAGACTTAGCTCGGTGGGTAAATTATGGGCTTTCCTGGCTTAGTCGGTGGTAGCCCTCAAGATGGCTGCCCTGCGCAAGATTTGGTTTCTATTTAAAATCCTTCAGGTGACTCCTCCAGCGGGCATGATATAATCCATGCAAAGTGAAATTAACCATTGTTCTGCAATCCTTGATGATATTGACGCACACCTAGACACAGTTAACAAGATTCCCTGCCTACATGGTATTAGAACTCCCAAACGTCCTTACCTTTCCACTTAAATCCGGCCTCAATACCCAGTAGGCGCCTTGAACACGATCACAATCTTGCTGCACCATCACATTGTTTTCCAAGCAACAGCATTGACTACTATTTGGCACAATTAAGCCAAATCGAGTCTTTTTAACTTTTCTGCACTTATCTGACTATAGCAATCACTAATTAGCATGCACACTAGTTACCACCAGGAGGTCATCTTTAGTTCCTTTCAGTGTGTCTTCTAATATCCTTTTGTTTTCTGCCTTCTTTCCCATTTTCCCCTTGTTCCACAGGCAGTGTATTATTTCAGGCTTGTATAATACCCGTCCTGATGATGATCCTAGTATTCTTTAAAAGGGATCGAAACATCGTCGACTTGTTTAAACAGTATGCACGTTAATCCAATGTGTTAAAACAAGTGCAGTAACTGTTTATTTGAAAGCTTGCCCTTATTATTCGTATTGGCCCTAAGCTACTTTTGTTTTGCCTGAAATGTTTTTGTCCATATGTAAATGTTTTGTGTTTTTGTAGGACGCAGGACTGTGTCCCACTCTATTACTGTGCTCTTATTTGCTCAGAATTTATTTGATTCATTAAATTGTTTGTCCGGCTGGACATCTTTAATATAGCGCTGATTCTAGTCTATATTTATCACAACTTTGTGTTCTTTAAGGACCTTTGTTTCTGTAACAAATTGATACCCAAGGTCCTTATCTACCTTGTGGGTTCCCTTGTTTGATTTAAAATATGTTCAGCGCAATCGCTAGATTGCAAGGGAGATATTCCCTATTCCCCTCCTTGTGAGTGGGCCGTCCCTGCCCCTCTTCTCTCTCATTCCATTCCCTGATCCTCCTGTTCACCACCCTTGTGCCCGGTAATTGCTATGTCAGACCACGCACCCTTGTACTCTGACGACTATATTAAGAAAATACTTGAGGGACCATCCCTATTTTCTGATTCAAGTGACACCCCCATTAACACAAATACATCTCTCTCAGAACAGTTAGAGAAATGTAAGAAAAAACAGGTCCGTCTCCAACTTATGGTTCGCATGCTTACAGAATACTTAAAAGCGGACATAATCCCTGTTGGGTTACAAGTTAGAAATATCCCAGCCATTTTTACAGACAATCCAAAGTACATTAACAACTTCAGCTACATCGGGACCACGTGTTCTAGACATTGGTTAGTGCTGGGGATCGACACTGAAACACTCAAAAAACTCCACGAAGAGATCAGTGATATTGAAAAACAGATCAAAGAATCCAGCTCCGTCACTGAGAGTAACAAGCATTGGCATAGCCAATAGGTCTCGCTTTTGGGACCTTATAAGTATTTAGTTATGCAGCACAATATCCTTGGTGCAACAACATCAACTGTTGCATGGCTAAACACTAATATAAAGTACCAAAAGCGAGACCTATTGGCTATGCCAATGCTTGTTCCCTTGAGTAGTCTGGAAGAATATTCTGGAATGCCACGCCCACGGCAGGCAGTATGTGACACTAATTGTTGATGTCCGATGTTCTGAGTGTGAGTGGGTGCCGGTCAGTGGGGTGCTCCCTGCCACCAGAACTAGTGAGGTGGGAAAAGGATATGTGCTGGTGCATGACGGCTGGACGTGCGGTTTATGAAGTTAGAGGCCGCCCCAATAAATGGACTAAAATTTGGAAACTTGGCAGACCTACAGAGGGCGGTGAGGAACTCGGAGTTGCAATTTGACCCCGTGTGGGGGAGAAGTGCGCGCTGAACGCCCTCGAGGCAGTGCTGAGGGGTCCGGAACTGCACCCAGTGTAAATGGGTACATATTGTTATTGCGTTTCTTTAGAAAACTTAATGGAGTTTATACGTGGTTCTCATGTTAATAAAGCGAATACAATGTAAAAAAAAATTAAAGTGTGAGTCGGTCTTACGTTGCCCCTATCCGTGAGGCAAATTTAATTACCATTTAGGAGCAGTACATTCCATTTGCTGTTTTTTCTGAGAGAAATGTTCTTAAGTATGGGTACGCTGTTAAATAGCATTGTGCAACCAGACCGTATGTCAGCTGAGCTGCCTGTGTGAGCAGCATTAGAAGCAGAGGCCATTCATTTGAAACGTGATGTACTACATGCAGTGAGAATGCTGCAGCTATCTCCCTAATTGGTGTTCAAATGAAATAAAAGTGCCCGAGGTAGGGCTCGGATCTCAACGTGCAGGGTCTTGTTAAAAAATCCCCCGGAATGCCGTGCACCAAAAAAACAAGCACACGTTAATTAAACCCAGATGGCCCCTGCGTGCGCTGTAAGACTGCGGCTGCGAAAGTGAAAGCAACTAAAACTGAAGAGAGGAACGGGGGCGAGCGAGCGCAGCAGCCTGCTGAGCTGACCACACGCTCATGCGTCATGGCCTTTTGCTTGCGATTACCCGCACGGCTGCCATGTGATTCCAATTATCGTGCCCGCGTCTGGGCACGATAATTGGAAACCGATGCCGGCCGTGCGGGTAACCGCACAGAAAAGGCCATGATGCACGAACGTCTGGTCAGCTTTCTGAAGCCCCTACAAGAAGTCTCGCGCTGCGCGAGCAGTGCTACGCACTGCAACGCTAGGCACGAGACCTAAAAAACTGCTTGACCAAATCCAAAAAACAGTTGACGATTTTCACAGATTAGAACAAAACAAGAAATCACTTAAAGTTGAGAAAGATATCAAAGCCTACAGTATTGAACGCACCTATCCATACTTTCAAAAAGATTTTTACACAAGTAGGACATACACCAATCCCCAGAATACCAGACCTTGGGGTCGATTCAACAGACGCAATAATCTGGTTGGATTCTCTGACACCTCAGTTGACTCATCAGATAACTCGGACTCAAGTGAAGGTCCTAGCACGTCCAATCGTAACCCCGGAGCCAATTTTTTAGGCAGGGGCCAAAACGAGCAACCAAGACGTGGCCGAGTGAAACAAGCCCAACCGTGGTACAATGCACCAGGGGAGCGCCAGACACGCCAGAAATTTTACCAATGGTAAACACTAACTGCACTGACCCGGGGCTATCACAAATCATACCTATTTTTAACCTGTCCCAACATACCCTTTCTGACTCGGAGTTAACTCTCCTTAGTAAAGGCCTTTCGTTTGTCCCTACTATTCATCCCAACTTCCTTGAACTCCACACTGAGTTGTTGAGATTCTTCAGACGCTTACGTCTACATGCTTATTTTTTTGCTGAACCCTACACCTGTCACCTTTTCCAATACACCGTTCCGTCCCCCCCTCTACATTTTCACCCACAGCTAGCATGATTCCTGGGGAAATTGTTACATTCGAAAAAATGGTACTAAAGGATTTAACTGCACTTGAGAATAAAAGGCGTTTTATTCCCTACAATATATCCCTCGAGGAGAAGAAAGCTATTGAGACCCTGAAAAGGAATTACTCCTTAGTTATAAAATCTGCGGACAAAGGGGGAGGTATTGTCCTACAAGAAAAGGACTCCTACAAAGCAGAAATCCTACGACACTCACAAATACTGACCATTATTGCAGACTGCCCACCAATCCCACTAGGGAACTGCAAGGACTTATTTTACAAATCACCACTGAAGCAAAAACAGAAGGTTTTCTTAGTCCAAAAGAATTTAACTTTTTAAAGGTTAAGTCACCGAGAATGCCGGTGATATATACACTACCTAAAGTACACAAGAATCTCACAAGTCCACCTGGACGCCCCATAGTCTCTGGATGTGGCTCTATACTTGAGCCACTCGGCCAATATGTGGACTATTTTATTAAGAACTTTGTCCCCAAAACAGAATGCTATGTCAGGGACAGCATGGCCATGATAAATCTAGTTGAACACCACCTGTTCAATCCAATGGCTGACGTGTTGTGTACAATGGATGTTGAATCCTTGTACACCAACATTCCCCAGATCTTGGCCATGACCGTCATCCAAAAGGTTCTTGACTCCAGGCCTCGCCCGCATACTGTCCCAACACTTTTAATACTCTCAACTACTCGAACTCTGCCTAACTAGGAACTTTTTCACTTTCGATAATGAGTACTACCAGCAGGTCAAAGGTACATCCATGGGGGCTGTTTTTGCCCCCAACCTAGCTATACTTTTCATGGATTACCTAGAGGCAACAGTAATCCTATCTCCCACCAATCCCTTCTTCTCTGGCGTCACATTATGGCGCCGGTACATTGATGATATTTTTCTAATCTGGCACAACAATGAAGTCACACTCCACCAATTTTTACACTGATTAAACAACAATTGCCTAGGACTCAAATTCACCTTGTCCCTTGACCACTCCTCAATTGCTTTCCTGGACCTCACCATTTACCATTCTAACGATGAACTTCTCCCAAGGCTTTACAGGAAGCCCACGGAGCGTAATACGCTTCTTCGCTACGAAAGTAATCACCCAAGAGCACTACGGGACTCTCTACCATACTCTCTCAGTTTTTACGCATCAGGCGTAACTGCTTTGCAAAAGAAGACTACTTTCAAGAAGCCTCTACCTTATCAACCAAGCTTAAGGCTCGTGGCTACCCCAAACGATTGGTACGCAATGCCCGGAAGCGAGCATGGTACTGTCCAAGGGAAATCGAATTGTCTGTGTGACGACATTCTCGCCAGTATCAAATCCCATTCGGAAATCCATTCTCAGACACTGGCCAACACTCAACGTCGGTAATCTGAATATTGAACGTCCCCTTTTTGCATTTTGCAAAAGCCGTAATTTGAAAGATCACCTTGTAAGAGCAGCACTACCTAGTCCCAAGCCATCTCTCACCCTTGATGCACACTGGGGCCTTGAACCATTGATAGGACACTCAAAATGTGGTAATTGTAATGTGTGCGACTTCACTTTAGAAGGCAAGGTTTTCACTTTCAACAATGTTGTAATTAAATCACGGTCATTTTCAAACTGTAACACGTGTAATGTTATTTATCTGATTCAATGCCCTTGCCCGAAAGTCTACATTGGTCAAACCACGCAGAAAGTAAAGACCCGCATTGGACAACATCGCAGCAGGGTTCGCTGCCAAACCCCGAATGCGCCTTTGGTTGAACACTTCAATTCTGCCAGCCACAAGGAGGATGACATCAAATGGACAGTTCTCAGTGTTGTGAAACCACCACCCAGAGGGGCTGACATGACGCAACTTTTAAACAAAGAGGAACTTAAACTAATTACCCGCTTGGATAGCATCAAGAACGGATTAAACGGGAATGAAGATTGGACTACCTTACTCTAAGATCCCCATGATGCTCTAATTTCAAATCCTGAACTGTTCCTCCAACAAAACTGGCATGACTGGTAATGGGTATACCACTGCTAAAATCACAGCCACACTGTGCCCTTAAATGCAAAATCAACTGTTTTTTAAGAAATGTTTTGTTGCTTGAATCTCCTCCTTTTAATTATCCTCTCCAGTTGTTGCTTACTTTCATTCAATTCTCACTTGCCTTCTGGGTCTCCATGCAGGTCCTTTTACTTCAATAGAAGCTATTAATTCCATTTCATTGCCAGTTCTTAGTACATGACTTCATTTTCTATTCAACAGTAATTCAATCCGTTTTATAAAATGCAAATGTGGCAACTTAACATGAATGTATTTACATTTCCCTGTCTTTCCTGTCTCTCATTTTTCCTTTTTGTTTCAATCACGACAGCCTTCTCCACTGAAGTCTGTCCATTGTTTCTACACTTTCCTCACCCAACATGGCCGCTGCTTTCTCACTTTACATCACATGTGCGGTTCACGCTATATAATCCAGGCGTAATCCTGCCCCTCCGTATCCAAGCCATCGAGCTCGCGATCGGAACCACAATCATCATACTACCGGTAAGCTTCCACCCCAGCACCCGCACACCCCGGCTCTGATCGGTTCCACCTGTTCTGATCAGCCTTCCCTTTTCCCCAGGGCTGCAAGTGTTATCTTCACCCAGCCCAAGACCTAGCAATCCTTAGCTAGAGTTCATGATATACTTAATCCTGGAAAGACCCCTTGAGTACACCGCCACTGGTTTAAGCCAAGGTAAGCGGTTAGAACTGTTTTATTACCGGCTACCGCCTTGGCCACACTTTTAACCACTTTTCGGCGCAATTAATTTTAATCTTTTTTCCGCCAGGACCGCTTTATTGTAGTGCACCCATAGCTCCTTGAGAGCTCCCACGCTTCTCTTGCCTGTTTGAAACGGAAGCTCCTCCAGAGCTCAAACGCATCGCTTGTTATTGCCCCCTTATCGGCATCAAGGTTAGTTGCTGCCGCCTCACAATGCGCTATGATTCGGCTCCTGTAGCATGCATCGTTAGCTGCTTCCTAACTACGTGTATTGTTGACACTCGCAGCATGCCCCGCTAAACGGCATCTTAGTCACTTTCAGCCGCCCCGCTGCCATCTCACAATGCGCTTTGTTCTAGGCACTTGCAGCATGCATCGTTAGCTGCCTTCTCACCATTTTTTGACACTCGCAGCATGTCACGCTACTTTCCGCCCGGGCAACTCCTAAGTTAAAGCGACCGGCCTCAATACCCAGTAGGCGCCTTGAACACGATCACAATCTTGCTGCACCATCACATTGTTTTCCAAGCAACAGCATTGACTACTATTTGGCACAATTAAGCCAAATTGAGCCTTTTTAACTTTTCTGTACTTATCTGACTATAGCAATCGCTAATTAGCATGCACACTAGTTACCACCAGGAGGTCATCTTTAGTTCCTTTTCAATGTGTCTTCTAATATCCTTTTTGTTTTCTGCCTTCTTTCCCATTTTTCCCTTGTTCCACAGGCAGTGTATTATTTCAGGCTTGTATAATACCCGTCCTGATGATGATCCTAGTATTCTTTAAGAGGGATCGAAACGTCGTCGACTTTGTTTAAACAGTATGCACGTTAATCCAATGTGTTAAAACCAGTGCAGTAACTGTTTTATTTGAAAGATTGCCCTTATTATTCGTATTGGCCATAAGCTACTTTTGTTTTGCCTGAAATGTTTTTGTCCATATGTAAATGTTTTTGTAGGACGCAGGACTGTGTCCCACTCTATTACTGTGCTCTTATTTGCTCGGAAGTTTTTTGATTAATTAAATTATTTGTCCGGCTGGACATCTTTAATATAGCGCTGATTCTAGTCTATATTTATCACAACTTTATTGTGTTCTTTAAGGACCCTTGTTTCTGTAACAAATTGATACCCAAGGTCCTTATCTACCTTGTGGGTTCCCTTGTTTGATTTAAAATAATTTCCACTTAAATCCTGCAGGGGGCGGCAGATATGGCTAGCCCTTGGAGCGGCATCCAGACACTTCACACATCTTGCACACTGGGGGACAGGACACTTCAGGGGTGGCTACATTGCCTGTTGTATATCCTAGGGATGGAAAAGATTATGCTCCCCTTATCCGTGCGGAGCGATTCCTACCAGGACCTCTGGCGCCCATACATAAATCTTCTCTTGACTGAGTTCAGGGTACTCGCCTGCCCTAAATACCTATGCTTGTTACGCCTGACAGATGTTACTATCCCTACACAGCAGAGGGAGACCTCTTGGGTAGACCATCAACACAATCGGTTTTGCGATCAACTCTGTATCACATGAGTACTGGGAGGAAGGGGATGGGTTGGGGGGATATTTTACTTTTGTTTGGGATGTTATTGTTAAGGTTATAAACAAGACATTCACGAAGAGATCTGCTATGCTCTGTACCATTTTGTTTTCGCTCTCTTGCAAATACTAATGGAGATTTGAACCATGAAAAAAGAATAGGGGGGTGTATTTTACAATAGTTAACATCACTTTATAGACAATATAATTTGTAGCATGGTGCTCCATGTGCAGTGAATGAACAATGTGCTTGTGAAGTATATCGGTGCAAGAGTACGAAGTACAAAACCTTTTTGCAAGTGATTAATATAGGAGAAGCTACTGGAATTCACTTATCAGACCGCGGACTGACTACATAGGTGTGATATATATCTATATATATCTATATCTAGAAGCCCAAAACACACATGATTATATCCACTTCATTCAACTCAGTAGAAGATGGACTAACCCCATTACAGTGTATGTACAATATTAACAACTGTGGCGGCCATTTTGTAATGTGCAAAATACATTGTATACACCTCGGGGATATCTTGAATCACTCTTATACAATATATACAATCGATGTATTAAGTCAAGAATAGAATATAAATCAATATATACAGTCTATACACTTGATGTATTGAGTAAGGATCACAGTCACTGATACTGAAAGGTCCAGTGCAAATCACCCTTAGTTAATTATTTCCAAGGCTCTGATACTTCAGAAAGCTGTGCAGAAAAACAATCTATTATCCGCAACAGGCCACAGTCATGATGGTCTCGCCCAAGTGGGCATATCAAAAATTATTATTATGCATTAAAGAACGCAATGTGGCAAAATGATGACCATGCAATCTAGCCCATGTGGGCATTAATGCACATAACAGAGTATCCCAATAACGTGCACACGACAAAAATTACACATGATTCCTTTCACAGTTGATAGGTGAAGTGCCCAACCTAAAAAATACAAAAGATTAAAATTACTAAAACCTGGAAACTGCTACAATATGCACACATTCTCTTTGATATACATTAGTCATACAGATGAATTGCCAGCTCCTCACTGGAGTTTAAACCTCTGGGTGTCATGCTTTCAAAATCAATAATATACCGTGATTCAAGCTTCCTTAGTGAGAGTTCCCTTTTGCCCCCTCTGACACCCATAGTTACAGAATCAATGACAACCATGCGGACAGCATTTTCATCTTGGAAATGGCAGGCATGAAAATGGCCAAGAAGCGGGTGCTTGAGCACATACGTGCAATAAGAAATAACAATAGGCAATACCCCGTAGCTCGTCATTTTCATGCCTGCCATTTCCAAGATGAAAATGCTGTCCGCATGGTTGTCATTGATTCTGTAACTATGGGTGTCGGAGGGGGGCAATAGGGAACTCTCACTAAGGAAGCTTGAATCACGGTATATTATTGATTTTGAAAGCATGACACCCAGAGGTTTAAACTCCAGTGAGGAGCTGGCAATTCATCTGTATGACTAATGTATATCAAAGAGAATGTGTGCATATTGTAGCAGTTTCCAGGTTTTAGTAATTTTAATCTTTTGTATTTTTTAGGTTGAGCACTTCACCTATCAACTGTGAAAGCAATCATGTGTAATTGTTGTTGTGTGCACGTTATTGGGATACTCTGTTATGTGCATTAATGCCCACATGGGCTAGATTGCATGGTCATCATGTTGCCACATTGCGTTCTTTAATGCATAATAATAATTTTTGATATGCCCACTTGGGCGAGACCATCATGACTGTGGCCTGTTGCGGCTAATTGTTTTTCTGCACAGCTTTCTGAAGTATCAGAGCCTTGGAAATAATTAACTCGGGGTGATTTGCACTGGACCTTTCAGTATCAGTGACTGTGATCCTTACTCAATACATCAAGTGTATAGACTGTATATATTGATTTATATTCTATTCTTGACTTAATACATCGATTGTATATATTGTATAAGAGTGATTCAAGATATCCCCGAGGTGTATACAATGTATTTTGCACATTACAAAATGGCCGCCACAGTTGTTAATATTGTACATACACTGTAATGGGGTTAGTCCATCTTCTACTGAGTTGAATGAAGTGTATATAATCATGTGTGTTTTGGGCTTCTACGAGCGTGAGCAAGGCGTAAGCCGAAACGCGTCGTTTTGAGTCTGCCATTAAAGACTTGTATGCAGCACGTTGAGGTGTCCGAGTGTTGAGTTGTGGAGAGAATAATTGGGATTACCGGTAACCCGACTCGGACCGCCCGTGACAGCCTGTTACTTTCCTGACCGGGATTTGTGGAACGAATATATATATATATATATCTCTCTATCTCTCTATCTCTCTATCTCTCTATCTCTCTATCTCTCTATCTCTCTATCTCTCTATCTCTCTATCTCTCTATCTCTCTATCTCTCTATCTCTCTATCTCTCTATCTCTCTATCTCTCTATCTCTCTATCTCTCTATCTCCAGGTGGACTGCATGGGTTGCATTTTCATAAGAATTTCAAATGAAGAAACTGAAATCTTGCGCATACTCAAAACCTACAACAAGGGCGACCCAGTTAGTCCCTACTGAAGAGTGACATGACCATAGGGGGCTATTATTCAAGGGACACTCACAAAAACCAGGGTGTCTCCTTTTAGCTTGTTCTGAGGAAGATCTAACTAGATGGGCAAATATCACACACAATTTTTATGGGTCGGAACGTCGACGTAATATGAGATGTCTTTCACTACATGAATGTTTTGGGGGGGAAATGAGGAACCTCTTCTTTTTTTTTTTTTTACCTGTCCAATTGAATTGTGCAATTTGTTCCGCAATCCAACTCTTTCCAAATCACTCTGACAAAACCTCTAATCTCTTCTGTGTAGTCGAGAGTACTGTAGTCATGTAGACTTCTTATCGGAGACACTTGTGTTCATTGTGCAGATGACGCATGGTTGACTTTGTCAGAAGTATCCTTTGGTTACGTGGCTGTGAAAGCAAATTCGTATTATCCAGCAAACCGATTACATCAAGGATAGAAAATTATAATTTGTTGGACCTGGCCCTTTTTGCAGGGTTATCCCCAAACTTTTTGCCTTCCTTTGCCTATTTTTCTGATCTTTTTGTTTGCTGTAGGACTCTGGGCACTTTACCATTGCTAAACAGTGCTACGGTGCATATGCTCTTTCCTCTAAAACACAGTATGATTGGTTTCTCCATGATTGGCATATTTGATTTACTTAGAAGTCCCCAGTACAGTGCACTGTGTGCCCCCAGGGCCTGTGAATAGAATGCTACGAGTAGGCCAGCAGCACTGATTGTGCCACCCACATAAGTAGCCCTTCAAACCTGTCTCAGGCCTGCCACTGCAGAGCCTGTGTGTGCAGTTTTAAACTGCTAGATCGACCTAACAAGTTCACTTACTTGCCAGGCCCAAAGCCTTCCCTTTTATTACATCTAAAGCACCCCTAAGGTAGGCCCTAGGCAGTCCCATGGGCAGGGTGCAGTGTGTTTAAAAGGTAGGATATGTACTTTAGTGTTTTACATGTACTGGTAGTGAAAAACTGTTAAATTTGTTTTTCACTACAGCAATACATATTTCTTCCATAGGTTAGCAGTGGAGCTGCCTTGTAAAATCTTACAAGTATATCTTCAAATTGGGAGCAGATGTATTGGAGTTTGGTGTCTCTGGAATTACAATTTAAAAATACATCTTTTATTAAAGGTGGTTTTTAAATTGCAGGTTTGAAAATGCCACTTTTAGAGTATTTTCTTACTTTAACCATTCTGTGCCTCTGCCTGTCTCTGAATACATGTCAGGGTGACAGTTGGGCTCTTGTGCATTCACTCTAGACAGTCACACAAACGGAGCTGCGGTGTGCCCTGCATATCCTGATGACCCATCGCCAGGCTGATGGGTCTTCCTAAGCTAGAGTGATGGTAGGAGTTGACACTGACGCCTGATTAGGGATAAGGAAGTCCACCCCCTGTAGTGTCTGGAGCCAGGGCACGGAAGGGCAAGGTCTTGTGTACTACAAAGACTTTTCTTTGAAGTTTGCCTACTTCAAATGCTGTAATGGGTAGAATTACTGGACCTCTGACAACCTGTACTCTGATTACTTCTGGATTGAGGACATTCTGCCACGAAGAAGAGCTGTGTTTGTTGTCAGGAGAGACTGCCACTTTTCTGTTTACTTTGCTGTACTGGCTTGCTGCTTCTGTCCTGGGAGTGAAAGGGCTGGACTTTGCTTTCTACGTCCTGCTTTCCAAGTTTCTTGAAGGGTTTGGGTTGAGCCTGCCTCCTGTGGAAGTGTCGGGCCATCAAAGACTTCATCTGCCAGCACCAGGGCTCCTCTGCTGAGAGCCCTGCTCTGCCAAGTAGTGCCAATTCCAGTTCTGGGCACTTGGAAGTGAGTTCTGGTTCTAAAAGAAGAAAACCATGCATCAACTCTGTGTCATTTCAGAATATCTGCACTCCTGCAAGAATTGCTGCATCGTCGCTGCCTGCACCGAAGCAGTGGTCTCTGCTTTCAGAGTGCGCAATGCACTGACAGCTGTTTACAAAGCTAGCTCCGACTTTGCTGCAGGGCCCTGAAGATAGACATCTGTGATGCACCGCTCCAAGCCCTCGCCTTTGGTTCGACATGGGCGCTGTGGTATCGATGCATAATTTATATGTTTGGTTGTGTACGTTGGATTTCTGTCATTTTAATCTTGTTTTAATCAGATAAGAATTGGCTAATTTTCTAAACTGGGGGGCGGTGTGTGTGTGTGTGTGTGTGTGTGTGTGTGTGTGTGTGTGTGACTGTGTGTGACTGTGTGTGTGTGACTGTGTGTGTGTGACTGTGTGTGTGACTGTGTGTGACTGTGTGTGTGTGACTGTGTGTGTGTGACTGTGTGTGTGTGACTGTGTGTGTGTGACTGTGTGTGTGTGACTGTGTGTGTGTGACACTGTGTGTGTGACACTGTGTGTGTGTGACACTGTGTGTGTGTGTGTGTGTGTGTGACTGTGTGTGTGTGTGACTGTGTGTGTGTGTGTGACTGTGTGTGTGTGTGTGACTGTGTGTGTGACTGTGTGTGTGACACTGTGTGTGTGTGTGACTGTGTGTGTGACACTGTGTGTGACTGTGTGTGACTGTGTGTGACTGTGTGTGACTGTGTGTGTGACTGTGTGTGACTGTGTGTGTGACTGTGTGTGTGTGTGTGTGACTGTGTGTGTGTGTGTGACTGTGACATTGCCTCTGGGGATACGCCTGACTGCTCTTGCCAAGCTACCAAGGGGGTGACCACAGGTTGTCCGGAGGGTGTAACTTACTTACCCTGACTAGAGTCAGGGTCCAAACCACTGCCAACTAGAGACCCCATTTCTAACAAATACCAAACCATTCAATGTATCATTTTTGAATGTGGGATACTGGCTATCCTAACCAAATACACAGTGTCATTACATTTGCAGCTTTCTGTGCCCTGTAGAAATTTCAAGTTCAGAATGAAATTGCTTTGGCTGTGCACTTTTTTTTTTTTTCTTTTTTTTTTTTTTTAATCTAGTGGTGAAAATCCAAGAAAAATATATAACTTTTAACACACATTTCAAGTGGTGGGTTTTCAGCGTTGTGTTTGGGAAGCTTAATTAACCACCAAGCCTACAAAGCGAAGTAATTACTATAAGAAGTTTCCATGCTTTGTTTTGGACAGTTGTACAATACCGAAGAGGCATATTGTGGCCCAAATCTAAAACCCTGGTGGAGTGGGTACCCACCAAAGTGTGGTGATATCCATTAATACCATTGCTAGTTTTTTAGGTCGAGCCTCGAGTAGCGCGCAAGCGCTGCTCTGGCAAGACTTTAAGTTAGGGGGTTTGAAAAGCTGACCAGACGCTCGTGCATCATGGCCTTTTCCCTGCGGTTACGCGCGCGGCAGGCATCTGTTTCCAATTATCGTGCGCGATAATTGGAAACACATGCTGGCCTTGCGGGGAAAAGGCCATGACGCACGAGCGTCTGGTCAGCTTTCAAAAGCCCAGGCTGCCGCGCTCGCTCGCCCCCGCTGCCGACGTCTCTGCTGTCCAGCGCTTCACTTGTTTGCTTGGCTTGTTTGACTATGTTCTGCTTCCATTGGAATTTCGTGTCTTTAAGAGATGCCTTCGTGGTGTTGTGCTTTTTGCTTCTGAGGCGAGCACTGTTGGATGTAACTGAAATCATTACATTACCTTCAGAAAATGTTCTATTCTTTCCATTCGCTGTAGGGTTTTAACTCCCTTTAGCTGACAGGCATGCCTTTCATTGAATGGCAATAGCAGAGGCATTCAAGTTGGTTACGCAGCGAGCCTCAGAGCAGATGCGGGGGAGAGGAAAATGGAAGGCAGCCCCCTCTTGCACGAACTGTGGTTTTCAGCGCAGAGCGTTTGTACGGTTGTCAGAGAATAAACTTGGTCCCTTCACTCCATGTTTCACGAATTCCTCTCTGGCCCTCTCGACTAACCCTCGCCACCTCCCCAGTTCTGCATTCTTAGCTAATGTGTGAATGGGATTGAACCATGGAAAACCTCCCACGGGAAGTATAAAATCCAGAGATGGCGTTCGTGTTTAAAAGAATCTTTTTTTTTTTTTCTGTTTAAAACGTGGTTAAGAGGATTTAAAAAACAAAACATGTTTTAAATAAAACCACATTAGAATGACTTTCGACATTTTCACATGTGTTTTCGCATAACTGTTTATAAATAAGGAACTAAGCTCCATCTCAGTGGCCACTATTAGGCAGAATTGGTGGTCGGTTTTCTATGCTTTGTATCTTAGAGAATCTTTTCGAAAAATCTTAATGCAGAGCTTCCATCACAAAATCTGCTAAAGTAGCCCACATTTCAAAGGCTGTGGCAGGACAAATAGGGCTTTGTGTTGTATATTTTATGTAAGCAGCTATCGGACACTTGTCTCATTAGTAAGTAGGGGCAGTCCAGATCGGTGGCATATTTTTTATTTCAAATATTATTAATAATATTAACTTATTGAGTGTGCAGTTACCCAAAGGTGTCCTGGTGCTTAAGAAGTTCAGATAGGAAGCAGTCTGTCTAAGTTATTTAAATAAATGTGTTTTTAGAGCCTTCTGAAATGTGAAATGATTTGGCTCCATCTGTAACACAATAGGCAGTTTGCTCCAGGTCTCTGCAGTAACCACAAAGAAGGCACGACCTCCCTGTCTAGCCTTCCGAAATGTAGGCACAACTAGAAGATTAAGAGACCCTGAACGTAGGGTTCTAGTAGGAGTACCTTTTTTTTTTTTTTTTTTTTTAAAGTGGAGATGTAATTAGCGCAATGCGTTTGGAAAATGGGTTTGTGACCGAGACACAGGGCCTTCAATTCACATCTTTCCTAAACAGGAAACCTATGAAGTTTGCTTGGGTGCATGCATAGAAATTTTATCAAATCTACAAATATAAAAAATCTGTCTAGCAACTGCATTCTGAATTAGTTTTTGAATCAAATACTTTGGAAGACCAACATACAAAGCATTACCATAGCCCAATTTGCTCAGGATCAGTACTTAAATCCGAGGTTGCCTACCTAGCCTGCTGTGGAAACCAGCATTGGCATAGCCAATAGGTCTCGCCTTTGGGACCTTATAAGTGTTTAGTCATGCAACAGTTGATGTTGTTGCACCAAGGATATTGTGCTGCATAACTAAATACTTATAAGGTCCCAAAAGCGAGACCTATTGGCTATGCCAATGCTTGTTTCTAGAATATTGGGGTTAGACTTGTAGCTGGAAGGAAACCCAGAGACTCCTTTTCCTGGATATTGAATTCACTAATATTGCTCCCAATTCACCTTCAAGAACATATGCCTAACACACAAACACATTAATAGAAAGGCCCTCAAAGGCATATTCTGAAAGGTTCAGAACTACTTTCCTGGCTGCTCATTTAACTAAGTCCTAATCTATATCCCCTGAATATGTTGTAGCTGAAATTGTGACTGATGATTGGCTGTCTAAGCTCTTGGCTTTAATGTACTCCACCTTCGCCCAGTTGCTCAGAAACCAGCCACATCGCTGTCTTATTTACCCCGTGCGCTTCTCCAGCTTGGCAGTGCTGCCAATTTGCAGAGCTGCACTACGATTTATTTGCTGTTCCTTAGAATTGACCCGCCTGATATTGGGGTTGTAACAGAACTCTTTTCTTTCTGTTAATCTGCCCAATCACCCAGCGATTTCAAGGAAATTAACCAGTGTCTTTGGATATTACAGGAATGTTCATTATTTCATACCCTATCTGTTGGGCCTTATTAATAAAGAAGGGTGATGAGAAACTTAACGTATTTATTGAATTGGCTTTCATTTGGTCAAAAGAAGGACTTTTTTTTTTTTTTTATTGGACCTTTAATTGTGATTAGGATGGAGAGCCTCATTAGATTGAATTGAGGCATGGCCGTGTGAAGGATTTCAGGATGCGGATTAGGGCAATTTCCTGTCTGACCTATTGCTTTCTCATGTGAGAATCCTTCTTTGTATGTGGTGCCACCTGAAGCAGACACCTACTGTAGAGACACTTATAGCATTAAAAAATGTTGCACCTTTATAGACTTGTTGAACCATTCAGCATCTGTCTGGCTTGTTTGGATCAGATATCTTTTTTGTGTGACAGAGATGGGGTGGAATGGTGACCAATATTCCAGAAACTGGATGAGTTTTAAACCTTGATGGAAGTTGTTCGAAAGGATGCCCATGGTACCTGCTTGTTTCCCAATATATTTTTTTCATGTTTTGCGGTGGGGTTAATTCTTCTTATCCATATTTGATTACCAACAAAAACATTTGCATCCTTTGGATGTTAAAGGAAAACTAACATTAAAATCAATTACTTGATGATTTGAAGTTCAGTATTTTTATGTTTACTATATTGCAGCAATAGTATACAAAAATGAATGGTCCCAAATGTGAAGTTTGAATGAAGACGGTAATTGTTTAATTGGACTTAAAATAACCTGCTATTCTTGTTCCTTTGTAGTATTTTTTTAAAAATGTTTTTAATTGAAATGTCAACTACACTTATGACTGATTTGAGGTCAATTCTTTTAATAGTGAATCCTTCTCAGCCTGGTTGTCAGTGAAGCAGGATCTGAAGAAGACTTCCATGTGGGGATATACATTCAGGTGGGACTCACTGAGTGCTACTAGTGCCTTGCTGGGAAAGCTCTGCATGTCTTAAATGTGGGGTCGTCAGAAGAGCATCATTTCCCAAATGGGTATCAATTTGTCAGATTGTGCTGCCAATATATGTAGCAACTCTGATTAGCTCTTTATTATTTTTATTCATATCTAAAGATCATGTACACCAGGGGTCCTTAGTTCTAGGAAACGGCAAGATATTAGGGCAGCAATACAGTTGCAACAAACCACAGGTCTTCGAAGCCATGCAAAATTACAGGTTGTCGAAAAAGCTTGTGGGGAGTGGAATAAGGTGTGGGTTAGTGGCAGATTATTCCCTAGTTGTCTGTCTGAAACAGCCACCTACAAGCAGGTGTTTTAAGTTCATTACTAGATTATTTAAGTGCTGCTGTTCTTTTCACTAACGTCGGTCTCTTCTACCTTCAGCTTCCTGTCTGCCAGTTTTCCCACCTCGAGGGGTTCACGATGACAGAGAGTGGACCCAAATGGGCCTGTGAGTATTGTACGTTTGAAAATTGGCCGTCTGCAATCAAGTGTACCATGTGTCGAGCACAGAAGCCCAGCCCAGCCATCATTACTGAGGAGCCCTTCAAAGGGGGCTGCAGCGATATTGGCAGGGATTGGGATGCTGGCAGCATCGAAGGTGGTGGTGGGAGTCCACTTATATGCCCAGACTCCAGTGCAAGGCCTCGTGTGAAGGCCTATGGGGTTGATAGCAGCACTAAGTGGTCCTGTCACATGTGTACTTATCTGAACTGGCCACGGGCTATCAGATGTACACAGTGCCTGTGCCAGCGGCGCACCCGCAGCCCCACTGAGTCTCCCCAGTCATCGGGCTCTGGTTCCCGGCAAGCTCCCTTCTCAGTTGACCCTTGTGTGGAATACAATGATAGGAATAAGCTGAACACAAGACCCCAGCGCTGGACTTGCTCTGCTTGCACCTATGAGAACTGGGTAAAGGTCAAGACGTGTGTGGTATGCGACCATCCGAGGCCCAACAACATTGAAGCCATCGAACTGGCTGAGAGTGAAGAGGCATCCTCTATTATTAATGAGCAAGACCGTGCCCGTTGGAGGGGAAGCTGTAGTGGGGGCAATGGTCAGAGGCGTTCTCCTCCCACATCCAAGCGTGAGGCTGATATGAAAATGGATTTCCAGAGGATTGAACTGGCGGGGGCTGTTTGCAGTAAAGAGGAGCTCCAGGTGGACTTCAAAAAACTGAAACAGATAAAGAACCGAATGAGGAAGACTGACTGGCTCTTTCTGAACGCTTGTGTGGGTAAGTGCTTGCGGCTCATTCCAGGGTGGAAAACGTAGATATTGCCTATATGTAATGTAGCTTGAGCACCAGTGGTTGGTGAGACTTTCAAAAACGGGAATGTATTTGTCACATGAGTACTTGTACTGTAAGTTTTATCAATGCAACCTTTACTGTTAAGTCATTATATCACACCATGCATCCTTCACTGTTACACAGACCATATCTATGTGATGGAGCAGATTGCAGTGTTTTGTACTCCATTCCTTTGACAAACTTCATAGTTATATGGGTTTCTTGACTGCACAAGGGAGTCATGTTTTCTTCACCACCAATAAATGTGTTAAGTGAAAAACGCAATTATCTTGCATGTCGGAGTGGATGGCTTTTGTAGCAAGAAGAGGCTGGCACAGAAATAGTAAAAAAAAAAATACTGCTCCTTTGGATCTTTTGAGCCCCTCAAACTCCTACTAAAGCCAGATTGTAAAAAAAGATGCACATTGTTTCATTTGTGACCTATTCATCGCGGTTATGGGTGTCCTGTGTATTGGTATAGAAGGGCTGGATTAATTTCAGACTTTCGAATTAGTGACATAAAATATAATTTTATTTAGTGAATCCAGAAGAAACTGTCACTCCGGTGTTATCTTGAAAGTGTGCCATTGGTTTCTCCCTCATGGCCGTGTGTTGGATATCCCTTACCTGTATAAACTTTTTTATCTTGTAGTGCCGGGGGTTTTGTTCCCCTTAGAGAGGAAATGCATAACTTTTTGATCTTGCTAATTGTCCTTAAAGCCCAATGCAAGCCTCAAAATCGGAGCTGATGCTCATCCGGTTAAATCATTTTTCGGGTTCATACTCTAGCTTCATATAGTGGAAATAGTTGGCATCCAAATGCTCTACAAGTCGACATGTTTAGGTAAACCTATTTGCTAGGTTTTTTTTAAATGGTCTCCATCCTAAACTATTGACTGAATCTTAGGAGAGTTCTAGAAGACGCTCTGAAATTGTCTGGCAGCATACCTAGCTGTTCCTGCTTTTAAAAGTATGACGATTAGGGCGTCAGCGAATGAGACTGTCGGCGCTTCCCTCTTTTCTCTGCTTTTAGAAATAATTGTGCATGACCAAGTGTTTATTCGGTGCCTCCCTGTAGACTAGCCGAGAGAGACCTCGTTTTAAATGTTCCAAGTGTTGCGTCACGTGGACTCTGATTTTGAGCCTGGTCAGCCGGGTGTGTGTGTGTGTGTGTGTGTCTTCCCTCCCCCCCCCCCCCCCGCCTCCAGTCAGATATCTGAGAGCAGGAAGGGTGACTCCTTGAAACGCACACGTCTAATGCTGCTGCTTTTGTGGCGTGAGCTGCCTGAGCCCGGATAGTCTCATTCCTTTATTACTTTTCTAACTGCTGTTTCACTAAAGGTTAGCACTTATGCCAGACCTGCCAGGGAACAAACGCCGCGCGCCCCCCATAAGTGCTCTGTCCTGATGCTGCTTCCTGAGGGTTCAGTGAGTAGCCTGCGTGTTTTATGCTGTATTGTAGGCAGGGCTTGTAAATGATCTCTGCAGCACTAATCTGCGGGGCTTAGTAATGTGTGACGGAGGCGACAGACCGGGATTCATGCATGTGCCTTCAGTGCTGCTCCTCGTAATCTGAGCGCAGTATGCCCTCGAGTTTGAGGTCGAGGTCGACAGTACCAGTGTGCGCTTGTTTCCCTCTTCTTACTATAGACCTTACCGCCTCTACATCCGAGAGAGTGCGCCCAAGACCCCACGCATCCCATGTGTTTGCAGCCCCCTTGGTCGCATTTACAAGTGCAAGACGAGCTGTTTACGTTGAACGAAAGCAGTCCTTCCTGTCCTTTCCATTCTCTCTAAACATTGGGCAGTTCTATTAATAGAGCCGTGAATCATTGCCGAGTCAGCAGTGTGCCGCAAGCATCTGCAGGTCACCGCTGTGTGTATTTGTGAAGCATGTGCACGCTTCTGATGATGTGTAGGTCAGCACTGTGTGCAGATGTTTTGTAATGTGCTTCTGAAGTTTGCGAAATACTGATCTAGAATACAGCACTTCTTGCAGGTGAGCTATTCTCCTTCGAGAGTCAGCAGTGTCAGGTGTGTGTTTGCGCGCACATGCCATACGTTTGTTTATAGGTCTGCGGTGGTGATGTGCTAAAACGGTTAATTGGTCATCTGTGCCCTTTGGGTCGGTGGGGCTTTCAGTTTTTGTATGCAGGAATGTTTGTAAGCTTTACATTAGATTGGCTTTTCGGATAGAGCCCTAGCATGGCCCCAGAGCTTCTCTCTCCTCACCCGCTTAGATGAGGGTTCCGCAGGTCTTCCTATTCTACCTACCTATGTTCATTCTATTACTTGCATATTGCCTTTAGCTGTGATATGAACCTGCATCCATTTCTGACTTCAGAATAAATAAAACCAATGCAATACCAGAATGTGGACACATTCATTGAAAGTGACATGCCTAGTCAAATAACAGCTACATACATGAACATGTTGCAGTAGACCTCCTGATTTCTTCAGTATTTATATAGGATACCAGCTAACAGTCCAGTCCTGGCGTGGTGTTCATATTGTCGCGGACCAGTTCAATGATCTGCCTTCAGTCTCTATATTTAGTTGCAAGCATTCGTCATGCATATCTTTTTTTTAATTTTTTTTAAATGTATTTATTTTTGTTTTGAAGATTGAACATAACATCAAACAAATCATGAATACACGATACAAATTGAATGACAGGCCATAGCATTCTTGAAGGACAAATATAATAGCAACATTTCCTCTGAAGTTGAGCATGTGGATGGGCTCTAACACCGTATGCGTACGAGTATAGAGGGTCACATTTATGTTATTCACAGTTATCAACAGTAGGGTCGAACATAACAGTATTCAAGGCTCTTCCCCCGATCTTCCCGTTATCAGTCCCCTTCCCTCCTCTTATTTCCCCCCCCCCTACTTCCAAACCATAATATTTTATCCAAGGAGCCCATATCTTCCGGAATTTCCAAGGCCAACCCCTAGCCCTGTATGTCACTTGTTCAGCAATCGTATATAAATCAAGACTTGTCCTCCATTCATTAAGTGTAGGGAGTTGTTGGGCACCCCAGTATTTGGCGTCCTGCACATCTGATGGGCACACAGTTTGAGTGCGATTCATTTACAGGAATTTTAAACGTGCTTTGCATCACTTATTCACTCTGCATGTGCTGTATAATACTCGTGATGTATGCACATTTAATATTGCATTACTGTAAACTGTGATGCACACATACATAGTTCTACGTGGAGAAACATTCCATCACAGGCTAGTAGACTGCTGCTTTTAATCCACAGTGTATGCTTCTAATTATGTAACAATCAAGTTATCATTCTTCACACTTACTTTAATCAGTCTTAACCTTTTCTACTTGGTTGATTTGCACCTCTGAAAGGACTCCTGTTGTGTTCCAAACACCCTGAGAATCCAACCTCTGAGAAATGTCTCTCCACAATAGATTAAGCATTTTTCAAATGATAGTGGATCAATCTTGATTCAATCTATTTTCACTGCTCTTTCAGTCATGCCACTTAATTTATTCTGTAGGAACACCTTAATGGATAGGTACTCAAACCTTAAAACTATTTTATTGTCAATGTATGCATTTATAATTGTTTTTTGATTCTGAAAATGCATACAGTTTGTGGAGTGTATAAAAGGGAATGTGCCTTTTTGTTTTTAAAGATCACACTTTCATATTCCCTCTACCACATCTCCTTCTGACTTTTCCAGAGACAACTCAAATGGGAGATCCAAGAAAAGACCCTGACAAGAAAACAAGCGGGTGCACCTGCTCGACACAGATATTCAATTTCAAGCAGGTCTTCACAACTTTCTGCAGATTGTGTTTGCAATATGAGTACCACATTTGCCTGATTCAGACTGTTCAAGGGCATAATTGCCATCGCAACCAGTTTCACGTGGAGTAACCTGGTCTTCGGCTACTGCTCCCAGTGCACCCTCTCCAGGGTGTCTGGAATATCCAGCTCTATTGCTTGATGCCTGGTTCTCCTGTGGCTCTGGTAGCTCCTATTTTACCACACCCTGTGCTACCTCTTCCATCTCCTCATAGAGCATCTCTGGTCATTCCTGTTGAGCGTCCTCAGGAATCACCAACACCTAGAGGAAGATTTTGCACTCCTAGAAAGTTCTAGGAGTTTTCATCTTGGGTCCAGCTCTCCTCTGTGTTCAAGCTCTGCACATTGTTCAAGATCTCTGCAGTGTTTATAGACCGCATTTCATCCTTCGACCACCTCAGTTTGCCAATACGCATGCACTTTGCTTTCGATTTCCCCCAACGAGTGTCTCACTGATTTATAATATGTTTAATTAGCTGTTGGTCAGGGCAACCACAAACCTTAATATATCTATTCCAACAACCAAATGTAAAACGGCTGTCTTTTTTTACTCTTCACCATCTTTCCTCTGCAAGATCGTTTCTCACGTTAGTCCCAATATGCTGGAGCCAGCATTAGAGCTATTCTTTACTTCAGTCTTGGCAGATCTACTCTTGTACATTTCTAGAAAAAAAAATACAAAGCATTGGAATGACACCCATTGTTCCTACTTGCAGATGCTCTTCCTGATCCTGTTATCTTTTCAACTGTGAGGAATTATCACCCTACCTCTCCTTTCTGTATGGTTTCTCCTGAGAATGAGCGCAAACCAGTAAAACCACTTGGATGAACTGTTTGTGACACGTCTGTAACCAGACTGAATAAAGTGATTGTTACTTACTTGCTCTGGCGATTCACCTGATCCTTCTGACAAAGGGTTTCCAAGATTTCTGCAAGAGAGGATGGTGGTCTCCAATAAGTTAATTAGTGCTGCTGCAAATTGTGCTGACCTGATTGCTCATTATTACTGTCATGGGCTAGCTTTATACTGTTTGTCCTGGCTGCACCATACCAGTTAAAAACCAGGAGCCCTACACCAAACTTTAAGCTTATCTTTCTCTATTACTGCTCTGTTTGGGCCAATGCGGTGGACGTAATGTATCGCATGAAGGTAGAACTGGAGACCTTTAAGGTGGTGAGTTGTAGAATTAAAAAAAAAAAAAAAAGTACTGGACTTTATTTGCATCAGAGATTTCAATCCCTCAATGACCCCAGCAGTACCAACCGCTCCAGTAACACCAGAAGCAACCCTGCCAGTCTCATAAGTCTGTAAAATGGAGCGGCACCACATCAAACCCATCAAGTAGTGACTCCTATATCCCCATTTTCATTCCCCACTCCTAGGTGAAAGCATCAGCAATTATCTGAAAGAGAAGAAGAATATAACAAGACAGATGGGGCCTGAATATTGGTGAGCATGGCTATTTCTTGAGGTTTTAACCTTCGCCTCTATTCATTCTTCCAAACAAAACTTCTTAATACCATTTATGTATTTCAGCTGGAGGTCAACACTCTTCTATGCAAAGAGGTTTGGAAGATTCCTCGTTTGAGGGGTCCAAAATAGGATTACTGACCCTTTCTCACTCTTAACCCAACGAGCAAAATGTAAAGAAGTTTTGAATGTTGTCTGTTAATTAAATCTACCATCAACTCTGACCGGGGGCTTTGGATGTGTGTAATAGACCTCCAAGATGCTTATTTCCACATCTCCTTTGTGCAGAAACATCACAAGTTCCTGAGTGGGAAATATGCACTGTCCATTTAGAATCCTTCATTGCAGTCTTTAGTTGGCTCCTAGAACATTTTCAAAGTGCATGGGCATAGTTGCTGACCACCTTGGGGAACATTAAGATTTTTTTTTTTCTTCATATCCCTACTTTGGTGACTGGCTTGTAAAAGCAGCCCCTTGCGAGGAGGCTCGGCAACACTTTATTATAACTATTTCTATTCTGCAGCGCTTTGGTCTCCGTGAGTGAACCACTGAAATCAACTTTCAATCCTGTCCATCTGCTACTTGGGGTCAGTTCTAGACACTAAGCAGCAAGAGTGTATCCTTCAGAGGAGAGGCTGTTTTCTATCTGTCTAAAGTGTCATAAACTTGTAAAGATGAAACGTCCAGCGGCCCCTCAAATGTCATTCTTTCTGCGATAAGTGTTGTCTTGCATATTTCTACTACCCAGTGCCCAACTATAGTTGAAACCATTGCAAAAGTTCCTAGAAGATCAATTGTGCCAGTACTTGGGCAGCTGTGAGGATAGACTAACTCTCTCCCAGGTTACCATCGAATCTCTTCCCTGATGGTATCTGCTGACCAATCTTCTGAAAGGACTTCCATTTCATCAAAATGTCCCACTCCAGATCACTGTGACAGTCCTTCCATGATTGGCTGCCGAGCATGCATGGGTCGTCTGCAAGCACATGCAACATGGTCAGAGGAGAAGTCCTATCACAATTGCCTGCTAGTATAGATATCAGTGTATCCTGTTCTTAAATATTTTCTGCCAGGCATCAAAGCAAGATCTTGTTTGTACAGATGGACAACACAACCATGATGCATTATCTCAACAAGCAAAGTGGGACACTATCCAGACTTTTGTCTCCTTGGGTGTAGACAGTATGGAGATGGCTGATTGCCAGGAGCTTGCACATCATAGCAATCTGTCGTCTTCATGTAAAAAAATGCAGGAGTGAACGCTCAGCAGGGCATTTGAAGAGCATAACAACTGGGTTCTGAACTGTATGTGCTGCTGTGCTGTGTGACGTCTTTTGCAAGCGGTCCGTACATCTCTTTACATACATTGTCTAGTTTCAGATTCTAGAGCAGATGCCCAAGTTGGGAAAGGTGTAGTTCTGTTTTTTCCCCCTGCCTTTTTCTTCACCTTTATAGGGATGGGCTTGCTACTGTATTCATGTCTATAACTGAAGATTACCTCTGCAATAGAAGAACTAGTTACTTCCTATGGTCTTGGTGGAGGAGAGAAATGTCAAAGCCAGGCCTTTGTTGTGATTAACTTACTTGAGGCCTGTATTATCTGAAGAATAACTGCTGTGGATTTTGAGGAACCAATCTATTTCCACAGGGGCCTGGGTTGAGCCTATGGGGGTTGGGAACTGGGTGGTCCAGTGGTTGTGCGTCAGATGTACTGCGTTTTGCAAACCTGTCTAGCTTACCCTTTTTAGGATAATCTTGTTTATTTGGTCCTTGGCCATGATTATCTAGCTTGATAGAATGAGTGGTGTTTCTGAAGTGGTCACATTAGTGCAGTGGCAGCAAATCAACTCTAGTGAAAGTGAGTGCTTTTTGTTGCCTCCCACCTGTGAGCAGCTGGGCGAACCCATCTTAGAGCTCTGCTCTACTCTGGTGAAAGAGTAGTATCTGTTGGGGAGACTGTGGTGTCAGTGTAACACCACAGAACTCAGATTAGTGTGAGAAGCGCTCGATGGTATAGGGCTATTTTACCTTAAGAAATGGAGAGTGGAGCTCTCAAGCTGCGTTCGTTATGACAAAATAAAGTGAATGCAGCAAGTTGTGCAGCGTACGCCCCCAGCATGTCAGACTCTCCGCTTCCCTTGTAGTTAGCAGAATTCCCCCATGCGTTAAAGGACTTACCTCACTGTTTTCACCCTAGTGTTTTCATTTCATCTGAATGTTTCCTGTCCCACGTGAGAAACTGCATGTTTGCTGAGATTTTCACATCCATAAGGCTCTTGGTAGTTCCACCATCTTCTCCTTGCATTTCTTACTCACTGTTCTATAGGGTATTAAGAGCAGGTAATTGCTCAGCAGCAGGGCCAAAATTAATCTACCAACCCCAAATATCCCTGCTGGTTGGGGGCCAGTGTCCAGTCATTAGGGGTGCGAGTAGTGGTTGCACCACCAATGGTTATGCGCATGTCGATTGTCACATCATCTCACCCTGCTTATTTTCAGCTTTTGGTGGTGTTTCTCATCCACCCAGGTGTTAGTTTTGAGACCAGGAGGTACAGCCCTCCAACCTAGGCTGTCTCATTGGCATCGGTCTTCTCAGACAATAGCAGGGAGTGCCCATCTCCAGGCATCAGTGCCCATCTCCAGGCATTTAGGGTGCAGCTATTTTGACGTGGTGCAGCCATCCAGACCCACTTAAAGCTCGGGGTGTGGTGTTCATCCGGCAGTGGACCACTCCTTGCTGAGAAAGGGTACTGGGGAAGGATGGAACCAGCTGACAGCAATGGAGGAGCCTATTTGGAGCTTGCAGGATTCCGCCACCTTCAGAGGAGAAAGCTGCAGGCCTGAGCTTCCCTGTTTCATGCTCACGGGGGAAGTAAAGAGCATGTTAGGAGTACGAGAAGCCAGGGGTGCAAACTTTCAGTCTCCCAGGATCTCTGTTGAATTGAGCTAAGAATGCCAGTCTTTGGAAAACCTGATTTCATCTTAGGGTGTTAGGATGGCATAGAATTTACTGCAGTGGGGCCGGAACCCTATCCAGTTCGTCTCCTGTCTTGGCTGCCTATACAGGGTAAATATATTGATCATTGCAAACTCATTTGAGTAAAAGTTCCAATTTCTGTCTTTTTAGGTGATGCTACTGGGCCTACTGGGCATGCTGCCTAATTGATACTATTCACCAGACTAAAAGTTGTGCCATAACCGACTGCCAATCCCTTCAGAGTTGGATTTTCTCCCACAGAGGCTATGTATTTGAGTGATGTGTCCTCCAGGCCTGTGGTTTTAGAGCATCTTTGTAAGATGCATGGTACGAAGAAAGAAGTGTGAAACTACTTGTTTACAGTAGTCCCTGTTTATTTTTGTAGTGGAAGATTTTAATACTTTTTTTAACGTTGCTGTCTGAAGATGAGCCAATTATAGCATGTTACTGTTCTAAATCCCAGCCAGCAGCTGATGGCACTGTATTAATGGTATCCAGTTAACGAGACCAGTAGCACAGTGTCCCGACTGCAATTACTGTGGAGGTGGCATCATTTTAGTTCTTGGACCTTTATTAATTTTGACTGCTCATAGTGACATCTATTTCTTTGATTAAATGTGGACATAGAAGTAGCAAATACTTTGAATATTGTATCATGGATGCTAGACCTATACTGACTGAGTGCAAGTGAGGTTGTTGATTAAAGGGATTCCTCTGAGTCACCTTGGATCGCATGTTCTGAATTGCTGGGTGAAAAGTCATTGTGTATGTCTCCAGACTGTATCTCTGGCTCTGTTCTGTTCCTGAGGTCAGTGGCCGCAATAATCTACTGAGGTTTAACCCTTTTGCTCCCTTATTTGGTGTATGTATTTGTTATAAAAGGGTGTCCATAGGACACCCTTGTGGCGTGTTTATATGTCAGTGGTGGAAACCTTTTTATTTTTTTATTTTTTTTAAAATCTGACATGCATGTTCAGCGTGTTATACTGGCCAGCCAGTCATGGCAAAGATCTTGATTGCATCAACAGAATCACAGAAATTCACCAGTTATAGTTAGTTATCGCAATTAACTATAACTCGCGCCCTAAGGTAACTATAATTGGCGCCATCGCCATGCACTGCTAATTACCCTACATATTACATCACACATCTCTGATATCATTAATATTATCACTTCAACATTTGTAATGAAATTAATGATGAGAACTGCATGTAGGGGCGAGTTATCGTTACTTTAGATAACTATAACTGGTGAATATGTTAGTCTACTCAAATTCATTAATAAGAACATTCTCCCCGGAAAAACTCTTCAGGATGGACCATATAACTACACTAGGGCATTCCAATGCGGAGTTTGGGATTGATGTAAATGTGATCTCAATATTTGCAATTTATGTGTTCCACAAAGGAGAGAAGCTCATCTTCAGAGCAGAACAGGTAAACCGTAATAGTGAGGGAGGATTAGATATTAGCATTTTTGAAGAATGTGAATGCTGTTATTTGTAGATTCCAATGCATTTGAATTAAATATATTTGTTGTGTTTGGTTATAGGTGCATACTGGTTTCATCCACAATCCTTGAAAAGTTAGTAGTGAGAATAGAGCATCAAGAACTAACAATGTAATGCACCAAGCATCTGAGGCAGTCTCTGTTATTCTCTTCCCCTTTCCCCCTGGTGGTGCATTATGGTGAACTAGGATAAGTTTTGCTACATGCAGTAGTGGAGAGGAATTGGAAGATATCTTCTGCTATGGAAATCATTGTCAAGGTAATACTGGCAATGTCAGACTGGATCCTTAAACTCTTCAGCAGTACGTCTGCTACTGCTCATCACCAACCCCGTTCCACTCCAGTAATAACGTGTGGAGTCTATATTAATGCCACTTCCATGCGCTGACGTCTGTTTCTTTCTTTCCTAACCACCAGAGACAGATCTTGAGCTCTCTGTTGTGTCTCAGACGTTTACCTCAATATTCACCCAATTTTTTTCTTTAGTGTGCAAGGGATGTCACTTACAAAAAGGACAGGTTTTAAACCCTGTAGAGACTGTCACAAATAAATGTATGTAACAGATCCTAATCCAGTGTGCCTGTGGTGTCTGGGTGGAGTCATGAATCCAAGGCCTGCAGTGGCTGCGCATCGATGACCCCGAAGGCCATCCGGGACCGTGAGGCTAAACTTTACATCGCCAAGCACAAGAAGACTCCTCCCAGACATCTCCAAGTCCAACGTTCCTTCTCTCTCCAGAGGCGGGTCTTCATCGCATTCCATATCGTCAAGTAAGCCCAAAAAGAAACACAAATCGAAGCTGGACAGTCCCTCCCCACCTCCCCCACTCGTATTCATTTGAGCAGGTGCGGGGTGGCGCCATGGCTCTCTATCCTGCTCCCAGAGTTGCCTAACTTTGGTGCTTATCCTGCAACTGGTACGGACACCTGAGTTTTCCGAGCTGTCTGCCACTCCACAATAGATCAAAGAGTTCAGCGCAAACAAGCTCGGGCCCATCGGATCCATGCAGAGTTCCTCTGATGTGCCTTCAGGCCCCAAGAAGCAGAGAGGCCCTCCATCTGAAGTTCCACCTGTGGATCACTCTCTCCACCAGTTTGACCCTCTGAGCCAGTCGCAACACTCAGGTCGGATTTCAACCCCACTCCTGTGCCACAGTCCTGGCCGGTCCCTGGCACTTTGATGCCATTACCGAATCCATTGATGCTGGATGAGGAGTTATCCATAGTCCTGTCCGACTGAGTCTGTGTTGCTCTGACCTCTACTGAAGCTGCGTCTGATACCACTTTAGGAGCCACTCTGTCAATTTTATCTGCCACTTCCACAAGGGAGACAACACACCCTATTATGACGCAGGTGATTAGTTTGCTCAGCTCTACCAAGAGGACAATTGGTAAATGACTTGCAGGAGGCTAGTGGTTTCAATACCTGCCCTGATATTGCCTTCCCTCACTCTCTGGACCAGTCACAGAGAGATCTGCTTCCTACGCCATGATCAAATGTGGGGTGGCCGAAGTCATTGACCTCAAGCTCCCCACCTTTGATATCAACACTATCGTACTGACAGAAGTACTCCAGCTGGGGGACATCTCTTCTGAGCCCCTATTGCCATTTAATGAGGCACTAACACATACCTTATTGGGAGCTTGGTTGAGCACTGCTCCGACCCTCCAGTCAACAGACAAATTGCGAGATTCCATTGCCCTGCTTTGGGTGACCCTGCATTCCTCTCTTAACACCCTTCTCCCGAAAGTTTCACCCCCCCCAATCCCTCCCCCTCCCCCCAAGGAATTTAAACAGGTGGAGACATTTAGGAAGAGTGTTTTCTTCCTCCAGCCTGGCTCTCCAATCAGTAAATGCCAGCTGCCTCCTGCGAGGCTATTCCTATGCTCTTTAGGACTTGGTGGTTCAAGCCCTCCCTGGTGTCACTGAAGATCTCCAGTCTGTCCTTGCTCAGCCTGTCCAGGACAGTTGTGATGCAGCCAAATTCATGATTCATTGTGGCTTGGACACCACTGATTCCATCTGGCAAGCCTTTGGCACCAGTCTTACCATTCGCCGCCGTGCTTGTCTGCGATCGACCGGGTACTCAGGCGATGTCCAGTCCTTCCTTATGAGCATTGAAGGAGAGCAGAGCTATTGCACGCTCTTTAGGTCTATCCGCCCGCCTCGCCAACTACACCAACCTTACTGCTCCTTTTGTGGATTTGTTAGAGCTGCCAATAGCGCCAGCCTGTCGAGCCTCAGAAGGGAATCCAACAGTTTCAGTCGAGGCCGTTGTGCACGCCGCTCCCACAGTCAAGGATAACAGGCTGCACAGTCCATTGCCTCCCTACAATCCCACCTACAAAACCCCTTTAGCCTGCTCTTAGACTTGCACAGCCACCCAGTGGCAGTCAGGATCCAACAATTCTCCCTTTGATGGCAAGCAGTCACATCGGTCAGGTGTGTTCTGCAGATCATTCGCAAGGGATATGCCTTGCTCTTTCTCTCCTCTCCACCTTCCCCCATTCTCCCAGCGACTGACTGAGGACCATCTCTCCATTTTGCAGCAGGAAGTACAAGCCCCTTTGCCAAAGGGGTTGTAGAAGGAGTGCCACGGTCAGAAGTGGGAGGTGGTTGTTACGCTATTGTCTGGTGCCCAAGAAGGACTGAAACAGTCGTCCTATTTTAGACCTGTGCCTTCTCAATGCCTTCCTTCAGAAAGAGAAATTCAAAATGCTCACCCTGGCTTGGCTCTTATTTACCCTTGACCTTGGAGACTGGATGGTGGTGTTGGGCCTGCAGGAAGTCTATTTTCACATACCCATCCTGCCGACCTGTCGGTGCTTCCTGCAGTTTATGGTGAGACTGGATCATTTTCAGTTTACTGTGTTCCCCTTTGGTCTCACCAGTGCTCCTCTGGTGTTGATGAAAGTGATGGGGGTGGTAGCAGCACACCTTTGGAGGACTGGTTGCTAGTCTTCCCCCTACCTCGACGACTGGCTGTAGAAGGCGGGCTTACCCCTGGCAGTCATCAGCCACCTCCATACCCATACTATGGCAAACCTTCTGCCATCTTATCGGTCAATCTCTCGCCTTCCCCTGCCGGCGAAACTGGTGGAAAAAACCATAAATACTCTGCTCAGTGCGTTCCTCCAGGCAAACAACATTTTAGATCCCAATCAGTATGGATTTAGGGAAGGACACAGTACAGAGTCCTGAAGAAATAAGAGAAGCCCTGTACCAGGGAGGAAACGCAGCACTAAACATGTTGGACCTCTCTGCTGCTTCAATACAGTCCACCATGAAGTCCTGATGGACCGTTTGTCAGCCTGTGGTGTTCAGGGCAAAGCTTGGAAGCTACTAAAATCTTTCCTGACGGAAAGAATTCAAACTGTGGATTTGGACAAAGTCCGCTCCAAACCTTTTTCCTTACCATGTGGAGTACCACAGGGTTCCTCCCTTAGTCCCACACTTTTTAATGTTTGTGTTGCCCCTGGCGGATCTGATTAGATCGTTCGGATTTCAGCTTAAATCTTATGCAGATGATACGCAAATCGTGGTGTCTTTGCGACCGGGGCAGGAGTCTGAGAAAGGGAAAAAGTTCCATGAATGTATGAAATCAGTCAAGACGTGGATGACCCTGAACTGCCTGAAGTTAAACTCTGGCAAAACTGAGGTCCTCGTTTTTGGAAATAATGCCAATTTCTGGACCCCAGATTGGTGGCCAGAAGAACTAGGCATACTCCCTAAACCAACTAGGAAAGCTAAAAATCTGGGGGTCCTAGTCAACAATAAACTCACCTTTTGGGGACCAGATAAATGCGGATGCATCCGCTAGCTTCCACCTCCTCAGAATGATTAAGAAAATAATGCCATTTCTGCAGGAAGATAGTCAACGTGTAGTTATAACCTCTCTCATTCTCTCGAGGGTGGAATATTATAACAGCCTCTACCTAAACTTTCAAAAGCGACATTTAAACAAACTTCAACTCCTGCAAAATGCTGCAGCTAGACTGCTTACTGGCACACCAAAGTTTGTATGTGTTACTAAGGAAATAAAAAGGCTGCACTCGACGGATACAATTTAAATCCTTGTGTACCGTTTTTAAAGCCCTTCAAGGAACAGGGCCGGAATATCTGAAACGGCGTTTTTAATGGTATGTCCCTAGAAGAGCCCTTCGCTCTTTAGGAGCCAAAAGTGTGCTAATACCCTTCAAAAAAGTCAACTGGGGAGGAAGAGGTTTCACCACTTGTGCCGCAAGGGCTTGGAACGAGCTTTCTTTCCATATTGGGAATGCCACTGGCATTTAGGAAAGGATTGAAAACCTGGCTTTTCAGTCCATAGGTTCCCATGTATTTCTCTGTTTGAAACGCAGCAGCCAGCGCCAGGACACCTTCGGGTAATCGTTGCGCTTAAGAAATATAAGTAACATAACATCTTTGAGGTTCACTATCAACGTGCCAAAGTCGCGCCTGATCTGTTCTCAGATTCTTCCCTTCATCGAAGCCTTTCTAAACACTGTTCAGTTTTGTGACGTCCCCTGTGAAAGAGTCCAGGACATTGTCTATGACCCTGATCTTTCAGCTTCGGTCCTGAATTTGTCAGATGGACTCGGAGGCTGCTGAGATTGATGGCCTCCTGTATCCTGCTGGTCGAGTACCCCAGGTGGCATTGCAGGCTCTGCAGTGGTACCTGAAGTCATAGTGGGCCCAACGTCAAGGGCACTGGCTCTGGGCACAGCTAAATGGTACATTTCAGCTCTTTTGGCCTTTTTGCGGTAGCCAGATCAGCCTGCTTTGAAAGGTTTACATTGGTTTCCTCCCCCTCCTTTTGTCATTCCTCAGTTGGACCTTAACTTGGTCCTTTAGTTTCTAACATGCACTCCATTCGAGCCGCTTCACAGCGCCCCCTTGCCATTTCTTGTTCCTCATCGCCATTCTATCTATGAGGTGGTTGAATGATCTTTGGGCTCTGTGTACCCCTCCCCAAAGCACTCCCCACCCCCCGCCCTTCTTCCTGGTTCTGCAGACACGACCACCTTTCTTACCAAAAGTTGTCACGCCATTCTATGTTGGTCAAATCGACACTTCCAGAGTTTTATGCTCCGCCTCACTACTTCATGAAGCAGGAGAGACTCTTTGCTTGGATCCCCAAGGGAGCTCTCCGCTTTTATATTGTTCGTACCAAAGACCACTGGGTCAACTATAAGCTCCTTGTGTGGTTGTTTGGAGCAAGTAGGGTGCAGCAAGGCTGTGCAGAAAAGAACTATCTCCCGCTGGATTGTGCGCTGCATTAAAATCTGTTTATACACTGGCCAAAAGCAGCCTCGGTACAATGTGGGCATTCCTCCATACATTCACAAAGCATTATTATCTGGAAAGTAAGGCTTGCTTAGAGCAGCATTTTAGCTGCTTGGTCCTACCAGACTTTCTGGTTTGAGCCCCTCCAAATAGGTACTGCTTTGGTACCTATTCAAAAGGTGAGGCATCAGCATCTAGCAGTCCCTATCAAAAGAACAAGTTACTTACGTTCTGTAACACTTTCTGGTAGAGACACTATCTTTTTTTTAACATAGCTTTATGATGATTTTTTTAATTGAAGTGTGACTTCTGGCAGTAGCTGCTGAAAATCTCAACTTAGCTTTTGGGAATTTGCTTACTTGCGGTCCGGGGACCCCTCGTTACTGCTAGTTCTGTTGTAGAGTTCCTTGACTTTTGCATCAGTTGAGGCAACATTAAGTATGGTGGTCCCCTGGTTGAAGACTCGTTTCAATCGTTATGTAAGAGCAACGGTGGACATTGCACCTGCAGTAGACCAATTTCAGAATACTTCAGAAGCCTCATGAATACTTGTGGGGGAAAAAACAACCCTCTGTGGTCATGAATGTTTGGGCTTTTTATGTTTTAAATACGTTAGGCTGAATTTTCCTCTCTAATCAAAATAGTCTATTTTTGTTGTTAAGCCCAAAAGCCAGGGAGTCAAATATGTTCGACAATCGGAGACCTTAATGACAAATTGCTCCTCAATCAGTCCTCGCCTTTTTTCCCCCTAAAGACTCTGAACTGACTCTCCTGAGCTTCAGCCCCTTCATAGAGAACACTCTTGAACCATCTTCTACCAAGAAACATGCCAGTCTATCTTTCCTCTTGCAGAAGTCTTCACCACGTTCTCTTGAGAAAAAAAATGGTGCTTGGCTTATTTCCCAGTTCATAGAATTTTGTATGCTAGACAGCATAAATAATATCGATCTACGTTTCATCACATGAAGAAAGCGATGCCTTTTAGATGGGTGCTCCCCCCTCCCCCAGAGTTTTTAAAATTGAAAATGAACTTCATGCTGTTCATGACTTAACTTTCTTTTTAGTGTGCTGAAAGTTTTTTTTATTTGTTTGTGTGTAATACCACAGTTTTCACTAACTGAGTGGGGAATGATCCCCTTGTTCATTGAGCGCGTTTGCACCCATTTCAGCTAATTGTGTATCCAGTACAGATTTTAGTCTCCACTTGCAGTATACTCTTAGATTTGTGCATCCTGCAGACCTTAAACAAAACTTTCCCAATGCTCTTCATTCCTTTATACCTACCCTCTTATGCTCCTGCCACTTTCTCTCACTCTTGTAGATTTTGTCATCTTTGCTTTGTCTCTGTTTTCCTGTCTTTCTTTTTTATTACAGCATCTTTTCTTTCTCTTTCCAAAACACAAAAAGAAGTACTGGGGTGTGCAGGCTGCAACTAGCGGTATAAATTAACCTTTGGCTGACAGTGTATTAGTCTTTGTTGATTTGAACTCCTGGGGGTGATAACGTCCTGATGTAGCCAACTATATGGTTCTTCTTGACAACCTACATTATCTTATAAGAGTAGTGGGAGGACATTAGTGTATTTTGTTTCATGAACATGCACAGCTGTTGCTGAGCCATGATGTACATTATCGCAATCCTTCGCATTACGATATTCATCCCATCCTCGTCGCCATTGTTAGTCCTCGAGGCAGTACAGTCGGTGCATGTAATTTGGGAAGGCACACAGTTTATTCTGTAGCTCCCTAGTCTCACACAGCAGACCTTCCATCCAGCTGTCCCCCCCCACAGTTAAATCCTAACATTCCAGCTACCTCAAGATAATTCCAAAAGGGAATGTAGTGTGGCAATATTCTGCATAATAACCTCCCATTGGACGTTAGAGGTGAAGGGGGCTGATTGAGAAGTTTTGAAGTGGCAGATCCATCGGAAGATTGCAGGGGATGGAACTGCAGCTGTTGGAGATTGGGGTACAAAATAAATGTTGTAGAAGATTATTTCAAAGGACCAGAATGTTTTAAACAACAAGAAAACTGCTGTATACAACCTGAGAGCCAATCGTCTTGTTGAAAGGGTCATTAGGATTGTCAAAGATAGCATTCAAATGGCATTCGTTAATTGGAAAGCACATGTTGAGTTTGTTAATCAAATGGTGTGATTGGACACGTCATTGGTGCACAAGTCACTGTTTTAATTGTTAAGGAGTAGAAAGCCCAAAGCTTTGTTGACTAAGTGGCAAGGTATATAAACGAAAAATTGGAGAGAGTTAGGCATAATTAAGAGAAGTACAAAGAAATGGTTTAACATAAAATATGTGACTAGTGTGAACGTGGAAATTGGTCAGCTGGTGATAGTGACGTTTTTGTAGTATGTTCACAAAGGATTGTTCACGTTCTCTAATCCCATTCATGTGGTTAAGGTGGGATGGAATTGTATTAAAGATTGACGGTACTATGAAGAATAAAAGCAAAATTATGGTTGGTCATGAAGGGAAACATGAGAAAGCAAAAGTACATTTCGAATGGCGGGAAAAACATGGAGGAGAATGATCCTTGCATGGAAATGAAGATTGCTGCTCCAAGAAGATTGAAAGGCTATATAAAAATTAAATGAATTTGACACCTTCTGTCAAATTCATATCTTGACATTCTTGTTCATGTAAGTATGTAAATTTGTCATACATATAGCTTGTAAAGGAAATTAATTGTGTAAAGGGATTATGGTGATAGATATGCTACATAGAATGTTGGCTTGCTACAGTGCCTTATGGAATTATGTCTGGAGTGGTTGTTTTAACTATTGCGTTAGTTAGATTGGAGACCTGCTAAGTGAGGCTTCTCTCTAGAGCCGTAGAATGAACTTGGTGTTCCTTACCCAAATTACATGTGTTCGCTGTACTTCATTAAGGATTGTGTCGCTGATTGCTGAATGCTCCAGCATATGTAAAAATTATTTTGTCCCTCCTTTCCTCTCCATCCTAGAAGACCATACTCATTCTTTTAGAATGTGGTTTATGGCACACACCTAGATCTTTGAGTCGGTGGGGCTCTTGCCCTGTCGACCAAAGGGACCTTAGAAGTGGTGCTCTTAAAAATCGCAAAGGCAGCATGAAAACCCAATCTCCTATGATTATCCAGCTTGCACTGCTAGTGACATGGAAGACCAGGTATACAAAGTCTGCTCCTCCTGCTTCCACATACTCTGCTATTCAGAAAATCTTCAATTGGATTCCCAGAAACACCAGACCCGCAGTTACTCAAGCCCTCATCACAAGTAGACTAGAGTATGCCAACACTCTATGCTGGAATCTCCAAACACCACCTGCACCGCCTTTAGTTCATCCAGAATGCTGCAGCTAGACTCATCCTTGACCTCCCTCACCACACTCATTACCCCCCACCTCAGAACTTCACTAGCTATTAATACACCAATGCAGCCAATTGAAACTCCTCACACACGCATGCAGGGCACTGCACAACTTTGGACCTGTATATCTCAAAATCCGCCTGCACTTCCACCAACCCAAAAGACACCTGTGTCATGCCTTGCTCTCCCTCTCGCACACCTCCGCACCCACAAAAGCAGAACGGAGGCTTAGGCTTCTCCCACATCACACCCAAAACATAGAAACTGATACGGGATGTGCAGCTGGGAAGAGCATTTGAATGCACTTTGATCCGAACAGAAGACGAGACGAATGAAAAGACCGGCTGCGAATGAACTGCTACTGAAAGAATGAGACTAGTTCTACATAGAAATTGATGATAGAGTAACTAAACAGAGGCAAGCTGTGGTTATTCGTAGAAAAACATACAGAAGGCACAACCAAACATAGATGTGGGATCTAGTGGAGAGAGGCGAATAGCCAGCCATTGGAATTAAAGACGATGCAAAGGGAAAAATTGAGAGAATTATTAGAATTGGAGGCTAGAATCTACACATAAAATACAGAATCTATCTGTGATAAAATTCGAAACTGAATCCAAAAGCCCTGAAGAAGTGCTAGTGTATGTAGAGCACGTGTTGGCTGTATTGCTGTACACACACCACCCCCACACACCACCCCCCACACACCACCCCACACACACCACCCCACACACACACCACCCCACACACACACACACACCACCCCACACACACACACACACCACCCCACACACACACACCACCACACACACCACCCCACACACACCACCCCACCGCGCACACACCACCCCACACACACACACCACCCCACACACACACACACACACCACCCCACACACACACACCACCCCACACACACACACCACCCCACACACACACCACCCCACACACACACACCACCCCACACACACACACACCACCCCACACACACACCACTCCACACACACACACCACTCCACACACACACCACCCCACACACACACCACCCCACACACACACCACCCCACACACACACCACCCCACACACACACCACCCCACACACACACCACCCCACACGCCACCCCACCCCACACACATGCCACCCCACCCCACACACACGCCACCCCACCCCCACACACGCCACCCCACCCAACCCCACACACACGCCACCCCAAACACACCCCACCCCACCCCACACACACACCACCCCACCCCACACACACGCCACCCCACCCCACACACACGCCACCCCACCCCACACACACGCCACCCCACCCCACACACACACCACCCCACCCCACACACACACCACCCCACCCCACACACACGCCACCCCACACACACGCCACCCCACACGCCACCCCACCCACGCCACCCCACACACGCCACCCCACCCCACACACGCCACCCCACCCCACACACACCACCCCACCCCACACACACCACCCCACCCCACACACACCCCACCCCACACACACGCCACCCCACACACACGCCACCCCACACGCCACCCCACCCACGCCACCCCACACACACGCCACCCCACCCCACACACGCCACCCCACCCCACACACACCACCCCACCCCACACACACACCACCCCACACACACGCCACCCCACACGCCACCCCACACGCCACCCCACCCACGCCACCCCACCCCACCCCCCACACACACGCCACCCCACCCCACACACACGCCACCCCACCCCACACACACGCCACCCCACCCCACACACACGCCACCCCACCCCACACACACGCCACCCCACCCCCCACACACGCCACCCCACCCACGCCACCCCACCCACGCCACCCCACCCACGCCACCCCACCCACACGCCGCGCCACCCCACCCACACGCCACGCCGCCCCACCCCACACACGCGCCGCCCCACCCCACACACGCGCCACCCCACCCCACACACGCGCCACCCCACCCCACACACGCGCCACCCCACCCCACACACGCGCCACCCCACACACGCGCCACCCCACACACGCGCCACCCCACACACGCGCCACCCCACACACGCGCCACCCCACACACGCGCCACCCCACACACGCGCCACCCCACACACGCGCCACCCCACACACGCGCCACCCCACACACGCCCCACCCCACACACGCGCCACCCCACACACGCCCCACCCCACACACGCCCCACCCCACACACGCCCCACCCCACACACGCCCCACCCCACACACGCCCCACCCCACACACGCCCCACCCCACACACGCGCCACCCCACCCCACACACGCCCCACCCCACCCCACACACGCCCCACCCCACCCCACACCCGCGCCGCCCCACCCCGCGCCGCCCCACCCCGCGCCGCCCCACCCAGCGCCGCCCCACCCCACCCGTGCCGCCCCACCCGTGCCGCCCCACCCCCCCCACCCCACCCGTGCCGCCCCACCCCCCCCACCCCACCCGTGCCGCCCCCACCCCACCCGTGCCGCCCCACCCCACCCGTGCCGCCCCACCCCACCCGTGCCGCCCCACCCCACCCGTGCCGCCCCACCCCACCCGTGCCGCCCC